>OY751321.1:13875671-13950671 GCA_963564615.1 Rhorus exstirpatorius
AGAAGCTGTAAGGGAGAAGAAAAATGGCGAAAGCATTCGCCTAGGTATTATAACCAGGATTACTGGCTGAACCCGATATTCGGTTGCTTTGATGTAAAATCGTATGAAACAGTTGGACTGGACTCAATCTCTCTCTTTTGAGAGACTCGCCTGTTCTCTCTCTCTCTCCCCTTCTTTCTCATTATCCATATATATATGTATATATATACAATCATATATCAATTTATCCCTCTTTATCCATCGAGTCACCGCGTGGGACTTCTGTTATTTTTCTCTTTGCCTCTGGGCAATGGATCAAAGTGATTATACGTGTCATGAGAAACGTGTGAAATAAGCGACGTACTACCTGAACGTCTGTTATGACAAAGCCTTTGCTTGACAAGGTGTCCCCAAAAATTCGGGTCACATTGTCTATTATTTAAACGTGAATATAGCAATAATCGAAGAAGTTAATGACAATTTGAATAATTTATTTCGTTTCGGTATGTTTTCATTAGAAATGGGTCATCCCATGTCAATATATCAATGAATTCACACAATAATTTTGCGATTGATTAAAGTGATAAAAACAAGTGAATCAAATATTGCCATAATTATTACTACACCCAGTGTAACAATAGTTTTTTTATAGAAAAAAGTATTTATCATCTTATTTCTTTGTTCTCATGATAATTATTTTTTTTATTACTTGAAATTATCCTTGAGCAAGGAGAATCCGAGAAATTGAAGCGTTTAGCAAATGAATGACGATTGATTGAAACTGCCGTGGGACGGAATTGCAAACATCGAATATTTCGACGAGAATTTTTGTATGTATATTGTATGTATATATATATACATGCTCATCGCCATTCTTGGCCATATCAAAATGAATCTTGCCGACTCCTCGGATGGATGAAGCAAAGTAATTAAGCAGCGAGGAGAATTATTGAGAAATACGAGCGACAGAAGGACGAGGACGAAGTGTTCGACCAGAAATAGGACGCTCGAGTAGGCACTGAACTCGAGACGTAATTAAGATAATATAATAAAGAGCTCGAATGTAGATAGACGAAGAAGAAGGAAACGAGAGATAAAGAGAGTGCAGAACAAAGTCTGGAATCTTTCTCGTTATACTGCTTCCTCCTGTTCGTATACTTGGCTCACTCCTATATCACGAAGATATATTCTTGCGTTATTTAATTCCTTGATGTGGAGGCAAAGTGTCATGCAGATGGAAAGCACACCGGAAATGCGCGAGGCTCGGTGGGTCTTTTGTGGGTTGATTTGGCGAACTATATTATATTATACAGGGTGAAGCAGAATAGGTTATTGATAACTTCGGCGAATGTTTCGAGGGGAAAATACCCAATCGTTTGTTAATTCGCAACGTGAAGTTTTTTTTCTTTCATCGGAAAGCACTAGAAAAAGTTTACCAGTAATCCATTCGGAGATAGGAAACCATGCGCTTGCAGTCATTGGTAGGCTTGGAGATGGAGGTATTAAGATGCAGCAATGATTCGACAGAAAATAACAGTTGAAGATATTGCAAGATATATTTTGGAAGATACTGTGGATGATATTATGAAAGATGCTGTCAAAGATACCGTAAAAGATACAGTAAAGATACCATAAAAGATGCTGTGAAAGATAGTGTAAGTGATACTGTGAAAGATACTGTGAAGTATACTATGAAAGATATTATGAAAAGTTGTGTGACACTCTGACAGAGTGGTAAAAGGTAGTGCAAACTATACTCTGAAGGATACCATCCTAGATACCGTAACATATACTATGAAAGATTCTTCGAAAAATACTGAATAAAGAAATGACAGCATTTCCCTCAAAAAAACTGCGAATTTAGCTTCATTCACAACATCTTCTCATCTTCACTCATGTGCCAATCTGTTCTGAATCAACCTCTACGTTTGAGTGTACGAGTGTGTGTATGTGTGTGTGTATGTACCTGAGGGTGCATACACATGAATGGACGCTCCTCTCTCTCTCTCTCTCTCTCATTTCGGTGATGCGAAGTCTCATAACGATCTCCCGTACTGCGATACGATACGACAACGTCTAGTTATCCTCGTCATCGTGTCTCGTATCTCGTTAGCTCAACGGTACGACGACCCTAGCAGCCAACGACTCCTATACACAGTTTACGATTTCAGGGATGTGGTTCTCTCTCTCTCTCTCTCTCTCTCTCTCTCTCTCTCTCTCTCTCTCCTATTTGCCTTCTCACGATCGCGTCTAACTTGCCGATGCATGCAGGGTGCTCGTTGGTTAGACGCTTTCGATATTAAGGTGCTTGTAATATCGTTGGCGTCGTCCTCGACGTCTCGTTTCCCGTGTATACGTAGACTATCTCTAAGTATCGACTGCTGGGACTTCAATGGCTATAATCCGCACAATTTTTCAACGTGAAAGACGATCGGGATACGCCCTTTTGCTCGTCGACATTCGATATGGATGTTACGACGAGAGAGGGATGAAACGGCCCAAGATAGAAAAGGGAAGAGGTCTATCAGGAGAGAGAGAGAGAGAGAGAGAGAGAGAGAGAGAGAGAGAGAGAGAGAGAGAGAGAGAGAGAGAGAGAGAGAGAGAGAGAGTGAGAGAGAGAGAAGAAGATTTGAGTAGGAGGTTGAGATGGCGGAGGGATCGCGAAGAGAGGACACCGATGATTTCCCAAGAGGCCAACGGCAACGACTCTTCCTCATCCTCCTCTTTCACGGGCATTGCTTTCTATCGCTTTACTTTTTTTTTTTCATCACTTTTTTATCTCTCTCCTCATAAAGATTCTATACCTTCATACATTCGTCCTCTTTCCATCATGTAATAACGATAACAATACGATAAATCGAGGATATTCAATAGCGATATTGAATATTCAATATTGCAATGGTCGTGCTGCTGGAAGCGGGAACATTTTTTTTCGATCTTTAGGAAAACATTTGTTCGTACATGATGCCCGAAACGTTTCGAGCTCAGAGTTATTTTTGTGAGACGCAATAAACGTTTATTCGACGCGCAACAAATTTTATGCGATCCGAAAAAAGTAATAAAAAATTTAACGTTTATCTAAAATCGAGAATTGATCAATTTGCTATTTTTCATAAAGGGCACATTTCATAAATGCACACTTCGCTGTGGCAAAAAATAGGCTGGTTATAATAATTTTTTTCCAAGCGCAGAAATAGATTTAGAAAAACAAATTTACTCGCATACATTGTAGACGACTCGTGGAGCATTGACTAAAAAATTAATTATCAAAAATTACTGCAAAATGTTGAAGATACAACCGAAAGATCTGGTGACGTCTCGAAAAAAAAAAAAAAAAAAAAAATGGAGCTGTGCATTGGAATAGCAAAAGCATTGAATTTTCCGAAATTTTAGATTTCTTTCAACATGCATTAATAATGTAATTTAAAGTTTGTACCGTAGAAAAAGTTTTTGCGGACGTTCCTACCCAAGAAAAAAATAGTACAGACTTACGTAGATAAAATCTAGATCTGCGTAGTTATTTTTTATATCTACGTAGATCGAAGTTTTGAAAAATCATACATTTACCCAGATGTCAATTAGATCTATTCAGACATAAGTAAATCTAATGAGATTTAAGTACAGATAAACGGAGGTCAAATAATTAAAAGTATTCGAACGTAATAATAGCTGAAATCGAATGTATGTAAATCTACCTTTATATGCGGAGATCTAGGCAGATCAATGATTTTTCAAAACGTAGGTCTACGTAGATGAAATTTGCTCTAAATAATAATTGTACGTAGATCGAAATTGGATTTACGTAGATTTAAACGACTTTTTCCCCGGATATATATTGCACAGTTACACAGTTTTACAGTTTTATTTACTCAAGTGTAGTAAAAGTAAAATGATCGTGGTAAACGTTGGTCGCTTTAGCGAGAAGTAAAAGCCTACCGGTAATGTTTTACCGTTCTTCGTGTCTGACCACTTCGGAAGTATCTACTCGATACCTACGGTGCTTTAGCTATACGCTTCGTTCGATGATAGGGTTCCAATGTTGCCAGTAGACACAGACAGTGGTCCGACTCTGTTGTCTATTGCCAAAGGATCGTGACACTTTGAACCAGAGCACGCACACACAATCTCTCTATCTTTCTCTCTTTCTCTCGCTGGTGCTGTATACTTTGGTGTGGACCCAAAGCTCGAACCTTTGGACCAAGCACGTCCGAGTTTGTCGATTGTTGGTCGTGCAAGCGAGACAGACAGAGATAAAGAGAGAGGGCAAGAGAAAGATAGCCAAGCAGTCACGAGCACGTGTCGATGAGCAACTTTATATATATATATATATATATTACAAGTAGTGATCGTAGTAGTAATAGACAGTATCGTATACGGAAGTAAAGCTCTCCGAGACTCCAGGACTAGGGCCACGTACTTCCTCTTTTCAGTTTCTCACGTCTCTCCAGTACTCTTCCCTTATCTCGAGACGCCAGCACACAGCCTCCTCTCACTTTTCCCTCTTTCTCTCTCTCTCTCTCTCTCTCTCTCCTCTTTCCTTCTCTTTCTCTTTCGCGGAGGTGACACGTAACATTTTAGAGCGTTAACTATATTATGACATTGAACGTAATCAAAACGTTCGACTCGACAGGGATTAAACACTCGTTTTCTTCACTTTTGTTTTTGGCGAGAAGTCGTACATTATACCAGGTAATATGAACGCTTGGGTATAATTGCCTAACGGGGTTATACGTGTCATGTCCAAGTTCTCGATTTACCGTACTCATTAGACGAAACCGGCTATCACGTTCTATTGGATGATATCGGTGACACACGTTGAGAGATCCTAGAGTCGAGTGATAGCCACGCAGTACAGCAGGTTCATATACTGAGTTTCATGACAATTTTACGTGTACTCGTAACCCGGACCATATCCAAATTGATAGATTATACCTGCTATGGCTTTATGTCTTTAGGCTGCAAGGCACTGGAATTATTTTCACAAATTTTTTTTATTCAGCAATAGTTGTACAATCTCGATTTTTTTAATTTTTTTTTTTTTTTTTTAATTGTAATTTCTTATGGAGAAAGCTTTGAGCGAAATGATGAAAAAAAATTCAAGCTTTTCGTGCCAGATTATTCGTAATGCTCGAATACGTTGAAAACTTAAATTTACATTTCAAATATTTAATAAAATTTTGAATGTTCATAAAATTTTAGATTTTTTCAATCGACTATCGTCAAATTCGATACCAAAGAATCATCTGCTTTGACCCATTTGTGTAGAAACTTAGCTGTTGGTAGCTCAAATTTCGTTTGAGCCAAAGTCCAGTGAAATAATTTTACAAAAAAATTCAAATTTCAGTAAGGTCTCAACTTCTGCACAAGCATTTTAACAAGAATCGTATTAATCGAGGGGTGTTTGCTGAACGTTAATAACATTGGCGTCAAATACACGATACGCGAGAATCGACTTGGACTATCTATGAATCAATTATCGACTATCCCCCTTCGTTCTGTGACAATTGCTCCAGAGGACTTAAGAGCTGTAGAGAATGGTATAAAATTTTTGTGAAATCGGAGATTTGTTATGATCAGAATTGATCAATAAGAAAATAATAATTAATCATTGACGAAATTACTATTCAATCATGGACAGAATTACGATTAACCAAATCGATGAAATATTTTTCGAATCTTTCGAGTCAAGATAAGAGGGTTACATAAGAGTTAAAGAGCTGGCCGGAAAGGCCCTCTTAGCATGAGCTACGAGACAGATACGTGGTCAAAGAGGCGCATCCTGTATTTAATATCGTTAATACAACCAGACAGCTGAACCAGAAAGTAAAAAATCAGCGAAGGCTATAGAATTTTCATTTTAGAAAATTGCTTCGGCATATGGGGTTTGTAAATTTCAAGCGAATGTCGAGAGAAAGAGGAAGAGAGAGAGAGAGAGATAGATAGAAAGAGAGAGAGAGAGAGAGAGAGAGAGGACAATTTTGTCTGATAAAGCGCAAGTGAGAACGCAAACATAGCGGGCGCGTATATAGATTGCACATAGCGATATTCCGAGGTAACGATGAGGCCACGATAGTAAGACGTGGCAAGGACGAAGTAACCAGGGCCTATTCTGGGTAAAATGGTTGCGGCGTTATACTTCGCTCTTTCGCATTATAACTGTGAAGCTGGGGCAGAGTTGGTTTTGAGCTAACGCGAGAGCTGCAATTCTTGAAACTGGTGGATTATGCCAGAAACAGTGCAAGGAAGAGGAAAAGGGTCAAATGAGAATCCACGCCCACGCTTATCAGTGAATGGCTAAATGCAAACTTGCATTGTCTCGATGTATATGTATATACTATCTCTCCCTCTTCTTCCTCTCTCTCTTTCTCTCTCTCTCTCTCCTCTCTCTCTCTCTCTCTCTCTCTCTCTATCTATCTCTCTCTACCACGTTGGAATCTCGTTCGAACGGTCGGGAATTCAAATGGAATCTACCACGCGCATTCCACCGACCATGGGCTCCTCGTATACTATCCCCAAGAGGAGCGATACAATTTCGACCGTTCCATATAGTAAAGGGTATAGGTGCCGAGGCTGGCTGAGAGAACAAACGAAAAAACGGTCGGGGGGGGGGGGGGGGGAGTATGAAAAGTAGACAAAAAAATTTGATATCGAACGCTTGCTCCGGCGGACGAGGGTTACCACCCCCTTGTTCCGATAACTCGCAATATTTACGACCACCATCGCGGGCAAGGATTAAAAAGATAGGGAGCCGCAGCTTCGCATCCATTCTCGTTTATTGTGCCTCGCCCATATCTTTTCTTTCGTGCTATTATTTCTCGGCGTGGTGTCCGGGATTCGATTAACACTCCCGAGATCCTCGCTCCTGGTCGAATATTCCTAGATGGTTGCACGAGGATACATTAAGAATGTCAATTTAATTTCCATTTATTGTTCCCAGATGACGATTTATTTTATGGGAATAAGGATTTGATCAAGCTGACAATTGTCTCATTATCATCTAGCAAGGTTTTATTAAATGTAGATGAATTGTGTTTCTTTCGAATAAAATTTTATTAAAAGAACGTGGTACTTTAACTCCTTTTTTTTTTTTTTTTGCAAACTGAAGTAAAAAATGCACTATTTTCAAGCTTCTTCTGTGAAGTAGCAAAATAAATTAAGATAGATTGACACAATCCCTTCACCATGATACAATTATTATTCAGAGGGTAAATAGACTTTGATAAATTCGATAACTTATTATCATTTTTCGCGTTTTAAGACAAGCAAAGGTTTAAAATTTCTAAAATTGGTTAGCTTTCAATCGTTCATAACAAGGCCACGAACAAATATAATTTTTTTTTCTTTTTAGCGGTCTTTATTTGAACATTTAAAAATATGAAAAAAAAGTAGAAATTAATTCTTAGGTCAATAATATATAAAATCACTGGTGATATCAACATGAAATTTGTACATGAGTTGTAAAACATTTTGACGCATTAATTCTACCTAAAAATTAATTGAAAAAAATTTTATTGCAATTTTATAGTAACTCGAATTTTTCGAAATTCCTTGTCTTATGAATGCCATTTTCTTATTTTGTTTTTTCCCAAATTTTTCAGGTATAATCAATAAACGAATGTAGTATGACGAGGTGAAATATCCCTGGAATTTTGCAAGATCTTTGTCCATTCAACCGGAAATCGTGGTAAAACCATGGAATATTCATGGTCTTTAACTCTTTACGTTCCAGGCCCCATTTTATTGAACTAAGAGTATTTTTAGGCATTTCATTATTTAATGATGTTGCACTAAAGACTTTCAAAAACTACAAGTTATTCGCGGCCTTGTTATAAACGAGCGCGAACCTATATTTAAAGGTTTAAACTTCTTTAGCCACCTTGAGGACACGTTATACCGAGGTAATTGATTTTTATCTTTGGGCAAAACGCCATTTTTCATCAGTTAGATACGCATTCGTCGATGCAAAAATAAAAATCATAACTTTGTAAAACTCGTGCTCCTCCAAAAAAATTTTTTGAATTCATTTTTTTAAATATTCACGTCCAAGCTTTAAGTAGAGTATGATAAATTTATTCGGCAATCGGGTTTTTGTACGAAAAACGATGTATGCAAATCTCGATGTCACCCATAATGGAGCCAACGAATTGGGGGGGGGGGGGGGGGGGATTCATGTCAGTAGGGATGCTGCACACAGCCTTTCCACATCCTTTAGCCGATATATTATCCATCCTTGTTTTTACTCCACCCCTTGCCTCTCCATGGTCTTCTAACGACGCAATCTAAATTCCGTGAACGGATCGCGTGGCTCACAGGTAGCATTTCTCCGCTATACTACCTAGTTCTAATGCCTGTGCTACTACTGCGAGAGCTCCAATTCGTGTTCACTAATAAGAGACGAGAGTTTGTTTATCCCTGTGATATAGAAGGGATGGAAAAAGAGAGGAGAGAGAGAGAGAGAGATGGAAAGAGGAACGAGAAAGAGAGGAAAGAGAGAGGAGGGAGAAATAGGGAGAGAGAGAGAAAGAGAGAGAGAGAGAGTGAGAGAGGAAAGAGAAAGGGAGGAAAAGGAGAAACGTTGAAAGCACGAACAAGAGGAACAAGCGTAACGGAATACGCACGTACTGATAGTGGTTTGTATGGTGTGTGCCGTACAAATACAGCCACTACTACTGCTGCTGCTACTACTACGTGAGGTACTCCCGTTGGAATTCGATTCATTGATCGGGGCAGCCTCTCTCTCTCTCCCTCTTTATCTCTATATCTCATCCTCCCTCTCTCATCCCTAACTCTATTTGGATCTCACTCCGACAAAGGCCCTCTCCGATTCTTCGTATTATCAGATTCACACGACTTAAAAGAGTGCAGGACTCAACAGCAAAACCCAGAGGGTCAATGTCTATGATATTATTCATCAGCTAGAATTCATAAGGAGAACGAGCTGGATAGATTAACGACATCGCCAATCTCATGGCAATATAAATTCCTGACGGAAATTTTCGTCGCGTATCATTAATTGGTTCCAGAGAGAGGGAGAGAGAGAGAGAGAGAGAGAGAGAGAGAGAGAGAGAGAGAGAGAGAGAGAGAGAGAGAGAGAGAGAGAGAGAGAGAGAGAGAGAGAGAGAAATTGGAAAATCTTGTTAAATCTAAATTCCTACGTAAGAAAGAGGAATGGGGTTTTTATGCGATGTTGAAAGATTCTTCGAATTGTCAGGACTCTGGCAAACAATGTCAGATAATTATTGACGGCATTTCCGTCAATTTCTCAATGTTTTTGCTTCTTCATGGAGAAATATCCTAGTTTCGTGGCTTTTTTTATTCTTTAAGATTTCAGTACTAATTTTCATTGGAGAATCCATTTATAGAAATGTTTCCAAAGTGTGTAAGGTGTGATTGAGAAAAGAAAATCTAAAATTGCTTGAATGAATAGAATGAAATTTGGCACGCAAGTGGACCATGATTTACAAAAAGATTGCAGTTTATTTCATATTTCATCAAAATATTATGTTAACCCTTTGACACTTTGGCCATTTCAAACCCCCGATAAGCACATTTTGTCGAATATTTTGAACTAGAGCGATGGTAAATATGTAGCTTCCCCATACCACTCTCACAGTATAAATTCGGAAATTTATGGTGCAGTAGTGCAGCCCTGGGTATAGTCAGACTCCGAGTATCGTTTCTGCACTGAAGGCATTCCTGCCCATTGAAACGATGTCATTTTGCATATTGAAAAAAATACTATTTTACATATTGAAACGATTCCGTATAATAATTGTGAAGTTAGAAACGCAAAAAAAAATTTTTAAATGATTTTTGAACAAGAGTGCTAAACAAGGGTGAACTGGTGCTAAATGAACTCTGAACATATCGTTCGATAGACGAGAGCTCGCGAACGGTCGAAAATAATGAGGAAGAAATGTGCAACAGCCATTCGCATGGATTTTATTTCTTTTAGCTAAAGCACGACCGTGATTGTATGAAAAATTGATCGCAAGCGTGGTTATGAATTTTTCAGCTGTTTCGTGAATTTTACATTTATTCAATTTATCATGAACCGTTCCCATCGTAAAAAATAAAACTTGCGCAATATAAATTTCAAGTCCATGTATGTGTATAGACTTGGATATTAAATTTTCAAGAGGTTTTTGATTCCCACTCTGTGCGAGTATTCATCTGAACTTTGGATAAAATCTCATGAAACGGGGGTGCTCTAAAAAAACCCAAGAGGTCCACTCGACGTTTGTCCTGAGGCATTAATTAGAATTCTTTTTTCTATCGAAGCGATCGTTTCTCCTGAGGCATTAATTAGAATTCTTTTTTCTATCGAATCGATCGTTTTTACGATATCTCACTATTAGCACTTAAGGGTACGCCATAAAACTTCCCATCTTACTCAAAAGTTTCTCTCCACCGCCCCCCCCCCCCGCCCCTCATTTTACGATATCATTCGAATATTTATCATCACAAACGACGTTGTGTGACACAAGGTCATAAGGTAATTGGGAAAAAGTGACACGGAAGTTTTCGTCAATTTTGAAGTCAAACACTAAATCACGTTATTGGTCTTTTGTATTCTTAAGGTCCTGTATCGGTATCGTGTAAAAATGAATCTTTCACTCGATCTCTTCAATCTTTTCCATCGACTTGGAAAAACACTTCGTGAAAGGGAATCGTTGGCAATTAAGTCTAAGAGGTGCCTCATGACTCGTGTATAAACGATGAGTGAGGCACCTCTTATAATCGTTCTACGGGCTTGCACTCTTTTAAAAGATTCTTTTCTCCAGTTAAAATCTATACTTGGTCAAGATGAATGAGTCAAGAATAATAAAAACCTAAAAATGAAACACGCTGCTGTACCACTGGTCATATCCTGGTACATACACTCGTTCAAGCACGAATGGGCCACTGAAAGCGAATACCCATGCGAATTTCTATGAGCTTCACGCAACCCGTTACGAATTCACTTTGGTAAACCTCATTGGTTTGCAGTATCCGTGGGTCAACGCAAGATTATACCCAGTGAACTTGGCAAAACGTTGCAAACCTCTGCTCGAACTATCACCCTCGATAGTCCAGTTACCCTCACTCCGAATGATAGATGCAATGACTGATGGTTTTGGAGGTGAAATCACACGGGATATTCAATCGAACTCGAGTGATATTTATTTTTATCCTGTTCACCCACTAGATCGGACAAATTGAAAGTCTGATTGTATAACTAATTAATCTCTCTGTCTCTCTCTCTCTTTTTTCTCTCTATATATATGAATGAATCATGAAATAAATCCGGATGCAATTCACCATTTCGATCGAGTGAATATTTTATATTCACTGCAAACGTCACTTCTGTTAAATAAATTTGGGGAGAGTGCTGTGTATGTCGGAACAGGCAGCAATCTAATGAAAAATAATTGCAAATCATTTCAAGTCACAATGATCCCGAATAATTATTATAAAATATAGCGTACAAAAGTATTTGCAATTGATCTGGATTTTGAGATCATCGAAGCTTTATTTTACTTTTTAAATTGGAAATAAACTTAACAGCCGAGTTGTGATTGATGATGATTTCAATTGAGCTTGGCATGAGTCGATAAAGGGAATTTCATTTTTAAAGAGGCATCGGTGTTTCCAGTAAGAAAAAAAAATACTCATCCACCCAAATCGTTTCGCAGCGATGATCTAACACAAAAAAAAGCATGCAAATTATGAACTTGCGCATTGCCTCCTCATTATTTAATCTCGATCAGAAAACTCCCTCTATGAGGCAGTCGGGTTTTTCAATTTTGGCTTTCTCATACAGGAAGCTTTGTGGCCGAGATAAAACAACGAGGAAGCAATGTGCAAGCCTTTAAGCTTTTGCAGGTTTTTACGAAGCTTGCACACTTTTTTCCGAATTTGATTTCTGAATTCGAATAGGCAGTTGCATCGATTTATCCGGGAATAAGAACAAATCATAAATAAAGAAGCACGGTATTGATTTTTTAAAAATTCCATATCGAAAATCCTTCGATGGTACACAATTTATGGAAAAAAAAACTTTGAGTCGAAAGCTTAAAAGTTGTAGGAGCTAGTGCTCTGACAAATGCGTATGCAGATTTAAAAATAAAAAAATTCAAAAATTCGTAAATTTATAACAGCTCGACCAACTTTCTTCTACTTCAATAGTGAACATCTTTCGATATTACCCAATTTATGGAAAAAATTTGACTCGAGATCTCGCCAATTGTAGAAGTTAGAGCCGAAAAAAACTAATAATTTTTTTTTTTAATTCGAAAATTACAAAATCTAAACGACTCGACTGATTTCCTTCAAATTCAATACCAAATATCGTAAAAAAATTTCGAGTGAACGGTGCTCAATGAATGTAAAAAAAAATTTTGCGTAAAACAAAAGAATTCTTCTTTAATTGCTTTCTATTCTTCGCAAAGCTCTCGTAAAGAGGAGCCCAAGAAATGAAGCTCCTTTCACGTAGAAGAAGCTTTTCCAAAAGCGAAAAAACATATACAACCACGCTAATTTGTAATCAGAGAGAATTAACTTTTTTTTTAAAATTACATATCTATTGAATTTTTTATTTACTAAAGTTGTGCACATCACTGCTCCATTTACATGGAATTTTCCTCAAACCTTTGAACCCTCTGGGGGCTTGAAAGTGTCAGCTCGGGATATATTGACATTCGATATTACCCACGACTGAGTCCTCAGTGGAAAAATCTTTCGTGGCCAGGGTTCAGTGAGCTTTTCACGTGTTTCATACTGAAGTATCAGAGGACTTGTATAAGAGTAGAGTGAGTGACCGAGAGATAAAGAGAAAAGAGAGAGAGAGAGAGAGAGAGAGAGAGAGAGAGAGAGAGAGACGGGCATCATGGGACTTCGATGGAGAAGCTGGAGCTCGCAGAGCCTTGCGCGTGGAGTCTCCCTGGGGAGGGGAGAAAGGATCGGGTACCATGGCGAAATTACCCGATCGTTCTCCTTCCCGTCGTTTCTTATCCGGTATACATACACACCGAGGGATTCCCGTGAAACTGAATGAACCCACCGAGACTCAGTATTGAGGACATATATAAATTGTCTAGGGCTGTCGAGTTTCGGGTTAAGAACCCGCGGTACAAAACACGATACAGCGGCATGAGGTAATAAGAACGAAGGTTTCTGGTTAACGTAACAGCAGCCGGACCAGCAGGATGGGATGAACATAGTGACCAGAGGAGGAGGATAGCGTGTAGGCACGATAGATGTACGAGTGCGAACACAACGACGGAAAATTTAGCGGTAAGCTTCTCGTAGGTACAAGCGACGCGGAGCATAAAAGTCGAGGCAATTCTCTTTGGTGTACACGCGATGGATAATTGAAAAAAAAGGTCGGTGCCGTCATCTCGTCACGGTGCGGTAGACGTTGCTCGTTTTATGTACGCCTCTTTGACCCAACCACAACGGCACAAAAGAACAACCTATTCCTCTCCTTCACGACTGGACAACAGCCGGCCTTCCTTTGTATATATGTATAGACTTTCTCATTTGCTCTCCTACGTCTTGATTCTCTATCTTTTCTCCCTCTCCCTCTTTCTTTCGAGTCAGGAGAATTCACCCTTGTCCCGCCAGGAGTTTCAATCCTCCCTTCGTGGTAAGAGCCTCATCCTCGAGAGCATCGTCTCCTCCGTCGCGTCCGCCACCCTCGTCCTTTCATCTTCGCTGCCTCATCTTTCTCGTCTGGCTTTTTCTTCCACGAGCACGGTCCATGGCTCCTATATATATACACACCTTAGTCCTCTCTCCCCTCACAACAAAGCTCTTCCTCGTTCTGCGCGTACAATCGCCGGGTAAAGTTTTCATCGTGAAATTTTCGACTCGTTTCTTTACCATGGAAACGAGAGACAAAAAGTAGAAAGGGGCTGAGAGAGAGAGAGAGAGAGATAAAAAGAGTTTCTGTCTATGCGTCTTGGTGGTGTGGGACAAGAATTTCTTAAAATTGTAGCCATTATGTAAAGAGAGAACGAGCAAGAGAGTACTATATGGTCTCGGGAAACAAATTTTCAGAAGATAAAAAGACTGGGATTGTAAAATATAGATAGATGGACTCTGTGGATTCTATGGAAAATTAATGATAACGTTACAGCAACGACTACATAATTTTTTGATTTTGATCCATTTTAATTCAAATTAAAAAAAGCTTTTTTTATGCGAAAGCGATTGTTAAAATTTTAACACCAGTTATATTAATGAACAGACAAATAGAAAGTACTTTCTTCATAAAAATTTTTCCAAGCCCAAATATAATTTATTCAAACGTAATAAATTTATATTTCTCGTAAAAGAAGACGATGGCAACTGGTGGTACAACAAAAAAGGAAAAAAAAAAAATCCCACAGCCGTGTAGAATATCCGGTGGTAATAGACGTGTTTTCCGTATAGTGAGATTGCAGCTGCTATGGTGCCACCTATTTTTCGATCCGCAAGTTATTGCCGGAGAGTTTGCGATTGAAATGCCTCCGAGAGTAAGATATAGCGAGGGAGAGTGAGAAATAAACTGTGGCAGGAGTAAGAGGGAAAGAGAATACAAGAGAATCGTATCTACGGTCTTGGAATAATAATGATTTACATAAATCCGTGAAACGTTGTATATCTCCGCTTTGCGGGAGGAGAGGAAAATCGGGATATGCTCCGTAGTGTGGCATTGAGAGAAAAGAGAGGAGAGGAAAGAGGTGAGGAAAAGAATTCTGGGAGCTGTACCGCGCGTCACGTTCTGACCATACAAATGGTATCTCGCGAGGAGCTTCCTCCGGCTCTTTTTCCCGTAGCAATATAGAAAAGGAGCAGTAGAGAAGAGAGAGAAGCCCTCATCGCCATTGAGAATGCCAAACACGCCGACTGGGGAGAGCGGAATAAAAGGGGTTGTGGATTGGTTTGTACAAGATGGAGTGAGAACGATAGAGAATTCAGAGATTGAAGGGAAAAGAGAGAAGACAAGGAACGAGGAGAAGAAGGAGGAGGAAGAGGAAGAGGACGAGGAGGAGAAGAAAGGGGAAAGAGTGAGAGAAGACGAAAAGGAGGGGAAGGAGAAATGCAAAAGTAGAAGAAAAAAAAAAAACGACACGATGAAGAACAGAAAAGGGATGTAGAGGACTGCGTTGCTGTACTGCCTGCTGCAGATTGGCGGATGGAGAGGGAGCTGAAACATATAACGGCTGGATGGGTGCAACGATGAGGCGCGACGTTCGGGAGAGAGGGGTTCGGTCGAATGCAGAAAAGAGCCGACGCCGCCGGTCGCCCATTCTCTTCCATTTCCAATGGTACATGGTACATGTTATATGGTATATTGCTTCACGCCACATTGCTCCGTTGGAAAGGGATAAAAAGATAGATAGATAGAGAGAAAGAGAGAGAGAGAGACGAATACGAGGTATTCCACATAGAGTGGAACGATTTTTTGGCTGACAGGATTTTTGGGACCCTAATGAAAGAGCGGTTTTTCCAGGAAGAAAAAGGGAGGAATAGAGTGCAGCCTAGTGACGAATTGAGTCAGCCCACTTGTACTTGATGTCTTTCATTAAGGGATTAGTCTACTGTGAAACCGTATGAATTTTGGGAATTAATTCCGTAACTATTTATTAATATATGCACATCATAAAAGTATAAATTGAAGATTTTATAAAATTTCACTTCAAATTTTACTTCATAATTATAAGTGTTACGCGTTTTTTTTCTCGAAAGAATGTCTTTTAGACTCTTATACGCGATATCTCAGACTGTAATGGATGAATTGCCGCGCAACTTGGAAGGGTTGTTCAAAGAAATCGTAGTTTTTGGTGTGATCGACGATTTTTAAGGCAAAAACTTTTGTTTAGGAAATATAAGACTAACAATATGGATTGATGTGCAAAAAATTGAAATATTTGGGATTATTGTTTTCATTAACGTAATATGATACCAACAAAATCGTCGGTCGCACTGAAGCTACTATTTCGTGGCTCATGTATTTTAAATTTTATGTCAATTCATCCATTACAGTCTGATTGTGAGATATCGTATACGCGACACTGAAACAAATTGTTTCAAGAATTAACGCGTACCATCTACGATTATAAACATTTTTTTAAAATGAAATTCTGAATTTTTACTTCTCAAGATGGATACCTATTAATGAATAGCCAAAAAGAAATGAAATGACATTTGTAGTTTTTCCCGAATTTATTCCTTAAATTTCTACTGTATTACGGTAGGCTATCCTTTAAGATCGCGTTATCCTGTAAGATCGATGGCGTTGGTATAGTAAGGAATATTGAAACTTGGAGAATATTCGGTGCGAGTACATTAAGGGGGGAAACCACATTAGGATGTTTAAAAAATCGATTTTTTTTTTATTGTATAAATTGTTAGTATAATTATATTCAAGAATATGTTGCCAAAATTTCAAAGAAAAATTTGAATTCGTTCCGATTTTATGAGCCTAAAACCGACCGCCCATTGGGTCAGCGCTCGGGCACACATCAGGTAGGGTGAAGCGCTCGCTCGGGTAGTCACTTATTCACTTACCTAGTACAATACTCTTGTGTAACGGAATATTTTCCTTTTTTAATGCTTGGTATAGGGCACTTGTAAATTTATAAAGATTTGTCGAGAGATGAGTTACTGGAGTTACTGGTTTAGGCGGTCACAGGCAGAATGCGAACGAAAGTTTCAACTCCACATTTTATGGGTTTGCTACAAAGAATTTGCACTCTGGACTAATATGATAAAAGTTGCATCATATTTAGCGGTTGTTTTATTCAATGAAGGATATCCATCGATTTTAATGGTCATGAACGAGGCAGGCATTATAGTTGGCACTCAGAGCTTCGAGTATGCGGAACGAATGGATGAGCAGCGCGTGAGATGCCAAAATAGACGCAACTCATTGGGATCAAAGGAAGGTCGGAAAGTAAAAAAAAGAACAACTGCAAGCTCAGAATGATGCCCATGAAGAAGTAAAAGGATTATTATATGGTGCTGGAATCGCTGATTGATCGGTAAGCACTCTATATTATTAATAACTTTCTAAAATTTCTAGTTTTCAGACATTTTTTTTTTCAAATGTGTTTTTCTCGAAGCGACGATTTTGTGATTCGCGGGAATTCTAGCTCAAAAAGTTATTAACCGATCGTTATGAAAATTCAAAGTATTTCTTCATGAAATTACGAAAAATATGAATTAACATTAGGGATGATATCATAATTTTAAGGGTGTTTTTTTTTATTGCAAAATAAGTGAAAAAAATGGTGAAAATCGAGAAATTCCCACATTTCCCGCGAACAACGAACTCGGACGACGACCTTCGGAGGAGAACAGCCCACAACTTCGACATATTCGCCAAAAAAGACTTGAAAATTTTTCAAAATATAAATCAAAATATCAATAAAATAATGTCAGAATTAGATCAAATTACAATTAATTTTTCCCACTAAAAAAAAATTGTTTTAAATGCCTGAAAATCAGCCTCCTAATGTGGTTTCCCCCCTTAAACTCGTCAATAATCCGATTCGAATGAGATTTTCCAAATTTTCTTTGGTACTGAGCTCCTTATTTAACAGTTGGCACTTCAAAAACTCATCAGAATCTTCTGAAAACTGAAGACTGGGCAAGGAAAGGCAGGTGCTTAGGTCTGAAAGTGGCGCCAGTGGAATATCCGCGAACTACCTGCACAGCTAATTATTCACAATGACATGTAAATTTTTTAATCGATGCCTTTTCTCTAATTTTATATATATAGGGGGAAAAAAATTCTCGTTGAATTGCGTTTTTATCCGTCCATTTTTGTTTTAGACCTCTCGAAATTTAGCCAAAAACGCACATTTTGATATTGAATTTATATATATTTTCTGGCTGTTAGATTCTGGATAGAAGTTTCGAGAATTGCCTGTTCGAATTTCAAATAATTCAGTTTCCCAGTTTAGCGATGACAATGTTTTGAAAATTAACACGCACTCTTGAGGCCCCGGCCATTGGCAAATTAGGAGGGTCGAAAAACTCTTCTAATGGCAAAAAAAAACGCCACTCGATGCGGAATATCCCGTATATACGGGATACGCCGTGAAGCTGAATCCACAAGGGAAATGTTTTGCAGTATCGAGCGCCACGACCGACTGCATCCAGCATCGCCACCGTTGCCATCTCTCTATGTGTTGGATGTGTTCAGTGGTGTTCCCACGCTGGTGGTGGTCCAATGGTCCGTGGTTGTTCGGGGCCAAGCCGTTTTGCCGGATTTCCACCCAAACCATGTCCTCTAACTACGGTCCCGGGTAATTCCGCCCTTTTCGCATTCGCGTTTTACAGTTCTCCCGGCCCCCAGAGGCTTTTTCTCGTCTCTATATCTCGGTATTTAGTCTGCCGTCTCTCTCTCTCTCTCTCTCTCTCTCTCTCTCTCTTTCAATCCGTCGAGAAAAAACAACAGAATGTAAAAAAACCCTGAGCCGAGCCTTCTCGCCTGGTTGAGATGAATATAATTCATTTTGGAAATCCACGCCTTTAACATACGACCTTGAAACAATATCCCAATAAGTCTTTAGTGAATTTTTTTAAGGGTTAACTGAGTCTTTGCCAGTCCAATACGACAGAATTCTTATGTTCTGTCTTCGAATACTTCGCTAACACTATAGTAACATGTAAAAAACTTTCGACGAATAATTTCTCATCGTTCAATACTTCCAGGCCTCTACTGCACTTAGCATAACTATCATCAAGCACAAAAGTGTCACCGCATCTTAATGACGGTGGAAAATGATAAGAACGAACTAAAATTTTTTCAGTATATACGTCTATAAGAATCACGTACATGTGAAAAATTTCAAGTTAATCGTCGTTATAGTTGTCCTGTAATTAATTATTGAAGTTGTACTCTTATACACAGGTGTTCATAGCAAAGTCGTATGATATATCAAGAAATACTTCATAACTCCGTCAAAAAATGATACGAATTTAATGAAAATGGATCCAGAGAACTAATAGCATTTTTGGGAAGAAGTTTACAAAGAGCGAAATGCTTCATGTGCATATAGTTATTAAGAAATTCAAAAAATAAAACAGCTCTTGTTGCATAAAAATGTTCGCTCGGGAACATGTGTCGCGGACCTCTCTCTCGCGCGCAGCCCGCCCGGCAACCCGCGCACAAGCAACCGTCCCCCGAATTTCCCGTTCGTCATGAAGGTAGCCGCCCTGCTTAACCGGGGTCTGTGCAGTAAATCTTAGCAATCATTATTGTTGCTCGTTAGGACCGTGACAGTTTAGGAATAAACGGCTTAGACGGTAAGGGTTTAGGCGTGTGCAATTCGGAAGACGACACTTGGGGCTGTTTTCGATTCATTGAAGATATTTTAGAATAATTATTACTACAGAGCTAATTCTAATAAATAAATTAAAAATGGTACTTGATTATCCTGCCGTAAAAAAGTTTTCAATCCTGCCCAATGTTCTGTTCTACAAGGATATTGAGCTTATCGCAGCACAGCCGGGATAACAATTTGAAAAGTTGGTATAGTCAAAGCCGAAGGCTATGAGCAGGGATTTTGACATATCACATCAGACATACATCACTGAAGTGAGAGGGAGAGAGAGAGAGAGAGAGAGAGAGAGAGAGAGAGAGAGAGAGAGAGAGAGAGGGAGATGACGAACGTCATGCGGAAGCCTGCGTTGAGTAGATACGCCCGGGCATCGGTCAGACGTACATAGAGCAATGCATTGAGGTTTGCAACGATATTGGGGAGTCCAGCCAGAATTGGCTGCCGTAATTCTACAATTGCTCATGTGCTATATCACCGTCAATGTGGCTCGGCTAAATGCATCCTAGTACCACTGGTAACAAAAAAAACCTGAGAACGGAGAAGATACATTCGGTTTTAGGTCATCATTGAAAAAAAAAAAACCAAATAATTACCACTGATCATTGCGAGGAAAACAAAATAACGACTCTCACTCGGATAAATTTTCATCTATCGACATAAAACTTCATACACACTTGGGGTATCGTTGGAAGTCGTTTGGTATTGAATGTGCCAAAAATCTGTGAATTATGTCGCAAAAAGCCGGAAAATTACCCAGTTCTTACAAATGCTCTGAGTACGCGTGACCCATGTCTACCATTCTAGGGTTAGGTATTCAATTTGGTGAAAATCGATAAAGTTCAGATTTAATTAAAAAAATTTGATAATTGTTTGAACAATCTAGAGGTGGATGCTGTTGGTCGAAGAGTTTTCCATTTGATTGAATATAGGGGTGGAAGAAAAAAAAACGTGCCTGCATTGAAATTTCCTATTGAACTGCTGATTCGTAATAATTTGACTGGTTATTCGATTTCGCGTACCTATACGTGTCAAAATCAAGAATCGTAACTTGTAATTACGCAAGAACATATTGCGTGTTGGTCCCGTTCAGCCCTGAGGGTGAAAATTTGTAACAAGTATTACTCCCGATCGTGTTTCCTGTAATGATCATATTGCGAAAAATCGAGAGAAAGAGAGAGAGAGAGAGAGAGAGAGCACGGCGATGGCGTGAGGGGATGCAATCGAGAGCGCAAGCAGCCGCACCATGGCACCCCTCTAATGGCACGCGTGGGTTGTGGCTTGACCGCGCTCGGAGGCCGATTCACGCGTGTTGATGCGTGCGAAAATCCCCTTCTGGCTCTGACGACAAAACGATCGACGTGCCAGCCATATGAGCGAGAAAGAGCGAGAGAGCGAGTGAGAGAGAGACAAACAACACGATGACGATAAGCCGTTGAGAAGGGTGTGATGTAGCTCGAGCGCTAATCGTCCGTGAAATATATACAACATGCAACTTTTCACGCGATCCCTCGTGCAATACCTATTTAGCTCGCATACCGCGTCCCATCTCCGTGTGCATTTAGCAGTTGATCTCTGCGATAAAACGTAATGTGATAGACCGGCGTAACTGGATTTACAGCAGCCAACGGGAGTCATTCATTGTTACAAAAAAAATTGACAAATCATGTTAAAATAATATTCTTTTTCCACAACAAAATTGAATCGAATTTGCCGAGTGTGATTTTGTCTTCGTATCTGCCCAAGATGGAAAGCTTAATTTCACGAACTTTCTCTAAGTTAAATTCCAATTTTTGGTTTCCATGCATAAACGAATGTTGTTTAGGATTTTCAAGCGTATAGCTTCTCAGGTTTTTACATGTCTTTTCTATTTCTTTCCATTTCCGTTCTCAGAGACTGCCCCAGAGTATTGTACGCAGCAATTCTTTGCTAATGCACTATCGCATTTTCTCGAAGTCACAGGAAAACTACAGAAAACCTGGCTTGTACAGGAAAGGTAATTGCCTAGTCTATTATTAGCTCAACTTCTCGTGTGGATATTTGGACTCAATCCTGGGTAATGACTGGAGAATTTTCTTAGTCACTGAGCCCTCAGCTGCATCTATACCATTGCAACATCTATCCTGTTGATAATCAAAATGGTCTAGGGGCTGAATAGCGCATCTCCAATGTATCTGATCCCTAGCGAGGCACCTTAGTCTGGCATGGTCCAGCTGGTGTCTAGCTGCTAGTTTAAAATTTGAAGGTTATGTCCCATCGTACTTCGTTAGTTACTACTGGCTTCGGATACAATGATATTGTAGGCCGAAAATGATATATTTTTTATTTTTTATTAAATATAAGTATCACACCTTTTGATTTAAGTCATATTTTTTTCATATTTTTGTACGATTCAGAAACAAACTATATGTACATACATATTATATACTATAATCACATACGTCCAACATATTTTGGTGGCAATACTTTTTGGTGTTGCCACCAAAACGTTTTGGTGGCTTGATACTTTTCTTTTGTCATCGGCCACAATTTTGTCCACTGTACGCACAAACTGCGTAACACCTCACAATTCTCTATACTGTAGACGATATATAATACATCCAGATATTTTTGTATAGAACTGACAATTCTGGCCCCCCTTGCACTTAGCGTAGACGTACAGGCAACAAAAAACTTCAAAAAAGAAGTGGGTTAGGTTAAATTTTGCGCATCTCTTCATCTACCGTAATAAAGATAATATAAAGGCACCTCATTTTTACTGTGGGACAAACCGAAAGTTCTTCCGATCAGGTGCCGTCTAGTGCCTGACCAAAAATACTTCATCAAAAAGCATGGGCAGACTACACATTGAGTTTGGGAGTTCCTGGCTGCTGTCTGGACAGCCTCGTCTCAAGATGAGCTGAATTGAAAGAAAAATGGATGGTGGCGCCATCGCTTTCCTACTATTTCTGGGTAGTACTTGGCAAGGATGTACCTAGCTCGACTGTACAAGCAAACTGGTGTTAAAATGCCACACGCAAGAATTTTCTCAACTAAGTATTTCGAAGAAGTGTAGACAAACAAAACTGGCTAGTGACTAGACTCAATCTAGAAGTGCACAGGAAAATTTGTACACGGGTTGCGTGCCATATCTGCCGGTGTTTTTCATACCATGTTACTATTCAACGTTGTTTCTCAATTATTTTTGCAAGTTTTCATGCATAATCCTTAAATTTATGCTATGAATTAACAATATCAGTGTCCTAACATGATATCGTATGAATAATATTAATGGTTGAACGCTTAGACATATATTGACTGACGCATCATGCAATCAGTAGAAGGTACGTTCTTCGATGACTAGGTACCTATTGAGACTCCCCTTTGTTTTTTGCCACCATCGACACGACAAAGGCCACCATAGTTTTCGTCAAAAGGGAATCCACGTTAGTCCTGCGGCATCGGTAAGCATGTGTGGACGAGAAAACCTACGCGGATTATTTCTCGTCGTACGTGACGCTAATACGACCCTTTTCCTCTTCCTCTTCCCGTACTTCTCCATGTCAGAGGAAAAAGCTCCGCGTGCGGCAATTCGTTCCTGCTATCGAATGGTACACACGTCAGCTGCAGGCATTAGCCGTTATACCGTGGCGGGAAAACGCTAGACCAGCGAGCGAAAAAAAAAGAGAGAACGCGCACAGTTGGGGGGAACGATCGAAAGAGCTCCTCGGTTTGCCTGGCCTCGTTGAGCGAGTACAGCGCCATCTAGTGTCGACGAATTGTACTCAACCGTGCATGCGAGACAGCCACCCGACCGGTTATACCCGAAGTTTTTTATGCCGGTGTGTGTGTGTCGTTATTCGCAAATACACGTGCGCATGCTGCGGCGCTGAGTTTCTCTGACACGGATACAAAGTGTACATGTGCGACAACGTTCTCCCATATGGTCTGTCCCGCGAGCATAGCGTTATCATTATACGTCTGTTCACGTATAGATATTATTATTTCGAAAGTGCACGTATACGAGTCCCTTGTGACTGAACATTTTAACTGCCATATACACTCTCCGGTCGTGGTGACCACCTCGACAATTTCACGTAACGGGATATTATTATTGAATCGCGGAGAAACGGCATAGTATACGAGCTTAAACGTTCACTCCGGGAGCGCTCGCTCGCTCGTTCGTTCCGAATTACCATCGGCGAGCTTCGTCGTTTCTGCACGCCAGGAGGATATATCTCCCACGAGTAATTCTCCATGAAACGTGCTTTTAATTGACGATATTTTCAACCCTGTTCTCATTTATCTAAAGCGAGCTTATTCGTCATAAATACATACAAACTTTGTGTGTGTAACGCTAATACGTCGACGAGCCGTGGGACACATTTGTATATTCTTTTAATGAGTGTTGGTGTATAGACATTTGACACAACTTGAACATTGCTGAAAAATTAGCGATCGCGTTATCGCATCCAAAACATCAGTCGCGGGTTTCGTTTAAAGTTTGGCTTCAAAGAGCTTCGCGACAAGCGGCGAATTTTTCTTCTCTCTCTTTCTCTTTCGCGCTCTCTCTCTCTCTCTCTCTCTCTCTCTCTCTCTCTCTCTCTCTCTCTCTCTCTCTCTCTCTCTCTCTCTCTCTCTCTCTCTCTCTCTCTCTCCCTCCCTCTCTTCCTCAATGAAAACGCGAGAACCACACCCCATATTCTTTTGCAAAGTCTCGTTATTTATCGCGACCTGTTTATATTTTCGTCAGGTGTAATGATCTTCACGAGAGATACGTGCACATATAAAGATTCGAAATACGTCAAGCGATTATAACGAGTTTTTCAGAACCAGACGTTCGTACACCGAGATACATGCGTTTATATTTGATTGAAGTAAATTTCGCTTCTGCAAAGAAAACGTATTCTGCTCGGAGAATACTTTTTAGAATTTCATTGATAAGGAAAATTGATGATTTCATTGAAATATTTTATTGTTTGGCTGCAAGTTTTCTTGAATTGAACAAACATTTCTTCACCTGAATCCAACTTATCGCTAATAGGAACACGTATACGCCTCGTACATTTATTTGATGACATTTTTTTTTATTACTTGCCGTGTTTAATGTACCTTCGTACTTGCAAGACGCATTCACGACGGCAAACTTTCGGGCTCAACGCAAACTTGTAAAAAAAAAGAGCCGCAGGTTAGAATAATAAAATTTAATCGTGCGAGAACTTGCAAGAGCGTTCTTCCTTGGAAAATTTATCTCATTCGGTTTATGCACGGTCGCACAAAAAAATTAAGTATGAAAAGAATATAGCTGAAGTGCTAAAAATTAAAGTACACGGATGTAGCTCGAAGTACGCATTAATAATCAAAGTGTAAGAGTGCAGTTGGAAGATGCAGTTGGCGAGAGGGTTGAAATTTTCCTAATTCCAGAAACCTAGAAAAAATGATTTTTTTCACACGTCGATTAATTTTTAAAAAAGTGTCCATTGATTCGTTAAAATCGAGTCCTTCTTCATTCAAATGAATCATTTTTTTTCTAAGTAAAAGTTGAATACATACATAGCCTCATCATCGTAATACTTTCCAGGTAAATATCAACCAAAGTCTGCTGCTTCAACAGATTTTGAGGATGAATTCATAATATCCTTCGCCCTCTGCCTCTCTATCCTGAATCTCGAATTTTGCGCCATCCGTACACAGACCAGGCGGGGAACAATTATTCTCGAGAATCCCTTAACAATATTATACTCACGTATCGCGTATACTTTATGATATAAATCATCAGTAATCCACGAAACTCGTATAAACGTGACGTGGACAACGGTATGGATGCGATACGCAATATTATTTATTCACCATAACGCTTTGTTTACGTTTATGTGCGGGAAGATTATATCGTTCGATGGGCAATATACATTGTTACGAGTATATATACATGCACGTACGGATTCCATTTGTACTGAGCAAACTCCGAAGATGATCGAATCATTTTCGTTAGAACAAATATTCCCGCTCTCCAATGAACCCTATGAATGATGATGGAAAAAATTAATTGTATTTCGGGCTCGAAAAATAAAACCAAAAACGGTACATGAGAGATCGTAGAAAAAGACGATGAATTAATTATATTTGAGGGAGAGACGGAGAATAGAGCTATGCAAGGACGAAATATCAATAATTCCAGGATCGTTGCGAAAATATATTCCACGTCGATCCAAGAACTGCCTATATTTCAAGCGTGAAATAACCCGAGAGCTAAAAAATATAGAGGATGAAAGAGGATCCGCTCTCATGGACTCGGTTGATTATAGCTTTCGCTCGCTCGGTCGTTCTCGTTAGGAACGACGCTTGGCTACTTTTAGCGAGTAACGAGCTTGAGCGAGCGGACGAGCGAGCACGAAGAAGTAAAAAGAATGAATACATAACAAACAAACAAAAAAAAAAAAAACAAAAGCGACCGTTGCCCGGGCCAGAGGAGTCCAGCGCGTACAGTGTGCTACCCATAAAAGGTCTATAGTCCAATAGTATATTGTGCACCTAGGGCGTAAAGTGGGCTTTTTTAGACCGAGTGTGGAATTTGCAGTACAAGTCGAAGGCGAGCTAGCACGAGTCGAAGGTGAGCTAGCACGAGTCGAGGGTGAGCTCGCACGAGCCGAAGGCGAGTGCAGGAGCGAGCCGAAGACGAGTGCGTCTGCGAGCCGAAGATGAGTGCGTGTGCGAGCCGAAGACGAGTACTGCAAACACACGAGGTAAAAAAGTCCACTGAGCCCTTGGTGCACACCATATTTTTTGTAATGCATGTATAGATTTCTGTGTTTTTGTGCCTATAAGTGGGCGAAATACAATATCATATATTGTATATGTACGCACACGGTCGTTTTTACGAATTTCAGAAAGCGGGCTATAATGAAAATAAGCGGGCTATAATAAAAATAAGCGGGCTATAATGGATTCATTATAGCCCGCTTATTTTCATTATAGCCCGCTTATTTTCATTATAGCCCGCTTTTTTCATTATAGCCCGCTTATTTTCATTATAGCCCGCTTTTTCGAGCCGGTCAAAAAAGGGTCACTTTACGCCCGCTTAATAGGTACAAAAAACGCAGAAATCGTGCATGCGTTACAAAAAATATATTAACGGAGCTTTTTAGCTTATTATTGTACCGGTTTGAGCTTTTTCAGTGACTATGTATATTGTATATACGTTAGAAACGCCCAAGTACCAACCACTGAGAGCCTTGTACGTGAGCGAGTCATTGTCCGTACCGAAGAATCAGTCGTGGACTAGCTCTGAGAAAAGCTCGACCAAACAGCACATGTGCATTGAGAATACCGGGTGAATATGAGGATTAGCTAAGGGAGGATTCGTATTCCTATCATGCAAACTTTTATTTCACGGCAAAACAAAAAGCTTTAAATGTGTCTTGTGTCAGCTACAAAGAGCTTGAAAATTTTTGATCGAACCCACTGACGTGTCATTCGTTTTAAGCTTGAGGCACTTTTTTTTATGACGATCATTTTCCAACGTCCCTTGCAAGTTGGACATTTGCTGTTCACTACACTTCCCTCCATACTACACTTCACTTTTTCTAACTACCCTTCTGTTCTAGCCTGATCCATGTGTCGCTGTCTTAGACACTCCACCAGGGCGGCATGCACGAGGGCACGGAGGAACTTTGGAAAACGTTCGGTCGACGGAGCTGTTATCCTTACAAATAGTCACGAGTTTCCGTAAAAATGACCTCATCGATCCAACGCACTAGCAGGCATTACCTGTTCGAGTACATTAGGCTGCATGCAGCTTGGAAGATCGCAGAAGTCGTATGACCCTTGTTGGCAGTTTTTAATGATGTCCCAATTTTTCCAGGTCTTCAGATAACCGAATTTGAAAACGGATAATTGGGCATTTGAAAAAATGAACATGATGAAAAATGACTATTGAAAAAAATGAACGGATACATGCGGGCACTTGGGAAAATGAAAAATGGACTTTGGTTCAAGGGAGAATCAATTTTGGACCGATAGAGATTTTTCTAATCAAAAGCTGTACTGGTAAAGACTTTTCTGAGAAAAAAGTCGATAACCTAGATTTAAAACCTATTCAATGCGATTTTTCACTGTTTCTTTTTTTTTTACAAAAAAACGTTTTAGCATACCCTAGCACTTGAGCTACAGCAATCAGCTTTTGGGAGTCTTATTTTTAAGATACCAAGTAACCATTTAGCCATGTGCCCGCAAGAGAATCCAAAATTAATTTTTTTGTAGTGAAATGTAGTGAAAGTGTAGTGAAATTACGTCACCGGTGTGCGAAAATTTTTAGCGACGAAGGAAATAAAAATCGCACCGCGAAGTGGTCTTACGTCGTACCGAACAAATAAAACGCGATATCTTCTATACGCCAGTAGCTGCAGCATTCATTTTGCTGCCGATTGAAAGAGAAAAACAAACCGAAAAAAGTACCTTTTCCAATTCTCTCAGACTAATTAGTTAATTGTCAAGAATTTTTTTTTTTTATATAGATTTACCCCTGTGCATAAGCAAGTTGTGAGGCTTGAGTGCTCGGCTCGACATGTCGGTATAGTAGGAAATGTACTTGTCTCGACTGGCTACCGCGGCTCTTGACCTACGCTGGTCACAAGTAAAATCAAACCACCCTCACGTGTCGCAAATAAAACTAAGATAGCCCAACTTCATACTGTTGCCCAGTTGCGAGTACAACGACGCGACACCAAAGCAACCTCATACAGCTGATTGTACAAATGAGTCTGTGCTAAATTGTGTTCAGTCGAAATGAGGCCCTGCCAATTGAGGTACGATTAATAATTTCACTTCGATATGACATGTTTAATTAAAGAGTGAAACAAGGCTTGTTTCGATATCACTCGATATTCTTTTGAAAGACAATCATCCAAATAAGGGTGATTGTCTTTTCCCGGTAAACTCCATTAAGCCATAAGCTCCCCCAGGTTGCAGGAACCCCAATTTCGACTCACCAGCTCACTACATTGTTCATCTCTCTCTCTCTCTCTCTCTCTCTCTCTCTCTCTCTCTCTCTCTCTCTCTCTCTCTCTCGCTCTCGCTCTCTCTCTCGCTCTCTCACATACACACATGGCAAAATACAACGGTCTCGCGAGGCAAAAACAATTCAGCGCAGCGTGTACCAAACGCTGGTAAAGCTCAGAAGAGAGGCTGAGTGGATGCCAGAGGGAAAGGAAGCAGCGCGGGGTGCGCGAAGAGTTAACAAAAACTGTATATACCAGAATGCTTTCTATCCAAAACGCTCTGGCCACTGGCGAATTTTGAAATCAAAGGCACCGAGAAAAAAGCGCATGTAACATAGGTATAGATGGAGCAAGTGCGAGGGAGCTCAGTGTGGAAAATGCGAGCTAGTGAGGCTGGTAGCCCAGAGTTTCATCGAGTACGAGCCGGGAATGGAACAAAGCATGCCAAACTTTTAGCTGGAGCATCGATGTATATGTGTCTAGTACATCGAGTATATATTGTAGTAGAAATAGTCGCAACGCTAACGATGAATATAACAAGGCAAATTAAATACGCACCGAGCATAAAATGGATGTCCTATATCGATGCTTAAATTCTATAGGGGCATATAAGCGTTGCTTATACATAACCGATACGCCTCTTTGGCATTAGCCCATCGGTATATACTGGGAGGAGCACGCAGACCACCCAAACCAACCCAACCTACACCCCCCTCATTTACTGACACGGCGGCGGTGGCGTCATATTCTTTTTATATATGTATATAGGAAGATATATACATATATGTGTTATATATATCTCTGCCTCTGCGCGAGACCACGTTTCCATGTGATGCGGGAGGGTGGAAAAAATGGGTGAAAAATTAACGAAAAGTGTCCGTCGGGGATGGGTGGATACGAGCGACAAAAATGTTGATGGAATCAGAGGTATACGTCTCCAACAAAGTATCATCGAGCTGCAAATGATTATTTCGTTTTTAATCCAAGATTCATCTCTACTATCAACCCCTACACTGACCCTGTACTTTGCACTTAGGCGATATTTCGACCCTTTTATTTTCTGGCTCCCCGCGCGATTAAATATACCGTCCAACTGCGCAGGAGATCGACATATATTTATTTTTAATTTCACGTATGAAATTGATTCGCGGATCGTTTCTCGATTCGTGGACTCTTGCGAGTAAAGAAAGTAGCGATGAGATTAGACTCTGACCATTCATGAAAAATCTTGATCCGAATGATCTTCGTGAGGCCGAAAAAAAAATCCAAGATTATTGCGCCGGGCCTAAACAGACTGACAATCCTAAATATAAGATTTTAAAAAATTTCTGGATGGTTTTTGCATCAAATTCCCATAAATTCCCAATGGCTGAATATTATTGCATGAAAAAACCAGAGAATATTCTTTGAATGTTGCTTTTTCAAATACAAAATTTCTGTACAAACATATGCGTATGATTTTTCAAGGATAAATCTCAAAAATTTCCTTTTTTAATGACCATCTAATGGAACTCAACGAGACGTCCATTAAGGAGGTTGGCTACCGTCACGCGGGAGGGGAAAATCGGGGACCGATCGCTTGTGCGCGGGTCATTGGATGGGCAGCGTGCGAGAGAGAGATCCGCGACACATGTTCCCGATCGAAAATTTTTATACAACGAGAGCAGTTTTATTTTTAGAATTTCTCAATAACTATATGCACATGAAGCATTTCGCTCTTTGCAAACTTCTTCCCAAAAATGCGATTAGTTATATGGATCCGTTTCCATTGAATTCTTATCATTTTTTTGACGGAGTTATGAAGTATTTCTTGAGATATCATACGACTTTGCTATGAACACCTATGTATAAGAGTACAACTTCAATAATTAATTCGGGACAACTTTACAGACGATTAACTTGAAATTTTTCACAAGTGCACGATTTCTATATATATGGACATATATACTGAAAAAATTTCAGCTAATTCTTATCGTTTTGACCTAGGTATGTATACCCTCTTTAAGGGGGGGGGGGGGGGGGGGTAGGGTTTTGAAGGCAGAAAAAACAGGTTTTTACAGATTTTTTTTTGGGCGTACGGTGAAAGTAAATTTATTTCTGATTATTGTACATTAAAGAGTAGTAATTGAACTATATTCTGTGAAATATTGGTTGAAAAATATTGAAAATTGACCGAATGGCAGCAATTCTTCGCAGGCGCCTCAGAAAAAATACATTTTGCGGTGCACGTCATACCTCAGCACTGGATCATTTGAAATGAAATAACCAAAGTTTTTCCTTTAATTTTTATGTCCCTCTAGGTATCTCTGTCGAGTTTTTCCATTTTTTTTTAATTTTTGAACTTTTTACAAGACTTGAAAGTGAAAATACCAATTTTTGGCCTAAATTCATGACTATTGTTGTTAATAATAAAAAAAATAAAATCAAAAACGAAAAAATCTCAACAGGGTTACCTCATAAATTATGTAAGGAAATACTGTAAAAAATTTGAGAACGATCGGTTGAATAGATTTTGAGATACAGAGTGCACCGACTCAAAAAACATCGATTTGAGAAAAACGCGCTTAAAGTTTTTCGTAGCGAAAAGACCCTGATAAAACTTAGTAAGCTATTTATTTTTTATTTTACTCACATAGAATCATTGACTTCCTATTAACAGACAACATTCTTGAGTTACTATACTTTCATAATATGCAATAAAAAAAATCACTTTTTTTGAACCCTCAAAACCCTACCCCCCCCCCCCCCCCCCCTTAATAGCTCTTACGAATGACCTATACACACACACACATATATATATATATATATATATATATATATATATATAGCATAATTTTTCTGGATATCATATGAAATTTCGGTGCACGTATTTCCAGGCTCGAGAAAATTAGGGCTATACTGCGAAAGCGCATCGCCACATCCACTCTCATTAGATAATTCAATGGAGCGTGGGGAGAGAGAGAGAGAGAGAGGAGAGGAAGAGAGAGAGAGAGAGAGAGAGAGAGAGAGAGAGAGAGAGAGAGAGAGAGAGATAGGGCACTCTAGCATATTATCGAACTGGTTCACCCAATATACTATATATAACTCACCATCTCTAGATGAACTTTTCCATCGCTCCAAAAGTTTTCATCGACAGCCAAGGTTGTTGTTATTTTTATTTTTTTTTAAGTTTCGAGAATGGCGGAGTTCATGAAAAATATCTCCCGACAATGACGCCAGCCCAAGCCCGCCAATTTTATGGCTAAGTGAAAATTTCAAGTCCAAGTAATTATAATTCTACGTGAGTCTAATTCTCAAGTTATTCCAAGTAATCAAGTTTTCAAGTCCTTAAAAAAGCATTAAGGGGATGCTGAATTTTAATTATTCGCCGAAATTGAGGACCGGAATCTGTAACTCCTTTGTTTCGGTATAATGGACAGAGTGCGTGATTTAAATTTGAGCAAAAAAATGTCGAATATTGTAATAATCCTGGGAAAAAATAGTTCATATCTACGTAGTTATTGTTTAGATCTACACGGATGTAAATTTTAGATAATCGCGGATTTACCTAAAACTGAACGACATCTAGCTAAATATAAATTAGATCTACCTAGATCTTCGTTAGATCGACTCAGATCTAAGTAAATCTACTGAAACTCAAGTAGAATAACGATGATCTAATAAGCAATCGTATATTGTTTACCGAGCGAGAAAACGTTCGTTTGCATGCCGAGTATGAAGTTGAGCATCGAGGTGAAGCCGAGGTGTTCTCAACTTCATACGAGGTGCAAACGACCGTTTTCACCGAGGTGAAAATACTATTTTTTACAACAGCGGAGCGGAAACAGCGAGTTTCCATCCGCAAACGAGGAGCGACAATCGACTGGTTTCCATCCTCGTTTGCAGATGGAAACTCGTTGTTTTCGCTCCGCTGTTGTAAAAAAAAAGTGTTTGAAGATAACATAAGGTCCACTTTAATGTACCGTAATCTACCATTGTGCACGGAGATCATGGTACATCTATGATTTTCCAAAATTTACATCTACGTACATCTAAACGATTTTTTTCCAAGGGATTATTCTAGTTTTGAGTACGGGGTGTCGAATTTTTTTCGAGTCGTGTGTTAGATATTATTTATTTTTTTTTTTTTCACCAAAAAGTGATTATACCTTTCACGTAAAAACTTTCATAGAAATTTGTTTGTTAGTTAGGTTCTCAAACAAATATTGATAGCCTTTTACTAGCATCTTTATTGATAGCTATAGTGATAAAGAGTTTCGTGGACTTCAACAAGTATATTTCTTAATGGGAAATAAAACAATATATTTAGAGGCTAATCGAAAATCGTTTAAGCATCCATCGGGAAATGTACGTCGATGGACGTTATTTCATAGACTGCGATAAAACGAAAAATTCAAAAGGAAATATCAATTAACGAAATTGAACGGCTACGTCAAGCGAAAAGTGACCGCGATCGTGTAATATCGCTCGATCGAAACATTGCTAAAATTTCATCCGCCATCCTTCCTGTTACGGGAACATTATTGCATCCCATCGCGTGCCAGCAGAATACCAACAGTTTGGTAATAGCCTTGTCCGGGGTACGCTGACATGCTCCGTGTTAGTTATAGATACTGGATAAAATGTCTGCCGTACAAACATGAGGAATTTCATGCCAACTCGCATGGCCTCGGTTCCAACGTGATTCAATTTCAATGATTTTTTCTATTCATACCCTTAAAATCAGTCGTAAGAATATCTCTGATTTTTTAAATATTTTTGTTCGTATCCGTTCGCAATTCATAAATTTTTGAAAAATATCGAAATCAAACATTTCAAAGAAATCTGACTCAGTAAAAAAAAAAAAAAAAAAAAGAAACCCGAATAAAATAGTTTAAATCTACGTAGATCTAGGTTCTATAAAATCGTAGATTTATATCAATCTCAGTCAGATCTACCTAGATCTCAATTAAATCTACCTAGATCTCATCAGATCTGCCTGAATGTCCATTTGGTTCTACTCAGATCTAAGTAAATCTACTGAGATTTAATTGATGCAGGACTCGAACTCAATAAAAATTTTCTCTAACAATCACTTCGTTCCAAACATGAATAAAAAGTTCGTAATAAATTGCGAGGAAATAATTTTTTTTTTTTTTTAATTTCATAACACTGTCCTATCATCTTTGACTGCCTTCGGTGAAAATTTGATGACCATAAAATATCCATTCGCCTTCAAAACAATGAAATATATATTTTTTTTTCGATTCTTTTAAACTTACAATTGGGTCATTGGAAATTTTTTGACGATTTAACTTTTATATATTTTATGGGGAAAAACGGTAAATTTCATTCAAATCGTGATCATGGTATTTCCTACTTCCATTATAATTGGGATGGTTATCGGAGGTTCTCTGCACGGACAAACAGGAAGTAAATACCAGACACGGTATATATCTGTGACGCCCTGGCTGAAAATCGATCGACGACTTGACGTGTAATGCTCGATATATAATACGCCGGGGATGGCTAGCCCCGGCTTTGCGTCAAGCTGGCAAAATTTACTGCTAATTATTTTGCATCCACGTGTGACTTTGGTGCGTGCATAGAGTCGAGTAGAGATATACCCGATACTGCAACGATGAGAGATAGAAATATATCGTCTATATAGATCGATCGACATTGTATCCCGGTACATGATAGCTATGGCATTTATGAATGGCTATGATCTCTCGTTTCCGGATGCTGCAACAGCATCAGCTATACCAGCCGGATAAATAATAAGCTTTCACACTATGGAATATCCGAGCTGCCATCTCCCTCTCTCGTTCTGTCTCTCTGTCTCTCTGTCTCTCTCTCTCTCTCTCTCTCTCTCTCTCTCTCTCTCTCTCTCTCTCTCTCTCTCTCTCTCTCTCTCTCTCTCTCTCTCTCTCTCTCTCTCTCTCTCTTTGTCGGTTATACGAAGAATTCGCTAAATTTATTCCAATCACGAACAAATTACGTCCAATGAGTCACACGTGTAACGTGATATTAGTTTCGTGCACATCCTGAACTTGATCGGATTAATTATCTTTTTGTAAAATTGCCATATTTTGCTACATCAATATTGGCCAATTGAAGAATGGAATATACTGCTCGAACGGTAAATTATAGATTATCAAAAGCAATTATTTTCATTTATTAGCGATGAATTAAACAGAAAGGCAGAAACAGAACTGTCTCTGGTGTTTGGTGTTTTGCAGATTTGTTTTGCTGACTCCGATAATAAATCCGAGTGCATGTTAACTTTTGGGACAATGCCATTACAGCACTATGAGACCGAATCATTTGAAATTTAAACAGGCGATTCTGGAGACTCTATCTAGAGCCTAACTGGTAAACAAAATAGAATAGACTGTATCTACGTAGATCAAATTTAGATCTACGCAGTTATTTTTTAGATCTATGTAGATCTAAATTTTTGAAAATTGTAGATTTACCTAAATCTCAATCGGATCTACCTAGATCTCCGTTAGAACTACTCAGATCTAAGTAAATCTACTGAGATTTAAGTAGATAAACCGCGATCTGATAAGCATTAGGTCGACACGAATGTATTCAAATCTGACATTAAATACGGTGATCTGGGGGTAGATCTAGGATTATCCAAAATTTATATCTGCGTAGATCAAATTTGATCTCAAAAATAGTTACGTACATCTAACCTATTTTTTCTCGGTTAATGGCCAGAAATTTTCAAAATTTAATATAGAAATGTAGATTTTCAGCTAAAATCCGAGATGTCTAAAACACAAATGAACGTAATAATTATTGTATAGCTTCATTCCCCAAAATCTCGCCATTAGACTCCAGATGGAAACACACCCTGTCAATGAGCATTTTTTTTTGTTCCTGTACGTGGATAATTAGAAAAATGGAATTTTCCCAAAAATGTACATGTTAACATGAATAATTCGCTGTGCAGATAGTTTGCAAATATTCCACAGGCGCCACTGTCAGGCCTAAGTGCGTGATCGTTTCACGCCCAGTTTTCAGTTTTCAGACAATTTTTATGAGTTTTCAGGGTGCTTACTAAATTACATTAGTATCCTAATACCAAAAAATATCTAGAAAATCGCTTCCAAATCTGGTAATTGACGAATTCGATGCAATTGCACCGAATGCTCGACAGGGTCCCAACTATACCGACGCCATCGGAGTTCCTCGTCTCATTTCACATAAATCACGACAAGTTTGAGGGGAAAAAAATGTATCCCAGAATGGTAATTACATCCACTACCCCATCGAATGGAAGATTAATTTGGAAAAAAAGGGATGGATGTGTTTTTCTTTTGTATCGAAAAGCTTCGGTCATTGACTCCATGCGGGTACTCCAGTGCCGCCTCTCGTGAAAGTTCGTTTTACTATTTCCCTCTGTTATCTCTACACGATTGTTGTTGTATCGATTCAGGCAAAAGTTGGATGACCCATCGATAGTTGAGGCCAAAGACAAACGGAAGCCTGACGCGAGAAGACGACGAGGAAGTGAGATGGATGCTATTCTGTTTGGTTCATACACATATACACCCTTTCGATGTCTCGAGCGACCCCAGAAAAGTAGGTTGACAACTAACTATATAACTATAGAGTACCCGGAGGTAAATGCTAACCTGGCCTGCAGCATCCTTATTGCCAACTAGTTGCAAGTAATAGGTATCGGTATCGGTATAGTATATAATGATATGTTTAACGCGTCTCTATAACACTAAAAACCATCGTAAATTTTCCCCTCGAGCTTGAAATTACGGCAATCTTGACTAATTATTGCTCGCAACGTTGTCGTGCCTTCTAAAATAATATTCAAAGTATACTCAGGTAGGGCTGAAAGGATAAATGTGGGTTATCCATCGGCGAACGGTAAAGTAGGACAAATACGACTAACTATGAAAGGGGATTTAATTCGGTACCCTTATAGTGGTAGATCAATATTGCCAGAAAATTTCACCGAATTACGAAACCAGAAAAACGGGGTTATTCAATCCTTTCGCTTCTCTTCGGGCAAGGATTTTCGAGTATTCGATTATCCATAAAATTTATGAAAAAAAAAAAAAACAAAAGTTACAGCTTTGTTTTTATTTCTCATTGAATGAAAATTACCATATTTTCAAAGTTTAGAGAAAATTAATGCCGAACAAAGTTCGAGGTATAGGGCATCTCCGGTACAATTTCATATGAAATTTTTGACATTTTTTTATACGCCCATACGTAATAATTAATAACGACAATATAACCAACGGAAAATTCATTTTCCAGGGCAAATAGAAGAAAGAATAATGCTCAATTACATTCTGAATATTATTTTGAATATGGAACAAAGGCTATTCTTACATAATTTGTGAATTTTCTGTAACAGCAGTAACTACACCGCTCACCGGATTTTACGTTCATTGTGAAGTCTGAGTAACGTGTGAGCGAGTAATTTTTTCAAAACTACCTCACACGTCAGACTCCGAGCATATGAAACTTTGATCTTTGCAATCAACCCCGCCGATTTTCGCGTGGTTTTCCGCGGATATAACCGGCGCTATCGATTCACCTACATTCACCATTAGCCGTGGATTGCAAAAAAAAAAAAAAAAAAAAAAAAAAAACTGCCATCATAACCGCGAGCTCTTTGGAGCATCGATTTTATTTCAACACCCCAAAAGAATGTCCTAGCGTGCAGTGTACTGAGCTTTGAACGACTATATTTTATTACTGAGAGTCTATTGTTAGATATAGCTAATAAAAATTTTAATATTCTGTTTGTTGCTTTTTATTTCTTGCTGATTAATCAAAATCTCATTGTTATTCGTTTTTTTTTGGCTCAACCATTTTTAATTTCGAATTTTCAGCTTTGAATGTGTATATAATCAACTATCGAAATAACGTCCATGTGTACATTTTTGTCGTTCGGATGATTTTTTGGTCAAAAAATTTGGAACTTTAAGAAGGAACGTTTGTAATTTTCCAAAAAATTTACCGAAAAATTTTCCAAAAAGTCCCGACAAAGCCAAAAAATTTTACGCCAATTGTCCAAAGAGTAAGGATATTTGATATTCAATTTGGTGAGAATCACTCGAGGGGTTCAAATTTCAAGAAATTTTAAAATTTTCAAAAAAAAAATGTTCGCTCTCGGTAATGAGTTTGGCGAGAATTCAAGGTGCTTGAGTGCTACCTTGGAATTATTCGAGTCGAATCCAGTAAAAAATTGTATTAATTAGAAACTTTTTCACAGTGATTTCTTATGATTTATTTTATTTCGTTTACAAAGCCTCCCCCCCCCCCCCCCCCCCATGAGGAAGTTAAAATTCAAAATTCGAAATTCCTTATAGGGAAAGATTCGTCAACGAAACAAAATAATGAGGAAACAATGTGTAAGTTTCCAATTTGCATGCTTCTTGGATATGAATCGTGAGGCGATCCCTTGACAGAGCGCAAGAGGCTGTCATTCGAGTGTTTTTTTTTTTTTTTAAACCACATTTACCGAGTGCAAATACCTCGCGTGCTTTCTACGTCATACTGGAATCTCTCTGTGACGACGACAAACGCAGCACAACGGATTTCTATACTTCCATACGACATCAAAGAATGTTGGCTACCTCGTCGTGCAATCCACCATACCCCACCAACTTCCCGCATCCCCCATCATCGATGGTTGGCATAGTCGCTCCGCAGCGTCACTATTACCCGTGAAGCCTATGGACACGGGTTATAGTGCGGTACATATCCGTCCCAGCCGAGTACATATAGTCTACAGTATCCGCTTTTCGTAAAAAAATGTGTGGAGTACCATACTCGGCAAAGAGTTCACGAGAAGAGAGAGAGAGAGAGAGAGAGAGAGAGAGAGAGAGAGAGAGAGAGAGAGAGAGAGAGAGAAACGAGCTCCCTCGCGCTCTCTCACTTTCTCTCCTTCTGTTTTACTTTCTCTGTGATCTGCTTACGAGCGGACGGAATTTTTATTTTTTGAAAAAAATAAACGTTGAGTATTTTTATCGGCTTATGGCGTTGCCAGGGTGGGCGAGAGTGAGCTCCATCGATTCTCGTCTTCCCGTGCTCCTGCAGCATAGTCGGTGGCGCAAAGGCTATACGAAGAGGTATGAATGCCACCCTCGCGGAAGTGAGACACCCTTTACTCAGTTTTTCCAGTTATGTAGTATATAGGTATCTTCGCAGTCCGTCTCTCTCTCTCTCTCTCTCTCTCTGACTCTCTTACATTCGGAGCTTCCTATTATAATTTAACCTTTTTTACTTTTCCTGCCTCTCTCTCTCTCTCTCTCTCTCTCTTTGCCTCTATCTGTCTGTATATACCACCACTTCGTACGCTAATTAAAGACAGGGTTGACGCACACTCTGTTAATATTCCCTTGCACGACTTGGTCGACATAAAATTCGCCCTCGGCTTTCACGCTAACTCCTGTGACCTGCCAGTTTTCGTGATAGGGCGAGAAGGGAGTGAGCGTGCAGTATGAACAGCAGAATGACAGTTACGAGAGAAAGAGTAGGATGAAACCCCAGTTGAGATACAGACATGAGCCCCGGGCGATATATCGCGTACTCGAGACGGATCCATCCGCTATACAGAGAGATATCGTACCAGCATGTATATACATATATATGTAACTCTATTTTGACTCTCGAGTTTCTGGAGTTTACGTTGGATCTCGATCGTGAGATGGAGCGCAAGAGAAAGTCGAAAACTAAGCGAGATGAAGAGAGATAATGGCAATCTGGAACAGCAATCGATTCGCTATGGTTTGCTCTGTATAGTAATAAACTAGATGTACAAAGGGTGGGGTGGATGGGGGCGAATCGTAACACGAGAGATGAATCCAGTCCACGGTTAAAACAAGACCGGCCAAAGGCATCATTTTCCCTCGTACATGAGATCCTCAGAGAAATTGCATGGAGAGGTGGGAGATAGGATAGTTACCTTTTCGATAAATCGATCAATCGAAATATGTCATTTCAGAATTTTTTCACTATTTGAACACAAAATCATAGCTATAATTTTTCAGGACTTAGTTTTGAGAATTTACAATAATTGAAGACTGAGGAACCACGATGATGCTACTATAATAAAGTAGTAACGATTTATCCGGCTCAGAAACGTCGATCAGAGCGTTTTCACTAGGCCCCGACGCGCACGGAAGGCTGCCGCGTCGAAGAGCGGCTGCGCGCTTTTTCCTACTCCGCGGCAGCACGCCAATCGCTGCACTCTTGGGGTACTGCGGCAGTATATAAGGGGTTTCGCTTTGTCAGAGCCACTCTCTCTTCGTAGAGCAACAGATTTGTGAAGGTGCTCTGCCGAAGAGTACTTTGCCGAAGAGGCATTGAGCCTGGTAAATTCTTCTTATTTTATGAAAATTAGAACGCTTTCCACAAATATTGTTTCGTCGGTATACGAACGCGCTATTTCACGAATATATATATATATATATATATATATATATATATATATATATATATATATTTTTTTTTTCGATGGACAACTTCGATTGCTTGCAAGATTGAGCATAGCGGACGGAGAACCTTTGGTTTTTCACAATCACAGTGCATCTTGTACCTTACCTAAAGTATTATAAAAAACTCAACTAACGTAACGCAAACAATTACGAGCCTGTCCCGAATTTCTTTGACATTCGGGTCAACCAACTTTCAAATCATCGAGTAAAAACGGCTGCGGAGTATAAGTGGTAAGCCATGATGCAACCCAATTGGCACTCAGGTGCCAACCCTATCGTACTAAAATCGCTGAATATTCCATTGTTTTACTCTTCTCGATGCGATAGTCTTTCGTCCGTTCATACGATTTTCCAACGAGTTTATTTTCCGCTAGCACTGTTCTTTCGCGATGATTATCGGATTTTCGATTTCAATCTCTCTAATTTGTTCACGAGATAACTTTACATGGGTTACACATATTCTCGTCTTAGCGAGATCTCCCTCGGGAGTTGGAAACGAATTCTCGGTCTCCCAAGTCTTTATTTTTATGATCACCTCCTTACCAGGTGTATCAACTAAATTATTAAAAAAAAGAATTGAGGAACTGCTTGTTTTGAAGGAACGATGCCTGTCTTTATGATTAAAGCCGTAAATTTATACGAAATTTATAATGATCTTCAGTCTTTCGGATAAATATTAACGCTTTTTTGACTTTATGAAATACTCCAGACCTTAGATGGCACTTTTACGAAATAATCTTATGTAAATGTGCCTCGAATCCAATTCATTATATATGTATTGTGATATTCGGGACACATCTATAGGAGGCACTTTTATGCATATTGATCATTGATATTCAGGGGGAAGCTGTTACGGGAAAACGACGAGAGAGGGCGAGTAAATTTATTTATTAGATGCCTTTAACAACTAATTTTTATAATTGAATGTGTGAGAGAAAATGCACAGACTGCCGACACCAATGTGCGTTTCATTGGAAATATATCCAGCGCGAAAATTATTACGTGCCTTCGGTTTCAACGCCCCTCCTATGTTCTTTTTCGCCCTCGCAAGCCCTCGGCTCACGGCGCGTAGTCTGACATTAATTCATTAAGGTAATTGGGTGACAAATCTGAAACTGAATCACGTAGCTCGGTATATACGTGGAAAGAGAGAGAGAGAGAGAGAGAGAGAGAGAGAGACAGAGAGAGACAGAGAGTGGAAGAGATGCAGAGAGTGATAGAGGAAGTTAAACATTGTAGTCGCAACGAAGTGTAAATCTATGTGTATCAAAGTACAGTATATGACAAACCGTTCGTCCGCGTCACTCTCTGCTGCATGACTAATTATCCGTCTATTAAATATACGGGCACGCGATGTTTCTCTGCTATTCTCGTTCGTACCATATGAATCACTGGATCCAAACTTTTTTTTTTTTACTAATGAATTTTGTAATTAATTGTATGGCTTTGCAATTATAACAGAGTTTAGTTAAAATACAAAGAAACACGATTTGTGATCATTCATCTGGGCAAGATGACAAGAGCTGGAGTTTTGTTTTTTCAATTTTTTTTACATTGTTAAAATACATCGTTATCTATTGACCTATTGCATCCTCACTCACCTGAACCTTAGCGCTGTGGCTATATCATTACTCAAGGCTAGGAGGTACTGCTTCGCTTCATTAGTGCTATGTATGACATGTTACTCACCTGAAACAAGCAAAGAAAAAATTAATGGATTTAGAGGTTTTCACTAATATTTGAAAAATTGATTCCCCATATTATTATTATTATTATTATTATTATTATTATTATTATTATTATTATTTATCTCAGTGAACTCAGTATCTGTATTAATATTCCAGTGAATCTACGGTGAAGCGGTCATGTGTCCGAGTTTCGGCAGTGCTTAACTCGATAGGTTGCTGGATCCATACGCCATTTCCGCACCCAACACCGTTGCTACATTTTAGCTTACGTAATTATTCTCAGGCACCTCGTAACGTTCATTTTCCATTGAATGGTATTCTGAAACTTCATCATTTCTATTGTTCTTGAGAGTGCTCCCGTGTAGCTTTTGTTATCTCGCGATAGTCGCAGTTTCTCTGTAAAATATGATTAGGCTAATGAGAATACGTTGTTAGTCGTTCAATGAACGGACGACTGCGGATGAATCGACAGAATTACGTAACCCTCACTGATTAATGCGAGTACAGCATGAGGAGGGGTAGAAAATTGTCTCTCATATTCATGTTTATTCTGAGCTCGATTCTGAGTATATGATTATCCTGGCAGTGTACAAAAACGTGTTTAAACTTCATTATGGTTGAATTTAAATAATCTTTATCACGTTACGTACTCGTAGAATTCGTATTAAATATCTCCTTTTGTTTTATTAAAAATTTTACAAGCCCTTGAAAATTCCAGCGTGTTTCGAGAGACTCTGAGAGGATTCGTGGCCAGGTCGATATATGTGGTGAAAAATCTCATGTATATGTGGCTTTTATGTTGTATTTTTCGTCTATGATCTTTCAGAAAGAGAGAGAGAGAGAGAGAAAGAGAGGGGATTCCTTCCGGTCTCGCGATCTCTCGAGATACTCCATTGTCTGTTCATGCACCGACTGCCCCTGGCGATTTGAGGAGACTTTATCCTCCTTTTGTCCAAACGCACTCTCCCGTGTTCTCTCTCGTTAAAAAGCGTCGATTGAAAAAATAGTGAAGGAGTAGAGAAAGAGAGCGAGATAGATAGATAGATAGATAGATAAAGAGAGAGAGAGAGAGAGAGAGAGAGGACGATGAAATGAGAGACGAGAAAGAGTATTGAAGAGGGTGGGTGCATACGGAATTTCCAGTCTCCACTCTTTCGATCGACTCGGCCAACTACTAACGAGGTAAAACTTCGTTCTTCCATGAGCTATATAGCGTAGGTTGGAGTTTTCCTCCCTCTCCTTTACGCTCTTGCCCCCGGGCATCAACCGTCGGTTCCCTCGCTCTCTCTTACTCCTCTTTATTTTATTTTATCTCTATTCTTGGTTTTTTTTAAATTTTTTTTTCTCAACGAAGAGCAACGTCGAGAAGTCGACGAAAGTTTCACCAGTTACGAGCAGCGCTCGAAACGAACCAGTCAATTTTCCATTGCTCTTGACTAGCTCACTGTTGGTCTCCATCGAACGGTATACTCCGCGAGCTCGCGAATATAATAATGTAGTCAAGAGGTAAAAGAGAGTACAAGCGCGATGGCTTATACAATAGGGATCTTTATCGATGGGCAGTGGAAAATGTACGAATGGCCAGCGAAGAAAAATTATCCCAGATCGCGAGGAGAACCTTGGTTGCCTCGTTTTAAGAAATCGAAGAGTAAACGGTCGTTCAAGTTTTCTTTTCACCCATTTACTCACTTCGCATCGATAATAATACGACGATTACACAACTCTCATCGGCTAGTTCGCGGATGAAAAGACCCAAGCTTGGACGTTTCTCGATTTACGTTATTCATCTTGGATGACGTAATTCCTTGTAAGGATTCGCTGACTTGATTCCCATTGGCGTACCGATGAACACCTCGTGAAACATTTTGTCCCACACTATAATCGATATATAGGTTGAAAAACTTAGGTAAAACAAAATTGCCTTTATATATTTAAAAAAAAATTGCTATCGAAGTTGGAGCATGCGATATCTTGCAGCTGGGACCCTGGAAACAATTGGAATGAAATCCATTGAAAACATTCGATGAACTGTATGATTTTATTAGACAAGAAAGTAACATCTTATCGGAAGGGAGCAGTAGCGCGGTGGTAACCTTCCCGGCTCACACGCAGTGGCATACGATGTGGGGCCGGGTTCGATTCCCACCGACAGCACCAATGGAAACATTTTCTACGTGCTTTTTCTGCGACCCCGGTGGTTCGGAACCCACCTAAAAATGTAGGTCCAAAGGAAAGCAGCGCCTTGGTGTGGTGACCGAAAGGCTGCGAAGATGTCTCGGGTTCGATTACCAATGCCGTGGCACGGCAGATGAAAGCACAGCGGGCTCGGACGTAGCTCCAGAGGCAGGGCGTACGAACTACGACTGTTTCTGTCCCAGGTGCTGACATCTAGCGGGTGCGTGACAAGCTCCGGTAGCGGGAATCGAACCGGGAACAAACGGATACGAGAGGAGACCAATGGCAGACGGTGGTGGGAGCCCACAACCCTCAGAGGAGTCGGTGTAAACTACCTAGCCTAAGTAACATCTTATCGACGAAAAGGAACTATATAGCATGGAAATAATAATTTTAGGCTGTATAATGAATAATAATGTGAACAAGTAAGGCTACCAAAATTACTGACGACTGTGCTCTCATATAAGTTTCAAGGTATCGCTAGTCCGAGTGTACAATTGACATCCTTTATCCGTCGGTGAAAAGGCTTCGAGTTGCTGAAATATATTTTTTTCCACCTTCAACAATTATCAGGGAAGCTACTGACTAGCTAGTATCATAAGAATACGTTATTCAATCCCACAGAGGACTCTGCGAAGGGACAAGTGTATCGGTATGATTCTTCCGTGAAAAATTTAGATCTACGTAGTAATTTTGTGGATCTACGTTGATCTGAATTGTGGAAAATCAAAAATTTACCTAAATCTTAATCAGATCTATTTAAATCTCAATTAAATTTACATACACGGCCGTTAGATCTACTCAGATCTCAGTGAATCTACTGAGATTTAGGTAGATAAACGGAGATATAATAAGCAAAAGTATTCGAACACAATATTAGGTTGATTTGAATGTATACGGACTCTACCATTATATAATAATATCTAAGTAGATCCATGATTTTTCATAATCTAAATATGCGTAGATCAAATTTAATCAAAAATAACTATCTAGATCCGAACGATTTTTTCCGGGACTATGAGAATATGACGATTTCAAGATCGGTGCACGCTAAACCTCGTAAATTTTTCATCGCTTTCATCGAATTTCAAATTCTGTAATAAACGTCGCGCTTCAGTGTTATCTATAATCTACATAAAATATCGGCCCCGGAGAATATATATATATATATATATATGGGGCATTCCACGCCAACTCGACCAGTGTTAAACCCCGACCATCTCAAAATCATTTCATGTCTTTTTCTAGCATTCTACCCTGTAAAAAACGCGACCTGAATTTTTTTCAAATTTTTCTATTGAACCGTTCATTTTTTATAAATTTTTAAAGTCGATTGCGAATGCCCATTTTTAAAAATCTGAAAAAATTCTCAAAAATCCAGTGACACAAAACACCCCCCGTCAAGGAAAACGTGGGCCGTTTTTTTTTTCTATTTTTATATCACCTAATTCGGAATTTTGAAATGTTTAAACCCAAAATTAACACAGAATCAAATCGTAAGAGTCAAATAAGGGTCAATTTACTCGTGTATCTTTTACTAACTAGAGTGGCGCATCATCGAATTGGTGAAACCGAATATTTAAAACTAAATTGACCCTCATTTGACGCTTACGATTTGATCCTGTGTTAATTTTGGGTTTAAAAAATTTTTCAATTCCGAATTAAGTGATAAAAAAATAGAAAAGAAATCGGCCCACGTTTTCCTTGACGGGGGGTGTTTTGTGTCATTCACAGGATTTTTGAGAATTTTTTCAGATTTTTAAAAATGGGCATTCGCAATCGACTTCAAAAATTTATAAAAAAAATGAACGGTTTAATAAAAAAATTTGAAAAAAGTCAGGTCGCGTTTTTTTACCGAGTAGAATGTTAGAAAAAAACATGAAATGATTTTCAGATGGTCGGGGTTTAACACTGTTCGAGTTGGCGTGGAATGCCCCATATATAGAAGAGCTTGCAAGCTCCTTAAACGAATAAACGAAATCGAAGAGTAAACGCTCGTTTGCCAAGAATTTTTTCCGTCTCCGCCGATCGACTTGCGGATAAAGACATATACATAGATATCTTTAGCTGGATTATCCGGGTCGGGCGCGTTGTCGTAACCACAAAGCTTCTTGGGCAATGGCGCTAAAGACACCTCTCTATTCCCTTCTATAGTATTATATAGTATTATATTGATAGGCTTCACAGCGAACCACAATACAATACTCTGGCTAATCGTTCTCAGGATATCCTTCAAGTGAAGATAAAAAAAAATTCATAAAAATCTCACGACAAAATGATTGACCATTGTCACAGATCATAATTGTTAGAAATTGAAATTACAAGTTTATCGGACGATGAAGAACAAATTCGAATAATTATAATTAGCCTATTCCGTTAAAACATTATTCTTCGTGATTTCTTTCATTGGAACAACGGACCGATGTGTTACTTTCCCTCCCGATTGCGTCGACCCTCTTAAATGTAAAAGTGTCTCTTTCATCCACTAAACTTCTATCCTCGAGGCAAAATCTGCTCATCGATTAAGCGCTCTATCCAGGTGCCATCTACATGACCTCTTCTGTGAGAAAGTATTTTCGGATTCATGGCGTGACACTGTCGTGTCATTAGTTATCGCAATTTTCGTGAAAATTATCGCGCGTGATCGCGGGAGTTAGATTAGAAGAGATATTGTGGGCTGTTAAGCCTCCGGAATTCCTAAATAATCCGATCAAGGCTTTATCCCTCGGGGCGTTAGAGTAACCGGGATATATATACAGAGAGATAGAGTAAAACGTGGGAGGGAGAGTAGGGAGAGTATTGAGGGGGTATAGCGAGAATGGGGTACAATGGGCCACGCGCGAGAGACCGAGAGGGTTCCTATGCAAATCGTGAGACGAGAGTGGGCTGCTCTCGTATGGCTCTACACTCGTCGAGCGATCCGATTGCGGGGGACTCTCTCGCGCGTGTATGCCGGACTATTTTCGACCCTTTGTATCTATATGCCACTTTTGCAAATTCTTTCATGAATCGAATTGAATCCTCTGTCGTGTCTGTTCACCGAGGAAAAGTAAAATCCCTGAAGTGGCTGATTCTATTCGTGACGCGCCTCTTTGCAGACCTGCGTCTGCGGGGAAGGTTTGAATGGACTCGAATAGAAATGGAACGCGTGATAGTTACCGGAAAAAGGCCTCACCAATATAAGCGCTGGTTCAAGAAATTGACAATGTTTTAATTGAAAAAATAGTCGCAATGATTTCATTACTAATTATCATAATAAATAAGGATGCAAAAGATAACCCTGAAAATAAAGAAGAGAAATTTTTTCGTAATTATTTTTCTTCATTTAGCTATTTTTTGTGAGAAAGCCCTCAGTCATAAGAAAAATTCACAATTCAAAATAGCGAAGTCAATATGGCCGACCAGAAGTAGAAAAACGTATTGGGTTTCTGTGAAAATTGAAATCGAAGGGGTTGGCGATTTTGGAGTTCTGAGTAACCGTTTCATGTTTCCAAATAACCGAGTTCATATTTCAATATGGCTGATTGAAAAAAAAAACTATCAATTATTTAAATGGTGGGTATGCCTTTGATCAGAGGTCTACGATTTTTCGACCTCGAAAATCTGAATTCATCGATGTTTCCTGAAGCTGATAAATATTTTATTATAATTTTACAAAAAAAAAAGGATTTATTCAAATTGTTTAACAATTTTTGGCAAATTCAAGGTGGAATTTCGTCAATCGCTTGTTATTCACCTGTTTACGATTTTTTAACCTAATCGGATAATTTGTTACTTATTTTTAAAAAAATGAGACGGCTTACTTCGAAATAATTATATGCCGATACAACAGAACAATTTGAAATAAATATTGTACAAAAAATATCATCATTCAATAACGAAATATCGAGAGTTACTTTAGTTACTAAATTATTTTTCATGGTTCCTTTATACGAATGGCGCCCAGCTCCGATCTCCACGAATTTTGCTTCGGACAAGGAATCACAATTTCATAAAACAAAAATGTCTTCCACGTCGAACAAAACGAGAGCTAAAAAATATACTGAATGAATAAATCCAGGACAGGGGATGTAGAAGAAAAAAACGACACTGCAAGTGGGCGGGTCTGAAAGGGGAGTGAGAGAGTGAGAGTGAAAGAGGAAGGGAGACACAGGTATATAATGGTCCATGGTTGGGACAATATCGATCTTTCGGGTGGCTCTGGGTTTCCACGCTAATAGCCGTTGGCTCGCTTGGGACACCGTGAGATTGCATTACGTTGGTAGATAGCGCCGGGGGTTGGTACTGAGGGGGCGGGAGAGGGGAGGTTATTTGAAGGAATAGAAGAGGAGGCAAGTGCAGTCACCGGTTCAGACGGTCCATGTTGCATGTTGATACCGCTAGTGCATGCGTGCAATCGAGCTCGAGAGAGGACGGGAAAGAGGGAAAGATGTGTATAGCCGGGCTCGTTTCCTCTCGGGAAAACAGAATATCACGGTCCGCTGTTGAACATATCCCGCGCGCTTCTAGTCTCGGTAATTTCCAGCTTTATAGGAGAGAAAACTCGCCTCGGCCTGGTACATGGGCGGCGTGACGAGGAAATTCTCGTGCACGATACGCACACTCGCAGGAAAGATAAGACGCAGCTATTAGCAGAGTTAGAAACGAGGGAGCTATGCGTACACACACACACACACACATACATATAATATATATATATATAGGTTGAGGTGTATATTTATAAGAGGAACTGGAGACTATTTCTCTCGGAGTATAATGATCATAATGATGATAGTATCCGTAGATATAAAAAGCGTAGGCGATTACGTCCAGACATATACTTTGTCAGCTTCCTTCATCTCTCTTTCTCTCTCTCTCTCTCTCTCTCTCTCTGTGTATGTGTGTGTGTGTGTGTGTGTCATTTTGTGATTTGTAATTTGTGTATATAGCTGATGAGCCAAGGGTGTAACAGAGAAATAGAAGGAGCGTAAGGCGCGTCAGAAGAAAAAGATGATTTATGTAGGCTAGAGGCCAGAGGTACAATTTGTATCGCTTCACTTTTTTTTTTGTCGCTCCTCTTACCGGTGTGCGAGAGGGAATAAGCACAAGGAAGACGATGCGCAGAGCCACTGAGTTATTGCCAGGGGGATGAATCGTGGCGTTTGCCGATGAGGGAGAGGAGGAAGAGTGAGTGAGCGAGTTTCGCACAGATCAACGCCTCGGGGTAAGATATAAATTGAGAGACACGAAAACAGAAAGAGAGAGAGAGAGAGAGAAGAGCAAAAAGATTAGAAAATACTGTAATCCAATAAAGTAAGACAGTTTTCTCGGAGTTACTTTTTTTTTGCACAATTCTTCGCCCAACATTCTCAGGCATGTTTGGGCTTTTCCACAATATTCGATACTCGCCCAACCAGCGGAGCTGAGAACGAAAGAGGAAGAAAAAAGTACGTAAAAAGATGGAGAAAAAGCTTCATCATTGCGAGGTTGGAGAACCACATCCAGCCTCTGCCCCCCCCCCCCCTCTCTCTCTCTCTTTCTTCCCTGCTTTCCTCGCAGAGTCGATAATTAAAGGCTAAGTAGAAGCGAAGTTTTCCCTCGCTACTGCAGGAGCAGACTCTCTCTCTCTCTCTCTCTCTCTTTCTCTCTCTCTCTCTCTCTCTCTCTCTCTCTCAATAATCTGAGTCTTCCTTTCTTCCATCTGAACTTGTGTTCTATAAGAAACCCTGCAATGTGGGAGCTGTTCAGTTCACTAGACTTTGGCCATCGGCAATCACGCGGTACTCGACGTTGCAAAAACCAAGCCGAACATGCTTCAAGTTAAAAAAAAAGCCACTGGACGATTTAATGATGAAGTAAAAATGAATGATTCAAGAGATCGAAAAATAACTTGCATATTGCTTCCTCATCATTTTCTTCAGCCGTCATCCTTGAAAACACGTTCCATCAAATATCTCGTGAACCATGCGTCGTACAACAAAATCGTAGATTTTTTTTTTGTAGATAATAAAATCCTCTACAAATTTCATTCAAAACTTTTTTCTTTGTAGTGGATGGTTCTTGATTTATAGCGCAGAAAACTTTTCCATAAATCACCATTTTTACTGTTACATCTACCGTTAAATATATTTATATTTAGCAATAACCATGTTTGGAAAAGTTTGCCGCGCTATATACAAATAAAAAACCATGCACTAAATACGAAAAAGTTTCCAATAAAACTAGAAAATTTCATTATCTACAAAAAAAGTCTCTATACTATTTTTGTCATACGATGCACTGTTCACGAGATATTTGATAAAACGTGTTTTTCAATATGGCGGCTGAAGCTCGACCCCCCCGTGTCCCGTCAACATGAATTTACTTTCAGGTGACAGTCCTGAACCTTTTTTAAAAGCGAAATCAATTTTGTAGAAGGTTGCAGGAAAAATTGCTAGAATGACTGGAGTATAACAAAAACCGGAGCAACCGGACGATATCCTGGCCTGCGCGTATAGCCGTGAAAAAAAAATAGGATCGAAAAAGTCGAATGGCTCTCCGAAGAGCCAACGAGCCATGTAAATAGAAGAAGGAAAAAAAAAATTGTGAGCGAGTCAGAGTTTTGTGTATCATTCAAAAGTACGAGAACACGAGGGGATAAGAGAGAAGCCCGTCAGCGTTCGGACAATGAAATCTTTCAGAACAATTCATTGTTACTCGTGCAGCGGCAAACGATTGAAACGCAATCCTCCCACGCTAGTGCCCCATACCCAAGAGTAGAATATGCGTGTGCTCTTCGGCACCCCTCTCATATAGTCTACACACAATCTACATCGACTCGTAAAAATCAAAAGGGCGTATATCCACAACTAAAAAAGTAAGACTATATATGAGTCATGTGCTCTTTAGACGCTCCTCGCTCTACTTATGTACATATACATGAACCGTGCTGGCAAATAAAGCGATGTAACCCACACATCGCGTCACCCCTAATAACTATCGAAAGAGCGACGAGTCTGTGTGTAAAGTGAGAGAAGACTAGATTTGCCGCGGGCCGTTTCATTGAAAACGCACGTACACATACACACGGGTGGGACAATGTAGTCTGCACAATACCCAGTGTCAGACGGAAATGACGCCAGAGGAGGATAGACGAGTGGGACAGAGGAGAGAAGAACGCAGGAGAAGCTCGCAACGGGGGAAGGCGCGTATCGGAATTGGCGTGCAACGTCATAAGGTCCCTGAGGATCGCGCTGCTGGAAGCGGTGTAAAACTCACAGTGGCCCCATACATGGAACAAATTCTAGAAAAGCGAAAAGGCCGAACGCCCCAATAATTCATGGGTAAGAACGTGCTGGATTGCGACCTTTTGCCTGCAAGGATTCCGACGTATAATATATACCACTGTATATTACAAGATACAAGCCTGCGGCAACGAGAGAGTTTGCTCTATGTACATAAAACCGACGCACGTATGCATTACGTGTTGCGTAATTACGTATCGTTGCGGAGCTACTCTCACCGGTATGCGATACGAGCTCGAGGAACAAGAGAAAAGATGGAGGGACGCGAATGCAGCCAATTCATACGATTCACCCCGGCTCAACCGTGGCTTTTGAGGGAGAGTGAGAGATGGCAAGCACTCCGGGATTCGTCACAGTATACAACGTCTCTAGAGCTACTCTTTGCGCACATATATCTATAAATACGTGTACACAGAGACCCTCAGAGGGAGAACTAAAGAGAGAGAGAGAGAGAGAGAGAGAGAATACAACCGCAACTTCCGTTTCAACGACCCCTGCGCGCGTCATCGCAGAATTTCTATACTCTGCAATATGTTATTTCTTAAATACATAGACATTTATACAGGTGGAATACATTTATTCATTTTTTTTTTCACAATGAGAAGCTCCATCGCCTACGCTCGGGGGATGAAAATTTTTTGAACCGTCATTTCGTAGAATTTCGCTCGGGATCCTTACAATATGTCTGCCATAACCACTGTCGATGAGTATCCGCCTCGACGAATATATTCCAGCCGAAGGATTTCAGGGATAAAAGAAATCATGTCAAATTTTTTTATTTTTTTTTTTCCAACAGTCGATGTTCACCATTTATTTTTAACGAGAATTTTTTTTGTGTCTGCTCGTACGAGTTCATCATTCTCCCTGTGTTGCCTACGTTGGGGATACGTGTAGAAGTTCCTGTGTGTACACCGGAAGCCTGCGGGTTATTGTTATGATCGTATTGCACTGCAGTGACTCCTCTGCTTCGGAACATATTCTAAATTTTCCGGATTCCCGTACGCGCACGGGAATTAAACAAAAATGTGCCCCCCCCCCCCCCCCCTCTTTAGACTGCAGCACGATTCGCACATCTGGCTAGTATGATTCTTATTGTTTGGAGAGCACATATATATTAGAGAGCAAAAGAGAGAGAGAGAGAGAGAGAGAGAGAGAGAGAGGGTGAGAGTTACGCAGGCATACAGAAAAAAATCCATACAAGCAAAATACGAATTCTTTCGAGGTTATAAATGCTCGCTGCGTTTTATTATACCATTTAGAAAATTTATCTGCATACGCTGCTGCGTATGCTGTAGGAGAGACCAGGCAAATGAGGTTCACCCATGCATAAATAGGAGTCATTTTTGTTACAAAAAAAAAATTACCCGTCATGTCAAATCGTAAACGAGTTTCGTCGTAAACGGTTGCTCCCTTATTTCTCTCGGTTGATACGTATGAAGAAAAAAAAAATGACAACACCGATATTACGTGTGATGCCGGAGGAACCATTGTTTAATGATTGTCGGATTTGGTCTAAAGACTCTCCGAATATAAGAGGCGCAGCAGGCTATACGTTCGGACGCGATTAGGATACATTTATCGGAGCGTAGTCATGCCTCGTAAGTCCAAGATGGACGAATACGTAATCCATTTTGTATCTAGGCTGGTGATGAAGAGGATTATGATCAATAATACGCAATCACCAACCCTAAAGTTGGAAGAGGCGGGAACTCTGCCCAATGGCACATAGCTTCGTCGAAATTTTACTAATCAATGCGACAACTCTACCAGAATTTAGACTCCCCGAAAAAGTCTACTCAATTGAAAGTCTACTACAAAACGACTCTACCAGACACGAGCAGTGGCCAATATCTCTGCCACAATGTGGCTTCCCTGAACATCTCTACCCAGCCACAAGCCTATACCAGATAACAAATCTTTGGTGTGGCCAATGTTCAGTTACCGACATCAAGGAAAAAAAAATCCTCCAGGTCTACGCAGATAAAATTCGGATTCACGTAGTTATTTTTTTAGATCTGCGTAGATTTAAATTTTGTAAAATCGTAGATTTACCCACATCTCAATTAGATCTACCTAGATCTCAACCAGACTACCTCGATCCTACTTTGGATCTGGGTAGATCAATCTACTCAGATTCAAGTAAATCTACGTAGATAAACGGAGATCTAATGAGCAAAAGCGTTTGGACATAATACTGGGTCGACTCGGATGTACGTAAATCTAGGTAGAGATCACATTTGATCAAAAAAAAACAACTACGCTGATCTAAATTAAATCTATGCAGATCTGAACGATTTTACAAAGTCCAGATGGTACGTAGATCACGTTTTATTTAAAGAACGACTAAGTAGATATAAATTTTATTTACGTAGATCCGAACTATTTTTTCCTGGCTTATTATTACGACGTGTATCTACTTAAATCCTAGTAGATTTACTTCGATCTGACATGACTAGAAGCAACAGAGAACCAGGTGGATCTAACGGAGACTTTGGTAGATCTAACGGAGATCAAGGTAGATCGACGATTTTCCGAAATTTAAATCTAAAAAATAACTACGCAGACCTAAATTTGATCTGCGTAGATCTAAATTATTTCCTCCCGGACTGAATTCTGATAGAGCTGTTATTGGGGAGTTAAGTTACGATTATAGACTCGTAAATCTACAAAAAAAAATCGCATCTAACAGGGCTTAAATTACTTCTGAAAAAAGTTCCAAGTCTTAACGTTCACGAAAACAGTCTCAACCAAATCGAGAATATCGAGGTCCCGTGACTTGTGTCCTGAATTAATTGAATTCGTCCTCGAATCTTCTTTTAATCGATGATATCCTCTTTACGAATAAGGAACACAGCTATATGTGGGTATAAATTGTGTACAGCTGTGTGCACGGACAGCTATACGTGGGAAGAAAGTGCCAAAGAGATAATAGCTCGATGTGTTTTGCTTGCTCAAAGAATATAATAGGTGAACGAGAGAACGTCGATGGTGTCACGTCCCTCTGCGTTTGTACTCGAGGCGAAAGATGAAAAGAGAGAAGAGAAAGAGCACAAAAGACGAAAGATTTTTATCTATCAGATCGTTCTCGCGTGAGTTGCCCGGGTACTCAGGTTCTCTGTGGCGTTCGCTTGCTCAGATTCCCCTCGTCGGGTATTTGCTCGAGTAATCTTTCTATCTGATTCCTCTCGCTTTGTAGAGGCGCACGCGGAGAGAACGGCGGTACAGCAGCAAGGAAATTACGAAGGAGTAATATCGTTCGTTGCCAGGCGCCCACTTCCCACCCTCCGGGAGTACCGCACACCCCCGCGAATCGCCGCGAAATTCACTCTTTCTCCCCCTATATATTTTTCCTATTCCCTCTCGCTCCTCTTCGTTCTCAGTTTTCCTTCTACCTTTACTTTTTTTTTTCTCACTCCACCTGCCAAGCTTTTTTTATCCCGACGATCGTCCTTCCTCTCTTTCACCCTTTTAGCCTTTTTCATTTCCCCTTACCCCCTCCCCCGCATCGTTATGCCTGTTCCATTCCACACGGGGCCCTACGGCTATACCTCGCACTGTGAAATTTATCTGACAGGACTTCCTTCAAAAAAGATTGCGCTCGTCGATTGAATACCATTTCGTCACTTTTCGGGGTAATATCTCGGGACTCAGACACAGCTATGCCCATATATATGTATGCATAATGGAACGTTTCAATAATTCGATACAATTATTTTATCACATTGGCGCAGATAGGATTTTCGAAATCCTCCTTTTCTCTCACGAAAAATTTACAATGAATCGGATTTTCATGCACACATACGTACCAAATTTTTGGGTACAAAACGAATTAGTGTACTCTGAGAATGAGCGAAAGTTCTTCTAAGAGTAAGAGTAATTATTCTTTCATAAGAAATAATGATATTTGAAAACAAAAATTATGCGTCTTAATTATAATCATTCATTACTTTTTCATTTAATTATTAACAATTACTGCATTGGACAAGTTCAAAGTTGACGAGAACAGACGCGCGAGCTCGGAGTTAATATTCAACGAATAAATTGAATTACCGGAACGAACGACGTTTCTCAGCACGGAAACGCTGATAACGACGTCACTAATACAAACGACGCAACATTAATTCATATATCCGGACTTTGGCCCAAGCCGTGAGCCTCCAGATGCGCTTCTACCTCTCCATCGATGTTTCTCCTTCTTCTTCTCCTCCTCCTTGAATCAAACCTTCCGTTTGTTTCAATGTAATATCCGCTGATAAAATAACTGCCTCATATTATATATATATATAATACGCAATCTCGTTTTCCTTCCTCTATAACGATTCATTAATTCACCTCTCGTTGTCTCACGTTAACCCCGATCTAAGCTGCGCGAGAACTCCGGAAGGAGTATAGGATGAGAAGCGCATCAGTGACAGGGGGAGTGTTGTGCATCAAGCGGAGTTTCCTTCCGCCTGAATCCATATCAGTCTCAGCTCCCGTCAGTCACTCTAAGGGGTTTAAATTTCAGCGGGCTTCCAACAATGCAAAACACAAGAGCCCCAAGTGCCCGCAGTGAAACTGCGAAAAGGCCCTCATTCTCGCGAAAGCCCTACAAGAGCTTATGACGTATGAAAAGTCGCGTCGCCTTACACACCGGTGTCCTTTGAAAATTTTTCACGTACATGAGTGTTGATCGCACTCCCGTGAGACAGAGTCACTCCCTTCGTGAAGTGAAGAATTTATATTCACAATCGGACAAAGCGCAGACAGTACTCCAGCCTACTTATCATTCGTATGTATATATGTTCGTGTTCTCGTTTCTCGACTTTGAAAAATCGCGTACAAACTGCCTTTCTGCAACGTCAATTTTCTCTTTTTACGTTCGATAGATGAATTCTCTTGGTTTAGCAGCTTTGATCTGTTCCTTAAGACTCAGCTCACAGTACCGAATAACCATCAACAAAACGAAATATTTTTCTCTGAAAATAGTTTGAATTGAATGATGATTAAACCTTTGCGGTCAATGGTAACTGAACGTTTTGAGTTAATTCATGATAAAAAATACTCATACTGTTCGCAGAGTTACTGGCAATGCTCGTTTGAAAGAACGATTATTGAGAATTATTTTTGTGATTATGCGAAAGGCAACGAGGAACTCCGATGGCGGTGGTATGGTAGGAAATATGGAAGCTTGTAGAACATTCGGGTGCAAGTGCATCAAACTAATGGTTTGGAACTTGGAATCGATTTTCGAGCTATTTTTTACATATTGGATTCCTAATCAAAGTTAACACCTCGAAAAACTTATGGAAATCGTCTGTAAACTGAAAAATTAGAAAGGAAGGTCAGGCATGGAAGGCACCTGAAAGTGGCACCAGTGGAATATTTGCAAGACTACCCGGAAATACGTTTTAGACCTGCGCAGATCTAAATTTTGTAAAATCATAGATCTACCTGAATCTCGATCTACCTGATATAACGGTAGATTTACGTATACATTCGAATCGACTTAATATTATGTTTGAGCACTCAATTATTAGATCTAGATAGATCTACTTGAGATCTAAGTATAGATCAACGTGAGATCTAGGTAAATCTAAGATTTTCCCAAATTGTGATCTACGTAGATCTAAATTTGATCTATGTGAATCTGAAATATTTTTTTTCTGGGTATCCGCTCAACAAATTACGATGGCATGGATACATTTTTGGGATAACGCGCCATTTCTCCAGATTTCCACATACAGGAACGAAAAAATGCTCGTTGGATTGGGCTTTTATCCGTCTAGAGTCGTATAGCCAGATTTTTCGGAATTTCAGCTATACCGTGATTATTACATCAATTTCTGTTTTAGACCTCTCGAGTTTTAGCCGAAAATCTACGTATCCAGAATTACCAGTTCAGATCCCAAATCATTAGGTTCATAATTTAGGGAAGGTATTGTCTTAAAAAATCAACATGCACTCTGTTCTACCGACATGAGCCGGTAAAAACCGAGCTTTCACATGCTATCTTATAATTAGTCGAAAAAGATGCGAAATTTATATCATTCAACATTAATCACGAATGAAAGCCAATTTTTCGATATGACGTTAAGATCTTTGCTCAGAAAGTTTTTCATCCCTCTTCTATGGATAGAGACTGATAAAATAAGCTGGAGGAGAATACGATTATTCAGGGAACGAATCACATTGTACAATTTCCATCAATACAGAATGACATCTTTCATCGAAAGACCGAGTGCTGAGTGAATGTGGAATGACGAGTGTAAGACGAAACCACTTCTTTATTATTCTTTTTCTTCTTCTTTGCGAAATGAAAATTCCATTATCCGAAGCTCCTTGAATGAGCGAGTCCAAACGAATTTGACGTCTCTTTCAAAAGATATATATATATATATCCCACGAAGAGCATTATGAGGCAACGAAAGCTCTTATAAGATTCAATTTGAGGGGGGGGTTGAAAGAATTTTTACCTCGACACTCTGGGGAGGAGGACGAACATTACGTCTGACATTCTTACTCTTCCCGTCTTCCTCATTCTTGCTCACCAACATTCTAAGGAGTGCCAGTCAATATTTGCATTGATAATACGAGGAATGAGCAGAAATGGAAGATGGGCCATGAGCTCGCCAGTCAGTTGGTCAACTGAATTCCTGAATGTCCTTTTACATCCCCTGTGAACGAGACCGAGGTGCTCCTATTCCTCTCGATGACGTGTACAGAGCAAGAAACTTGTATCCAGGGCAGGGAGGAGGGGGAGGGGGAAGAGACTACTTTTACGTTGACGAGTGCAAGAGAGCGAGAGAGAAGAAGATAGACCCCCCCCCCGCCCCTCCCCCCATACACAGCTCCAGAGTGCCCGGCAAGTGCGATCAAACTCTGAAATGTACATGTCCCTCGGGATATTTCGAATGCACATGGCGGCATATTGCGGCAGCGACATTTCCCGATCCAGAGCAAACTACAGTCTGTAGATCCCTGTATAACCTCCAGCAGTAAAAACGGCAGGTTTATAGCCGCCAGGAGCGATGTTTCTCCTTCCCATCGTTGCCTCTTTCTCTCTGTCCTTCATGTTGTCTTCCCCGGCAATTCCCTCCGCATTGCATAAGATGACACGTACAGGAGCTTATACTACAGGGAGCACACATAAGCTCTCACGTGTGTAGGAGATGTATATGGCAAGGAGTCGCGTGTATAACACGGCATAGAAGAACAGGGATTTCTGCAAGATCTTCCGCACGTCACGTCTCACGTATTTCCGGTTGGTGTTTCCTATACCCTATCACCCTGGGTGAGAGAAAAAGACACACACACATATATATATATATATATATATATGTGTCCATGTTTCTCTATTGCGATACCGCTCGCAAGCAAAAAGGCTTAAGCTCCATCCGTATGGAACTGTTGATTCCTGCGAGATACGCCCTTTTGTAAGGATGTTTATCTGGCTACTCTCGTTTCTCGTTGTCGTTGTCGTCAACGGCCCGGTTTTCACGAAATCGCGACGGGTCTCAGCCGGGAGGAAACTCTCCCGGTGCATCTAACGTGAGAGAAGAGAACATCGTATTGAATTTGTGTCATGGGCACTCGAGCGTACGACGATGCTGGCACTCTCTTTCTCATCTCTTTCTGCTCTTTCGCATCACTCATCTCCTCTCACTCTCTCTCTCTCTCTCTCTTTCTCTATCTCCGTTTCTGTGATGAAATATTCGACGTGAAAGAGCAAAGCGCTACTTGGAAATTTGAGAAAAGGGACTGACGTTCAACTGACTGTTAAATTGAATTTTCTTTCCACGGCAGAAATTGAGGTATACTTTTCAGTGGGTCCAGCGATCTCATTCTACTGGGAAAAATATTTTCATACAGATCACAATGAAAAAAAGAAAGGTTTTTCTCAATAACACGTATGTATGAAGATTTCGATTGATTATGATCGCGTTTTCACGAGAGTTCAATCGATTATGAGTAATTACATGTTTCATTCCTGGGTTTGCGACAACATCAGACAATCTAGAAAATTAATTAATTCTTAAGGAGGTTCTTAACCCAGAGATAAACGATAAGAATGATTATAAAATTTGAGGGAAGGTTTGTACTGGTACCAGGAATACACCGTAATTATTTCAGATCTTTTGACCGCGTAGTTGAGGAGAAAAAAAAAACATTAAATATGCCGCTTATACGTGGGCTCTTATGGGAGAAGTATTCGAAGTTATGATTGGAGATTATTTTAGGAGTGAAAAAACGGTAACATTTCCCCGAAGAACCGCTTAAACGACAGATTAGACCTTCATAGACATAATTTGCCCATAAAGAAAGTTTTCAACCATGCCGATTGTGAAATATAATTGTAAACAGAATTGAGCGTGAGCAACGGCAAATTAATAAAATGAAAACGTATTTGGTGAAACATATGCGAATGCAACCTGCCCCGCACGTCGCCCACGCCTCGTCGTCGCGTTCCCCTTGCCGCACCCAATTGATGTTAAGAACCTCCTTAAGAAACATTGGCTCTCGATATAATGATCAAAAGCAGCCCACGCACCGAACCAGCGCACACCCTAATCGGTTATCCTCGACATTGGGGATGTGTCAGTACTTAAATTTCCGGCATTGTAACGACGTTAACGCATCCATCGCGTATCTAAGATGGCATTGAGCTATTTCTTTATTCGTCCTCGGGACGCTGTCACAGTGTATTCAGTGGTAAAAAAAAAAAAGGGAATTTGGTTCGGTTGGAAGAAGTTTCGAGAGCTGGAATCGTTTCCGTGAGTAAGTAGGTAGGTTTCTCGATACACGAAAAATAAATGGATTCAGGTATAAATAGATTCGCAATGGACGAAAGAGGGAAGAGGGGCTGTTGTCGTACAGTGTGTGCAGAGGATAGTGGACCAGAGTAACCCAGGGGGCGTTCATAGAGAGAGAGAGAGATGGTGAACTCGTGTATAAACGAACAAGGAAGTGAGTGGTTCTTTGGATAAGGAATGAACGAACGAAGAGGTATACAAGGAAGAAAAGTGGTATAGCTAGATGAGATGCTGGTGTGAAGAGTATATATATATATGTAGCACCAACGACAAAAGAGGGATGAAAACATCGACGAGAGCTGGCAGAAACGAGTGAAAAGAGACAAGATGGCGCTATATGCAGGATACATGAGAGTGAGCAGGTGAAAACTCGGTAAGGAAACGAGGGAAGAGTATTCACAGGCATCGGTGATGTGGAGAGAAAGGAGAGACAGCAATGGAAACCGGGCAAGCTCTGTTGAGCCATCGACCCGACAGAGTCGAGTACAAGCTCGTTATACCCTTCTGCAGGATGCATCCATGTCTCCTGGATCTTTCACCTCCATGAATATCCTAGCTTGGTGCTTCTTCAACGGCAAAGGTTTACAATCCTTCACCTACAATTCCTGGAATGATTTTTTTTACGAAATATCCGTGTTACATTTTCCACCCATAGCACAGGTGAGAATTCAGGATGAATGTGGGTCATCGGACGACATAAGTAACGCTTTGTTAGAAGAATTGAAAAGTCAGGCAAAAAATGGAAAATTGTGAAACGAGAACGTTAGGCTTGTGATAAAAAAAAAGGTTTCCAATTTAATGACGCATCTCAGAAGCGCAGGCTTCAATCGTAAAAAAAAATTACTCTCATCTCTGGGGTTGGTTTCTGAAAGTAAAAACCAACGGTGAACGAGAGATATGCTCGTGAGTTGTTTCTTAAGACAAGGACCTTTCTCCGAGACGAAGACAGGTATACTCGAACTTCGAGGAATCGATTCCAAGCCCATATGAGAACTCGCAACACTTCGGATTATCGTCGAGGTGTTCTGATCCTTTGAGGCAGATAAGGATATCTGACAGACCCTCGTAACTCGTCGAAAAAGTTTACCATCGAACATGGCTAACTTTTTTTTCCTGCGGTAAGACGTAGCCAAACCGGTGCTTCCGGTTTTTTTATACTAATGAACACCGGCAGTTATAATGATAATTTAATCTTTGTCTGCAAAAATAAGATCGATCGCTTCGTTCCACGATCCCTCGAATCATCTTCGATGAACTACAGCGCGAAGGTTCACTTGAACCTTCCTCAAGCTCTAAAAATTTTTTCCTCCCCACAAATATCCCAATACTTTTTTAAGTAAGTAATCCTTCAATCCTCTCTACAAATCGATATTTCTCGTACGTCCACGTGTCTGAGAGAGATCTTTTGCCTCTCGCGCTCATATCGCTCTCCATGATGTTGCACGAACATACGGTGCACTTTGCCGCTCGCGGGTATCACACATATATATATAAATAAATATATATAACAGACTGGCTTTGCGGAAATTTCATTGCAAGTACATGACATCGTGTTTCCACCGTGAGAGAGGTTGTCGAGGGAAAAGCGAAATATATAACCGAGAGTCGTGTAGCCCAGGAAGCATGTAAAGAGGAGCGGCGACTTTGCCCTCGCGCTTCTTTGGCGTTGAACGTGCCCGGACGGCGAAACACTCACGTAGACGAGGTAATCGAGGGAGCGAAATGTGAGGGAGTGAACACCGGGGGATGATGGGGAAGAGTGAAACTGTCGAGTGAAGGAAGGGAGAGCTTTAATACACCACAAACTTCGGATAAGCCCTATCAGCCATATAGGAAAGTTTACTTGACGTTCCCGCTACGGGTATGTGTTTGTATATGTAAAATAATATGTGTATATATAATACATATAGATTCCTGGGTGCACATAGGCCATCGTTCATCAGCCGACAAGCTACTCTAGTCTGGCATATTAATGTCGTTGTTCTTCGTGTGCTGTGTGTGTGTGTGTGTTCATCGGGTGGTATATATATCATCCCATGAATCGAGACTCATGCTGCTACATTCCGTCGACGATGAAAATAAAATTGGCAAGGGTTGTAATGAGAAAGAGGAGATGAGCCAACGAGAAATGGCGCGAGAGCTCAATAAATAAAGAAATTTTAAAAAAACGAAGCTACATGCTCTACGCATGCTGTGGTTGTCGACATTTTGGGTTGAAGATATGCAGCGAGCGATTATAATCGTCGAGGGTGGTGATGCTGCACCGTGGATGCATCTATAAAGAGATAGAGAAAGAGAGAGAGAGAGAGAGAGAGAGAGAGAGAGAGAGAGAGAGAGAGAGAGAGAGAGAGAAAGAGAGCTTGATCATAGACGAGGAAGTACGAGAGGGCAGAGGATATATCCAAAACCACGGGATATCTATGGAAGGAAATTGTTCGGATGCCAAGAAAGTTCGTTGCCAAGAATCAAAGGGGTTTCGGTCGAGGCTTGTGTCGAGGCCAGCCGAGAGAAGACTCGGACCCGAACGAACCGAGACCAGCGATATGGAAGAGCGAGAGAGGAAGGGTGAAAGAGGTAACGAGAAGGTGAAATAAAAATATTCGAGTGAAATGAAATAGCTTGACTTAGCGGAGAGTACGCCAACGAGTCTCGGATTGCTGGTCGTGGTATATACTACTACGAGCTGCACAACGCTCTCTCAACACGACGCTGGAAGGGAAGAGTGGAAAAACAAGAAGGAAAAAGAGGCTTGGTCCACGTGGATAGAATGTAAACGTGAAACGTAGTAATTTGTAGTGGTCGTCAGGTGTATACGAAACTCATAGTGACTGTAATCTTCTGAACGAGAAAGGGAATTGAAGGTGCAAGGGTACCTAACTATACCGCCTTGGAATATGTACTTTCGTGGGTGTAGTTGAGAGTGGATTCTAAAAGTTCTCTTCCACCCCTAAGTACGTTTTCCCAGTCGGACAGAATGGATATGTCAGTGACTACTAAAACTATATATACGGTAACAGGGTGATTCAGAATAGGTCGAGCACTTGGGAGCGTTTTCGGTTAGTGATTTGGGAAAAACGACCCAGATGTATGTCTTGAAATTTTTCATAGTTTTTTCTTTTAATGCAAAGCATTGTAAGACGTTAATGCAACATGTATTTCAAATGCAGCAGATGGGAAAATGTCTTGAGAACATCGTGGAAGATACCATTTAAAATATTGCTTAGATCATGTGGAAAGCGATTTGTAACTCTGATGGCGTCGCCGTCGGTGAAGTAAGAAATATTGAAACTTGTAGAACATTCGGAGCAGGCGCAGCAAACTTGCGAGTTACCCGATTCGGGAGCAATTTTCTAAATGTCTTTTGTTATTGAGCTCCTAATTCAACAGTTAGCATCGTAAAAACTCATGGAAATTGCTCTGAAAACTGAAAAGTGGGCAAGAAAGTCACGCGCTCAGGCATGAAAGTGGCACCAATGAAATATTTTCAAACTATCTGCAGAGCAAATTATTCACGATAACATGTACATTTTTGATACAATGCAATTTCTCTAATTTCCCACGTACACGAATGAAAAAATGCTCGGTGGTTGAAGTTTTTAACCGTCTATAGGACCTAATAGCTCAGATTTTGGCCGAAAATATAAATTTTTTTATTGATTTTCATATTTTCTGGCCATTAGGCTCTGAATAGATGTGTCCAGAATTATCTCTTCAAATTTGAAATAATTCAGTTTTATAGGTTAGGAATGGCATTGATCCAAAAATTAACATGCACGGAGTTTGATACGATATACTAAAGTTTCTACGGAAGATACTAATCTATGAAAGATGCTATGAAACACAGTGCCAAAGATACCGTCCAAAACAGTGACGCTTATAGCCATGACAGTTCATGAAACATTGATATCTCGATCCCAAGTCCCTTTGCCGATTTCTTCTGGGGGGAAATTCTGCGCTGTGATTTTCGGTACATAAACCGTTTACCGTTGATTTTTATTTGACAAAAAAAAGGGTTAAATAGTTTCACTCTGTGCATCGTCTAAAATTACCCGGTATGGGTAATAATAAAGTATGGGTAATAATAAAATTACCCAGTATTTTACCAACTATTCTGAATCGCTCCTGTTTCCCTGTTGGACGAGATGTAGCTTTTGGCTATTCTACTTAACTATATACGCGAGTATATACATACTCAACATCTACACGCTTTCTTTCTCTCCCTCGCTACGAGAATAAAAAGAGGCTATCGTTTTCTCTCTGCCAATGGAAGACGAGGAAAAATTATTTTTCCATTTTGTGTAAAATTCGCGTGGCACGAAGCCGTTTTTGAGCAACGTGCCTCTGGAAGTCAGCGAGAGGAAGTAAAATCGTGCCCAGGGTGAAAAGAAAATTGTAGCAATGCACTCGCGCTCGTGCTCCTCCCCCCACCCCCCCTCCTTTATTTTCCTTCTCTTCCTTTATGTCCGTTACAATTTTATTCATCGCAGTAAAGGCAAGAGTAAAAGCAAAGAGTATGTGCACAGAAAAGCACACGAGAGATATAGAACTAGAGCGTATTTGTCTGTGGGCACTTGGTGAATTTCATCAGGTTTTCGCGGCCTCTGACCTACCTCGTGAGGTCACGCAGATATATGTAGATACATTATTTTCTATTTCGCAAAACTCTCTCGGAATTGTGACTCTCAAGCGGAAACTTGTGTTGAAACTTTATGGACTATCGTCAACGCTGAATGAAAAAAGATCTTGGAAGGATTCAGGGAGGGTCAAGAGACCGAAAATTGTGTCTTCTAGTTAGGGATGGAGTATGAGGAAAAAACAAGATGGCGGAGAGGTCGTGAAGTATATGAAAAGAAGCGAATATTAAAATGTAAAATAACGCGAAACAAAATGTGTGGCGTCTAGTTTCTCCAGTGCGAACGAACGAATGTTGCTAGATGGACAGAAGCTCTGGGGTTGCAGGATCACGAAAAAAAGGTGAAAGAGAGAGAGAGAGACAGACGGAGATGGAAAATGGGGAAGCTTTTATGCGCCATATCCGTGTGATATTCAACGTACACGAGACTGAAATGTCTCCCCTCTCTCTCTCTCTCTCTTTCTCTCTCTCTCTCTCTTTCGTTATCTCTCTGTGCCCAGAGCTTGCACGGAGAGGACGTCGTAAAAATTCTCTGTGCGCCAGTTAGTTGTCACGGGAGCGTTAGCTCTCGGTGTGACTCTTGCAGCTTCCACCTGTGCATGAGTTCGTACATGTATATGCAATAAATGGGTTCTGGTGTGTGCTCGACGTGCGAGAGTTCGAGCGGCTTTGATGAATTATGGTATGACCTGATGGTATCATTTCGTCAAAACGTAATATCGCGACTCGGGCAACGAATGCGCAGCATCCTGTCAAAAATACGAAGGGAGAATAAATTTTGTACGCCCAGAGAGAAGAAGCCGGTATCGATTTCATTGTGCTATATATGGTAAAAATTATATTTAAAGATGGGGTTCGGGATTCTGGGCTAATTAAAGATTCTACCATACGTTGTCATAGAAGAATGTGTGCTATATAATTGGTAAACGTTTGCTAGACTCCATGGTAGAATTTTCTACGTTGACTCACTTGGAATCTCCAACGCGATTTGATTCGAGATCAGTTTCGGCCAGGTTTTCTGAACTTTCCCCATGCCCAAGTGCAAATAGAATGAACTGCAGGATAAAACTACGGTAGCCGCAATAGGAGAAGGTTGAAGGAATGAAAGAGCTGTGAGGGGTAGAGTGCACGGGGTGGTATCCCTTACGTTGGAATTAAGAACAAAATAAAATCATATTTTGATGTCATATGTTTCACGGATCGTAGAAAATATTTCAAGTTAAACAGTTAAACAGAGAGAAGTACCCAAGTATAGTCCTCTCAATAAATTGCTTTGGAGGATTTTTTTTTCGTACTTTATGTGGAAGGAAAAATTGTTAATGCTTCACTAGATGCTAGATGCGGCAAGTTTGAACGGAAGGAAAAGAGACTAAAAAAAAAATCACGTACAAATTAATAATAATGACAAGTATCAAATTTGAATTTAATGGACATGGGAACTTGGCATTGTGCTCAACGCGGTTTGCTTTTCATCCTGAAGGACCGATACAGGGAGGAAAAAAGTTACAAAAAGCTAGTGAAAAGTAAAAGGAGCTTGCTGGTAGAGAGGGAGAGACGTGAGAATCTTTATAATAATCGTGGTTGACGGGGAGGGGGGGGGGGGGGTTACCAGTGAAATAAGGAAAGAGGGAAAAGAAAGGGAAGAGGCACATCGGGGAAAATGTGGTTTTCGGATAGAGGATGTCCCGGGGAGAGAATGAGGATACGAACGAAGAATACTGAAAGTATGTACACACATATATACCGATTTTGTTGAGGGTATAGAGTGAAACGTCGCGACCCTGACCTCGTCGCTTTGTTCGGCAACTCCTCTTTTCCTTTTTCACCCTTCGATTTCTCTCATCGTTTTCTCTTTCTATCCCCTATCCTCTCTCATCGTTTTCTCTTTCTATCCCCTATCCTCTCTCAACGAGATCCTTGAGCTTTCGTTCGATTCTGTACGGGCGAATTCTCCGCGCCGGTCATGAGAAAAATCCACCCAGCGTCTGCTACTCGAGACCCGGAGCACACACGAAACTCTTCGTGAGATTCTTCCAATCGCTATATATTAAATATCTCTATAATACAGTATACTTCATGGGTCACGCAGCAAGAGCTTTCACTCTTTTCCATTGTACTCTTGTCTCATATATATATATATATATATATATATATCATAGATATACATATATATATACATCTGTGTACACGTATTATATATTGGACGGATTTTTGTTAGAAATATCCGACAAATGAGAAAACTTTTTTTTTTATTCCACCACCTCTCTTACAGTAATTTATGATAATCTTGTGAAAAGGATCTCGACTGTTTGAGAAAAAAACGAGAAACATTGTACGAGAGTCTAAATTCTGTACGATCGTAAAATTATTCTCTTCCTCCTTATTTTCGTATCGGTTCCAGAAAGACGATAATATAATCATATCAGAAATAAATGCCATCTAGTTTCAATATTAATAATCCTTAACATGCTCAACACACACAAGCACGCGTACACACATACACACATACTTACACATATATTGTGAGAGAAAAGCTCGTTATCGAAAAGATAAGATTCATCATCTACGTGCCCCTCGTAACAGGCTGTCCGATCGATCGTTCCATTTTCTTCGATCATAGATCGCGCGTGGAGCGAAACCTGAAAGGGTTGAAGCGGAATCACGTATCCACCAACCCTCGGCAAGAGGGAGTTCGCGGCTATAATATCGTGGAAATTTGATAAGTGTCCTTATCGCGCTTTGACGCTGTGTTCAACGTCGTTCCACGTGTATTTTAGTAGAGTCGCGTATACGTACGAGACGACCAAGGGTGCATTGCACCCTTCCTTACACTCACCCACCATCCACCCCTATCTGTCTTCTCGTTCATTGTCTATCTGTATCGCACGCCCCCGTTGTTTTCCCACTGTACTAACATGTATTGAACATTTCATATTGAGTCAATACTCACTGTGCCTCTTGGGATTTTTGTAAATTTATTTCCTATCAATTGGTTGAAGATGGCACGAAAAAATGAAAATTCTACAATTATGTTGAGACCGATTGACGAATTTATTTGGCTGTGTATATAATAAAATGTCAAGTAAACACTGCATTGTACTTTTATGCTGTAGATTTATCGTTGATATTAAAAAAAAAAAATGTTCCCGAAAATCAGTATACTTATTTTAAATTTAAAACATCAAAAATTTTCAGGCTAGATGGAAAAATGGGAATCATCGAAACTGTAGAAAAAATAGATTCCTAATTGAGTTAGGAATATTAAATTATTAATAATTAATTAATACTTGTACGGATAATTGCATTGTTCGTTGTTACACGGAATTCGATCGTTCAATCTTCTAAAGTGAAATTTCATATTAAATATATCCCAAACTGAATACTTGAACTGGTACTTCGTAGGATCATCTTCAAAGTATAATTCATTAAAATGGGTGCTGCATGGATAAAAGTGGAGATTTATTACGTTTCGGCTAAGTAATTTTTCGAAAATTTTTGACAAGTTTTTTTTGCGATGACATTATAAAAATAAAAAAAATTATGATGATCACAATTGCCTTTATTTGGTAATAAATGCCTCATGTTGAGGTATTCGAAGAGAGAGAGTGAGAGAGAGAGAGAGAGAGAGAGAGAGAAAGAGAGAGAGAGGGAAAGAGAGAGAGAGAGAGAGAGAGAGAAAGAGAGAGAGAGGGAAAGAGAGAGAGAGAGCCTGAGACTCTTGCCCGAGAACCTGACAGAGGTAATAGAAGCTCATACTCGTGAATCTTCATACCCTAAGTGAAAACGCGCACAAGACACGTGAACTCCCCGAGATAGCCTAGACTTTAGGCGACACAATGCGAAACACTCCTCCCTCGTCGTCCTACCAAAGGACCTATATAGCAGAGGGAACAGTAAGAGAGAGAGAAAAGGGAGCTTTAGACGACAGGGCACGTGTTCTACAAGCCACTCACTGCTCCTGCTCTCCACTCGACTCAACTTTCCCTGCATAAAATATATGTATATATATTTAAACAATAAATATGTACATAAGGTATCCCAGGACAAATCGACGGAGCCATGACCCTTGAAATAAAATTTAAAAAAATTCAGTATGTCTGTAGGGTGACATGAAAAAACACTCCGCGCCATTCCACAAAAAATGAGTGTTGTGTTCTTATAAAAAAAAAAAATGAAAATTAATGCTCCTAACAAATTTTAACAGTAAATTATTCATCAAAAAAAAAAATTTAGGACTTTTTCGAAGATCACAAACAATTCGAGCACAAAAAAAAAGGATCTTTCTTACAATTTTTTCGACACTTTCGTTATTTCGTATTTAAATACTGATTTTAAGGACGAAAAATAACTGGCAGTGAGAATATAATGGTCAATGTTCAAAAACAAAATGATTACGAATTTCTTTCGAATTCAATTATTGTTTCTAAAATGATTGACAGTTTTTACTACTCAACTTTTTTTTTCAATAATCGTGTTCCCAAATAATTTCCATGCATCATCGATTATAATTATAATCATTTAATCATTATTATAATCATTTATTATATTATATTATAAATTATAATCATTTAATAATTAATATAATCATCTCCCTTATAATTGTGATTTTAAATATAAAATAACGAAAATATCGAAAAAACAATTATATTTCGACGACGACCAAACGAAATTTCTGAAACACTTTAAAGGAAAAAAATGATAATGATGATCTCTGCTGATTTCACCTGGACTAGCCCATGCATATGTATAGCCTACAAATCATATCATACGCTGATGTTGTGCATATCCGATTGCCATATATAAATATATAAATATATATATATATATATATATATGCGTACGATATTTGTGCCTGAGAAACTAGGGTGCCAGTGTATAATGCTATGAGTGCAACGGCTCAAGCTCCGAACCCTACAACCCAGATATACTCTCCTTTTGTACGTTTTTTTTAGCACAAAGAAACGAGAGCAACGATTTTAAAACAAAAACCGTGGAAAAAAGTAATCACCCTTGACTGCACGAATGTAAATCCAAAGCTCGAGTTGACAAGCGGCGAGAGTGAAAAATAATTATACGAGAACTATTACGTGACTGGGAACAACGAATCCAGCAGCGATTCAAAAGCTATATGCCACGTACAGCAAGGATGAGATTGCTCCACTGGATTTTTTTTTTTTTTTTTATCACAGTACCAAGGAGACTTGACTTTGATCATACACGCGACGAGCGCGAGAGAAATATGAGAACATTCGACGACAAAAGTGGCTTCGTTTTATTGTTTGGTATGGTAATATACACCCATTAGAGCGTAAAATTTATTCGTTCGTGAGAGAAAAAAATGGTATAAAAGGCTCTGCTGACAAAGTTTCAATTGCCAGAGAGACATCGCGGGCCAGTCAAGTATGATTTTTTTTGTATGTTTTTTGTTATTCAAAAAAATCAAAAACCAATAATAACTTAGATTTTTGAGCCTTGGTAATATTGACATGGACGGTTTTTTTTTTTTTCGGGTGTTTTAAAATTTTAGACTCGAGCTAGAGTAAGAAAAATTTTAGCACGAAAAAATGAGACTGACTATTTAGCTAGAGATCCTAGATTGGATTGGCGCAGCGACACATTTGCTTGCCTCAGGTTTTGACGATATAACAACCCCTGAGGAGCCAATGCATGGCTGAGTGATCACCATTCAAGTGGAGAAATACCTCTGAGACCCTCTGAGACATCAGAAATTCCGGAAATCGTACGAAACAAATTTTCAGAACTTTTTTTAAAATCCGTATGCATGTTTTTGTAAAGAAGTTTTGCATTTGAAGGATACACGGAGAAAATGGTACGGAAGAGATCCAGCGATTATTCCTATAAAAATAATCATTTACGTCCGGCTATAATATTCTGTTGTGCTATTCATTACTGCACAACATTGTAAAGAATATGAAGCGTGTTGTTATTTTTTACAAGCAGTTCCAAGTACGCACTTGATACTTTCGTATATGCATTTGGCACTTTTAAAAATTTTGCGGAGTAATGCACAACAGTTAATTAGGAAGTAAATTATTATTTTTATAGGAATAATCATTAGATCTCTTCCATACCGTTGTATCCGTGTATTTAATAATTTTTACGTGTAAAATCAATTATTTACAAGGAAGTTAAAGCCGATGTCAAGGAAGTTACGTTGTCAAAGTCAGTGTGCAAGATATCTCAAAAACTGCTGCATTGATCTTTCAAAAACGTCGAATACTTTTCTTAGATAAAAATAATCTGGAGTTTGATCGAAGAATTTTTTTGCGATGTATACTTTCAACTTGATGAACGAACGTTTCCGTTTGTTTCGCCATAATCAAGACTTACTTTGAACATCCGTAATTTTTCATTGACTCAATATTTCGGAAATTCCATCGCCGATTAATCACAGAATAAACTAATATAGTAACGTAACCTTTTGGGTTTTTTTTTCCAATTTTGATTAACCTAGTTTCGAACCGGTGCTCTCACTGTAAAAGAACTTTTAAAAAAGTGCTTTCAGGACATTGGCTGTAACTTACTTATGAATGAATATTTCTACACGAAAAAAATACTTAATGTTCTTCAAACGTTACTTTAAAAAAAATAACGTACAAATATAATTATTCGATATAAACAATTCAATAATAATTATTAAATAATTATATCGAATTTGACATTAATTGTTGAGCAGGTAATTAAAAAAGATCAGATTTTAGCGGAGATTAAATTGTTATAATTTTTGAAAACTATAGATTATATACACGACGCGCAGCATTAGGGACGCAGTAATTGGACAATCCGCAGTGTTTGGTGTGCAGTAATACCTTCTCGTCGTTCTAGACCCCGCAGTAATACCAGCGTCTGCATTATTTTTTTAAATGCTTTTTTTTTACAGAAACAAATAATTTGATCACTTTGTTAGTTTTTTTCTAATAAGTTCAAAATGAGTGAAATATTGATTTGAAATCAATAAAACTTCCGTAACTTTGAATGATTTTTTAAAATATGCTCGTCAAGCTGGTCCCGCATTTCAGACCTCAGGAATACCCATACTTACCCTAGTTTAGGTTTGGCGTAGTCCCAAAAAATTAACATACACTCTGTTCTAGCGTCAGAGTAGGTAAAACAGAGCTTGCACATGCTCTTAATGTCATCTTTAACGTTCTTTCGGTAGACTTCACGAATCTTTAACGTATACCACGTAAATTCCTCGGCATCATGAAGCTCCCGTGTCTCACGATGTACATATATACATATATATATATATATATATACATATATATATATAGTATTTGCTCCAGAAATTTTATCACGGGGTGAAACGTGGACGTGACCAAACGTCGAGACGTTTCGTTCACCTCCTCCGCCTTATTCGTGTACAGAGCGCGAGAGTTCTCTTGGTTGTCGCGAATAGCCAAGTTCGAAGACTCTTCAGAGTGCACAGCCTCAGCTCGGGCTGTTATCGCATCGCTTGATAGTGTTCGGGTCAACTCTCATAGACCCCTGTTTCTCCGCGGGCGCTAACTTTCTACGTTTTGCTGCAATTGCTCCCTGGAAATTGGCCTTTCTTTCGTCGTTTTATCGTGTGTAACCGAGCGGAATGAGTTTCTCGAACAGGGAAAGCAAGCGAAACGCTCGCGAGGTGCCTTAGTTTACGAGAACTCGTGCACGTCGTCGTCGTTGATTTTCACTCTTCCTTCCTCTCTCTCTCTCTCTCTCTCTCTCTCTCTCTCTCTCTCTCTCTCTCTCTCTCTCTCTCTCTCTCTCGCTTCCTTGGCTTTCTCGTGGCCACTTTGCAAGAAAGACGAAGATTCGGGGGGAAAAGGCCAAAGAAGGGCTAAATGACCCACCAGGGGCTGGAGAAACAACAAGCGAGGGTGGCACAAGAGATGGTTCCCGACTATAAAAAAGTGTTAACGAACGAACGCGAGAATAGCACGAATTTATAGCATCTTTCTCGTTTAACTTTCTACACGAATTTTATGATGAGAGTAATATACACGCGATTGAAAAACTTAATTGTTCGCGTTCTATCAATGTCTTTTTTCAATTTTATTTCATTCATTAGGTATTAATTATTAATTATATATTAATTATATATTATATTATATATAATTATTATTATATTAATTATTTATTATTGGTAACTAATTATTTCTTAAATTTGGTTACGAAATTTAACAAAATTGACACGACCGGTATAGAAATAGTGAGAGCTTGGAATATAAATTTTGAAGATAATTACAATGTACTGGGCATTGAGGTAGCTACTACGCTCAACAATCGTTTATCCAAAGCTTAGTGAATTAATTAATAGTAATTAGCACAGTAATTAACAGTACTGAAGGTTGATTTCTATTACAGCATGTGATACAAGGAGAAACAATGTTAAAAACGATGATGAATATGCAAAACCATCAAGTGATATAAATTGCAAATTGCCATGATGGTATATTTTCGTCCATTCTTTTCAAAGAATAATTCGTATTTTTTCAAAAAAATCAACAAAAATATATCATCATGGACATGGTAATTGATCAGTCAATGATTTTGCAAATCCATCATTGTTAATATTTTATTGGGTTAAGACGGCATGTTCTAATAAAAATTGACCTTCAATACTGTGTTCACCAGTGCACTAAACTTTGCATATACCGTTTTGGAAATTTAGCACTCATTTGACTGGTGTGGAGCGCAGTAGCTACATCAGGAATCGTTTTACTAGGTAGAATAAACTTTCATTTTCGTTTTTTTTTTTTTTTTTTCATGCTGTGTTGATTTAAACCCTTTACTTTTTTTGGATCGTATAGAGGATGTCAATTAAAACCTAAAATGTTGATTAAACGTTAGATGTAAAAAATATTGCTCCACGAACAACCACCGATATAACCAATTGGCGGAGTAAAATAATCACGAGAAACTTGACTTCCTTTTCATCGCTCTCTCTCTCTCTCTCTCGACCTTATTTTTAATTTTCATTTCGTTTTTTTTTTTGCGATTTTCCGCACTTGAATACGGGTTTTTATCAAATTCAAGGCGTTTTCCTTTCTATCGAATTATGATGTAAGTGTCTAGCGGAGGAGACGAGAGCTGGTCCATATAGATGTGTGCATACCTAACTGTATACACGAGTAAGGGATGTGCCATGCAGCGTAGCTGTTGACGGTAATCGATTTGATCCTTTATGCCTTCGAGCATCAGCAAAGAGAGGAGAGAAGGAGAAAGATAGAAGTCCAACGAGAAGTGGAAGAATAGTGCAAGTGCAAGGAAGAAACACGAGAGACGTCTATTCCGGTTGCCGGTCCCTTTCGTCTCATTCGCTCAATTTTCTCCAATACCCGTATGTATATATATATGTATATGTATATAGTACACAGCATGGGCAAGAGGTGAGGACGCCCGAGAGCACTCTCGGAAGATGGATAACGTAATTCCGTTGGAAACTCGTCGTCTCCGATCCAACAGGAAGAGCAAGAGTAGCGAAAGACGCAAAGGACCAAAAGACCCTTCAGGTGTGTATGTGTGTGTGTGTGTGTGTTTGTATGTGTGCTCGCGGTTTTCCCGAGATTGCCCAGTGCTGTTCACCCTTGGTCCCAAGTCACGCATGCCTTTAGACATAGTTTCTAACACTGTACCTGTAAATAACCTCATCTAGCATCGTTGAGGGTGAAATAATCTTTAAACTCGATTTTTACCCAACAATCACATTGCCTCAAGATTCTCGTTAAGGTTTACGAATAAGAATTGCAAGTGAAATAAAAAAAAGTATGTTCGTAGTTAACGATATTCTTCGAAAATTGAAAAATAAGGAGAAGGTCATGAAATCATAACCCAGTGGGTTCAAAGTGCATGATTGGCTGTATATCGTTTCGAGTCACTTTCAAGAGACACCTATAAATTACGTTTCATTTTTATGACCCCGTAAAATTTTTCTAGCAGTATACTAGAAAAATTCAAACAGTCCCAAAATAGGGGCCTTATACACACAGAAAAAAAATTGAATCTTGCAAATTGCTTCCGGGAAATCGACCTTGATGCTCCAAACCAACTTCACAAGGAACTTTCTCAATTTTAGCTTCTTTACTGAAGAATTCTTTGGCCTTGAGAATCAAAATAAGGAAAAACCATTATGCTGGGTGAATGTTTTCTTGTGGATACAGTTAAAGTTACTTATCATTGGAATATTCAGGGTGGTCTTTTTAATCGCCCCAGGCGAATATCTCCGAAACGCGAAGAGATATGAAAAAAAAATTTATACAAAACTTGAAGGATTTCGAGGGGGAAAGATAATTATGCTATGCGCTGAATTCTGGACCGTGCCACTCCAGAGATATCGAGGGCAACTTTAGATTTTGAATAGTGAGGACGTATTCCGAATATGACCAGCTGATAGCGTAATTCAAAACAAGTTGAAACAAAAAAAAAATTTTATTACCTAGTTCAAAAGTTATTCAGCGAAATTCGGATAATTTAACGGCCATCGTACTTCACCATTGCTGAAGAATTTTCTTGCATTTTCCTCGCTAGCTATTATACTATAATATATGGCTGATGGTACGAGAGATGTGACACTAAATGTCATTGTTCTATGCTGGTCATTATGGTTCAAACCTTTCCTTTTCAAACTGGTTATTTCCATACATTCTCAAAGTGACTCTTCTTCGTGTACTTCCTCCCAACCCAAACTCGCCAATATCCATACTTAAAGTTTATAA
>OY751321.1:13955671-13956855 GCA_963564615.1 Rhorus exstirpatorius
TCAAAAATAATTTTCAAAAACTTTTTCATTTAGAAAATCTAACAGCCTCCGTCAACTTTTTCCAAATTCAGTGGCAATCAGTCTTCGATAATGATCCATTTTTGTAAAAGGTCTTAGCTCGATAGGTGGAAAATTGTGAGCGCTGGAGCGTCAGAGAAAATTGGAAAAAAACAAAAATTCAATCCTCTTAGAACTTTAGTCGAGGGGTCCAATCTTCATGAAATTTATATAAAAGAAGAGATAGACGTAACCCACTTTGCAAACACACGGACTTCCTTGCAACTTTTAACTGGAGCAAATTTTAAGGTAATCCTGTCATGAAAGCGTTTCAAAGTGCGGTGCTTCAATTTTTAATATACCGAAGCTTTAGTATCGATTCTCATGTTTTTTTTATAAAAAGAAATGAAATGCTGAGAATCGACATTGAAACACGGGTGCAAATAGGCACTTATTGTGGTAGCAGCATTGAATGACGCATTTGGATCAATAATTAGTACACTTAGATCAGTGATAGAGAAAAAAGAAAAAGCATCATGTTTTTGTTAGATAATTATGAATATTTTATGTTAAAAAAAAGTGAAAAGTGGCCGGACATTTGAGGAAGTAATATCACATTAACGGAGACGATATTCAATCGAGCCAAGCGCAAATGTTACGCTAGGAAGATGGCGCAGAACTTTGCGCATTGTAACGATGTGCAAGCATGAAATGAATTACGGAATGATTATTGTCGTAATGCAGTGTTAATCATTATAATTATAAAAATATGTTCCAAGAATTTTTTGCTGATTATAAAAATTAATAATTTTTAATAATTGATTAATTGTGAATCAATGACTTCTCTGAGAACAATATTATTACAAATTTCTTTAGCACTTTCCAATTGAAGCCCAGATGAAGCTTACTATGATATATGTAATGGAACTTTACAATTAAAATCAGATAGGGAAACTATACTTACACTCGCGAGTAAAAAATTTCCCCTTTTGCTTTCCAAATTCAGCTCTCACATTGTGGTTCTCGTTAATACTGATCATAACTTCTGTGCTCATATTTATTCCACACCAAAACAGAAACATAACCTCACATTTGCATACGCATAAGCTGTATAGTGGCCCGAATGAAATGCCGCGAATAGCAACCAGCCACGGTCCACACCGTGAAAGGCACGTACGACGTGCCTC
>OY751321.1:13957055-13974555 GCA_963564615.1 Rhorus exstirpatorius
GCGAAAAATTGATTCTATTGTAAATTAACAAATAGGTTCCATAATAATTGGGAGCATTGAAATTATAAAACTCATATGTAGAATATTAAAAGTGAAAAAAATACCACATTCATGCAATCAATTTACTTAGTGCACCTTAGTTAACAATTACATTTCTCAAGATCCATGGATAGTTCAAAAATTAAATTTGTTATATGGGCTTGTGAGACTATGTACAAGGCGACAGTGGGTGAAAATGTTATTCAACTGTTAATTAACAATTAAGTTTAAATAAACTATAGGCAATTCAAGTTTGAAAATTCATAGCTCGAATGCTCATATTCGGAATAGGACAGGATACAAAGATTTTTTAATTTATATAATTAATTTACCCTTTTCACGTTAGTTAACAAATATATTTCTCGAGAACTACATGTGGTTTCAACATCAAAATTTTTCTGCTGGCTTGTAAGACTGTGAACGAGGCAATACCACACGAAAATTTTCATTTACCTGTTAATTAACAATTGCTCGTCATAATAATTACGTGGTCAGTTGTACTTTTTGAGGACCTAAAAACACACACGCTCTTGTCAAACAGACTGTATATACACACATGCCAACTATACTATTGTAGGCGACACAAAATAAAACGACTCAGACTACGAAAGTCCGAATAATTATAAAATATTACATTTTATTGAACATACATAAAGGCGATAATGAAACGCTCGTCTTCGAGTCTTTATCTCTGATCGAACTGACTCTCGGACCATATATATACCACACGCTTGAACGCGCAAAAAAAAGAGGGGAGGGTATACAAAGGACTGTGACGACTATACGTCGTCACAAGCTCATAAAACATGCATATATCTATTAGCACCAGAGAAGTCCTCTATAGGTCCTAATACATCCTACTGAACGTAGGACTTTGTAGGCCTATCGTAGGACCAAAATTTCGACTCGGAACATTATACTATAGTAGGACGTCAAGGATCACAAGAGGTACAAATATGAAAAAGATAGCTCTATCAGATTCTAAATAGGGCTTGCGGACCAAAAAGCGCTTAATAAGGTCTTGTTTAGGTCTAAAGGTACAATGTAGGGCCAAAATTTCGACTCGGGGATGTACTCGAGAATTGAGAATGAGAATCAGGCTTAATGCTTAATGGGATAAAAGGCTCAGTATAGATAGTGTAAAACTCGATGAATCGATCGATCGTAAGAGAGAAAGTATTCCCTCTTTCTCTCTTTACATTACACTCAGACTTATCCTCGTTTCTGGATCTCTTCTTGTTCAGTCGTCATCGATGAAGCTATATCGAAGAACGTACAATTACCTTCACTGCTCTTCGCGATCGTAAGGTCTCGTCGAGTTTTCCCAAATTTTCAATCTCCTTTCGCGATCATTTTCTTTTATTTTTGCATTTTCTCGAAGGATGTAACGAACCTCTGCTCATCGTGAATACTCTCCCCGCGGTTACGCTTTGACACGACCAATGACGCTCTCTCAATGTACCCAAATAATTTTATGTTTTATTTTTATTCTGAGCAAAAAATACGTATGCTGGGCTCTGTAGTTCCCACTCTTGCTATGCTCTCTCGCTTCTCAAAGAGGCCCACTAGCCCTAGGCGTATCTGTGATAGGGCTGAAATTGAATTTTTTGGCTTTCCACGCACAAGCAGTGGGCGAAAATGATTTATTCCTGGAGTATATATTTTGAGAAATTTAAACGATGTATGCACGAATGTTTAGTTGGAAATTTTCAAGAATTGTAAGAACTATACGGTTTTTCACGTAACTAATCGTGATTGTAATAATTGTAATTGTTTCAATCTTTTCAGGGATTCTTTTTTCGTCAGGGGGTTATTTTTTAAATTTTCATTGTTTTTCTTGTACGAATGGAATACTGAAGGCTGAAATAAAAGTTGTAAGATCAACGAATGATTTTTAATGATGCTTGACGTGTAAATTTCTAGCCAAAAATGAGTTTTGGTGAGAACTTTCAGCACTTTATAATTGAATAAAAATCTAAAAAAATCGATCATTGCGGAGAGTTTCGAAAACGTTGATTTTATATAATAATCATGCTGAAAAGTTATTAAAATTTTGATTAAAAAAAAGTGGTTGAATGCATCATCAGAATTTTATTTCTTTTTGCATAAAATCAATTCAATGATTTTTTATAATACGTGTTTTCTTTTTTCAAAATTTACCTTTTTTCATTTCTGTTTTCGAAATTTTTTAAGGCAATACCTATGAAACTAATCATTCAATGATTTGGGAACTTTTTCACTGCAATATGTAACTACGAACAATATGTATCTACGAAACATATAAAAAATTTAAGATTCTTCATCCGTCTCTCGAAATTTCAGACAAAATAAAATTTCAAAAAAGAGAGAAAGTTTTGAAAAAAATCACACGTATTCAAAAACAATCGTCCGAATTATATCACGTGCAAACTTGCACATTGCTTCCTCATTACAAAGTTACCTCTATGAAGAAATGATTTTCGTTGTTTCATAAACGTGGAGATGGCTTTCGTGATTTTGACTTCCTCGTAGAGAAAGCGTTGTAATGAAGAAGCAAGAAGCTTCCAATTTGCCTGCTTGTTTTCTAAATTCGATTTTTTTCATGCAAAATTTAATATCCTATCTTCTAACGTACTTATACAAATTTTTCGGAATTAATAATCTCAAATTTGCGACTGTTAGAACAATCACAGACATTTTTCGAAAATTTCAAAGTTTTATGAAATCTGAACCCTTTAAGGGATTCTTGTCAAATTTAAGATGAAATATCCGTGTGTCATAGCATATTGATGAAAAAAGTTTTGCCTCCATAACCTCAAATTTATGAAAGTTCGAGCCATCACAGACATTTTTTGAAAATTTCTAAATTTCCATGTAATCTGAACCCCTCGAGCGATTATTACCAAATTCAATACTATCTAAACATTCTTGTTCCCTACCCTACATATATTTTAAAAGTTTTAGAGGATTATCTTCAAATTCACCTGAGTTCGAGTGATCACAGACGTTTTTGAAAAAATCCAGTCATCTAAAATCAGACACACGTTATAAATTTTTTGAAGATTTTAGCAAAAAAGAGGCGTTCCATGGCTTAGTAATGCACAAAGTGTCAGCGTGATAGCTCAAACAGTTCAAGAGATATCGCAATTTCTATTTTTCGAAGGCCCGCATGTCTGCACGTACATACATACACACACACACAGATTTTTTCTATATGTGTTCCTTCAATTTTTTGTCACATTCTGAACACATTTTGGCATAAAAAATTCGAAATTTTTTTTTTTTTTTTTTACGGAAACATACCTCCCTATGAGGAAGCAATGATCAACAAATTCATTTTATATAACAAAAAAGAAATTTTACTAATTATTTGTTAAACAATTTTATCAATTCCTTTTTGGCATTATAATTACTAAAAATTAGCGCCTTCAACAACTTCAATATCGTTGATTTTTTTTCGGATTTTTGTCATTCAGCGAATTTCTGAAGTTCTGATTGAATTAAACTTTTGGGTTCGACGAATATCTATGAAGCATCCGTGATTTTTAACCCTTTTTCATATCAATTTTTTTCATTTTTCGTAAGGTTTCAGAATTTCGTCGTAGGTTTCGGCTGTTTCTGTTCTTAGATGGCTTCTCTTCAGTGATACATAAAAACGAATGGTAGTCGCTGTGAATTTCAAGATCGTTTGTACCAAAAGCTGAGTCCCATTCTCTTTTACTCTTTCTGCCACGGATGACATCTTTGAGATATTTCTCTCTCTCTCTCTCTCTCTCTCTCTCTCTCTCTCTCTCTCTCTCTCTCTCTCTCTCTCTCTCTCTCTCTCTCTCTATCTCTCTCTCTGTCTCTCTCTCTCTCTCTCTTTTTTATCAAGACCCCCCAAAGATATCCAATGCACCGTGCGTGCTAGCTGTCCCAGAGACGGGGAATAAGATAGAGCTCTCTCGAGTGGAAATATATTTATGCGATTGAGCGTAGGACATGGAAAAGCAACGTGAACACGACAAGTAAAAGAGAGAGAGAGCAAAATAGGGATGATTCTTATCCCCGGTTTCCTCAGGGCTGAGGAGGTTTATATACGATATTGTACGAGGTCCCGGTTCATCGAGTACACGCAACGAGACTCTCACACACACACACACACACACACACAAACACGTTATGTACGATGTCTGTGCCTGAGGGCTGTTTTTCACAGGGTAGTTTCCGAGATTCTGGCACCGAAGCACACGAGCGAATTGCTCGAGCTTGGACGAACGTAGCGAGTCGTGCGTGCGAAACTTCGATAGCTTTTTATCTCTCTCTCTCGCTCTCCCCTCTCTCTCTCTCTCTCTCTCTCTCTCTCTCTCTTCTCTTCTCTGTTTTCTTGGGTCGTAATGAAAAAGGAAAGGCACAAGAAAAACGAATGTAATGAGAACGCTGAAATGAGAAAAAAAAATGAAAAAATTGGAAACTGCAGGAGTGACGATAAAGAGATAGGAAAAAGAAAAACTTTCGATGGGCTTGATGCGAGGGAGATGGATAATTTCATAGATACGTGATCAAAACAACGAGCGATGGAGGGGGGGGGGGGGCAGCGTTTCGAAGAGAAGAGGCTGAACACAGTGAGGCAAGGAGAGAGTAACGGGGTAGCTATAGAGAAAGAGAGCTAAAGGATAAAACGTGCGCGAGGAAGGGAGATAGAGATGGATGGATCGAGTGCATTAATGGTAGACGTAGGGTTAGTGAAAAGGGGTTGGTGAAGGTATAAATGCGAGGAGAACAAAGAGAGCGATGCACTCGTTGGTGCGAGAGGACGGATGACGAAGAAGGGAGGAAACGCAGTGTAAAAAAAAAAAACAAGTGACGGGGTGGGGAGGTTGAGAACGCGAGCCAGGGAGAGCATTGGAGACTTAGGCGTGCTTGGTACCCTAGACACACTGCCAGCAGCTCCAGGAGTAGATGCAGCCAGTGCGTCCGAGCACGTCGTTAAAACCCGACCCGGGGCTACGAGAACTTGGCGCACGAACGAGAGCCCTCTTTGCCTGGTATATCCCGTAAACCGACGCCATCAACCTACGAGACCTTCCCTACCATCGATTCTCCTCTCGTATATCGTTGTCTCGTCTTATAATGCACGTCTATTTCACCAACCCTCTTTCACTCACTATATATATATTGTATATCTTTGTCTTTAAGCTTCTTTATATCGTTCTCAGTCACTCCTCCCTCGTTCAACAATTGTTTCGTTAAGTGTTGCGTTAAAAACTCGAAGATACTAGGCTGCCATTGTAACGGCTATTAAGGTTGCGACGATATCTTCATGGGCGTCCAGGTCCTTTTGCAAAGTCTTACAGTCTTAAACAGTGTGGTATTTCGTGCGGTCGCGTTTAAAATTTGCGCAAAATACCTTTATATTACGTCAGGATGATGCAAGGGGTATTTTATTAGGTTTTTGGGGAAATAAAAAAATATTTTAGTCGGCCAATAGTTATTTTTAAGCGATGGTGACGAGTTCTATGATTTTTTCTCTGAATAATTACTAATGAATGTTGATATAACTAATAATAATGTTAATAAGTACTGGTTGATAGTGCTCCATGAGAGCAAAAGTTTTAGGGCAATAATAGTTTGAACGTACGTAGATCAAATTTAGATCTACATAATTATTTTTTAGATCTGCACAGATCTGAATTTTTGAATATATCGTAAAATGACCTGGATCCCAATTTGATGTACCTAGATCACAATTAGATCTACCTAAATCTCCGTTGGATCCAAATTAGACCAAAGTAAATATACTGAGACTTAATTAGATAAACGGAGATCTAATAAGTAACGAACGAACTATTAGGTCGACTTGAATGTAAGTAAATCTACGGATATACACAGAGATCTAGGTACATCTATGATTTTCGAAAATTTAGATCTACGTAGATCAAATTTGATCTAAAAAAAAAATATTAATTGAACTTCAATGGTACTATCAGAGTCCTCGCAGTTATTACTGGGCCTCGTAAATAAAAGGCACTTTATGCAAGCAAAATTATAAAGAGATAAAATCTGATGTGCTCTTTTTTTTTCTTAACTAACCCTTGCTTGTCACACCTCTGCGGAGTAACAGGCTTGCCAAACTGGAGTGTCGACCACCCCAGCCATAAAAACTGTCATAAAAAATTAACTATTGGATACTTTTTCTTTGAAAATTGGTTTGGAACTTCTCAAAAGCTTGCTTTAAAAAATAATATAGGTTATATAGCCAAAAATTAAATTTAAGTACACTTAAAAACTGTGCAGAAGCAAAAAAAATGAAAAAATGACATTTTTTACAAAAAAATTCATATTTTTTTTATTTTTCAATATTAAGGGCTAAGAGTTCAGCTGAGTCTTCTACTGATGTGTCACTATGAAAAAAAAAATATTAGTTTACTGGATCTTTCAAAAAAAGTATTTATTCTGAGAAATGAATGACGAAATTTTACGGAAAAATGAGTTATGCATTTTTGCCAATAAAATTCTATTTTATTTATGAAAAAAAAAGAAAATCTTAGATTATTTTTACTAAAAATGATTAAAAACATTATTCTAAAGAAAAATTAATCAATTTGAAGTATTATTTTAAATATCAACACAGTCATTCAACATAGATACACTGTGCAGTTGACATACTGCACGATGACAGGATGCACAGCCTGATTTGCTTTTTATTCTTTTCTTGTGCAGATTTCACAGCGACGTTGAGTTTCGAATACAAGTCTCTGCACATTTCTGAATTGAACATCAATTTTCAAAATCCCAAGAAAAAGAGGACAGAAAGAACGAAAGACAGATGTAACTTAGGCGAGCATTTGAAATAAGAAAGGTACAAAATCAAAGGTGGTAAATTATAGTTGTTGAAACGTTTTAGATAAAAAAAAAAATTATAAGTCGAATAATATTATATAGAAACTATATTCTTCACCCTGGAATCAAAATATACTCGAAAAAAATTCAAACCGAAAAATCATTTTCGATCATACTTACCACACTGGGGTGTTTAAAACCCAACGTAACTTTGAACAGTTACCACAGATACGTAAACTAGTGCAGCGTTATGCCAATGCCCTGAATAGGTACTGGCAGTCTCGAATTATTGACAAATATTGATGAAAAGCGATTTCCTTCACGTTTATAGGTACTTAAAATTAAGATAAAAAAGGCTGGGGTGTAATCCACCCCTAGGTGGCAAGCAAGGGTTAATCGAATCTGCGATAGTCCTGGGAAAAAAAATTGTCACAGATTCCAAAGAGCTGAATACCTCGAAAGAATCCTTGTCAATAAAATCGGAAAAATAGATTTACACGAATGACTTTTTTTTTGTAGACGTCAAAAAACGATAAGCAGAAAAAGCCAACGGTTGTCATTTTCATTCGTTTTGTTGGTCTAAAAAATTGTATTTTTATTCTTCATGGTCTGCAAAGGAATAATAATTATTTCCATTATGGCCTTTAGTAAAATAATTGACAATAAATGAATTATAAAATGAGTAAACAAAGGATACTTTTATTGTTTCATCCCAATGAGAGTGTTGGTTCTTCGATTCAAGAAGCTTCAATCCTGCCTACGATTTTATGATAATCGTGAATGAATATATATTCAAAGTAAAGCTCTTCCGGTTCAGTGATATAGATATACAACCCGACCTCCAAATAAGAAACCCGGCAATAAGAAACCTTCCCCAGTTTCGCGCTCAAGCACTTCCCCCACTATACGACTCGAGCTCCGAGCTCAAGAATTTTGTGCGCGAACCTCTGGTGAAGAAACCAGCCGGGGAGAGATTATTCGGGCAAAATAGAGTTAACATTGTAGTGTAAATTAATGTGTGCGTGCGTGCGTGAGTGTGCGTGTGTGCGTTTTTGCATGGGCGATGTAAACAAATTGGAACTCTTTCGAGAGTTTCTTATCGAGAGGAACGCATGGGGAAAAGAGTGAGAGATGCAGACATAGGTAGTGAGTGCGGAGCGCGCGCCTGGTGGGGGTATCCGAATTCTAGGAAAAACTCTTCCCCTTGGGGGCTTTTGGTTTCTTATTTGGAGGTCGGACTGTACTCCCGTATAAAAGCAAGCTGTAAGGCGTATTAGAGTCTTGAAGACTCTTCTCGACACGTTTTGGTACATTAGGAAATGTCCTTGTCTTGAGTCGCTATCGCGACTCTTGGTAGCACTTGATTGCTCGTAAATATCTTTATCGACGATTAATTATGGAAATAAAATTATACAATCTCTCGACCATTTCACTCTACGTAACTTTACCAATAAAACGCTATTGCTCTGTTCTAATTATTTCTTTCAATATATTTTCCATCACTGAGCAATAATGATCGCTATTCACCTCACCGAAGACAGCAGAATCATCCCCCAGTCTGATATATCCAATATACGAGACGACTGAACGTATGTACGCGCGCGTGTGTGTGTGTGCGTGCGTGCGTGCGTGCGTGTGTGTGTGTGTGTGTGTGTGTGTGTGTGTGTGTGTGTGTGTGTGTGTGTGTGTGTGTGTGTGTGTGTGTGTGTGTGTGTGTGTGGCTCTTATTATTTTCTCCAAAGAAAATCGCGTCCTGGAAAATGCCCGGGAGACACGCCGAGTCTCGTAATTGCGTAGGGAACGCGGCACACACGTCCCGAAGCGAGAAAAACGAGAGACAGAGTGTCTGGCCATATACACGCCTGTATAGAAATCCCTGTCTCGAAAAAAGTTCCATAGAGTTGATCAGCTGGGGACCACGAGAACGCCATCACATCTGTATCCCTTTTCTTTCTCTTTCGTCCACTCATCTTACACTCGTGAAATTATTTTTAGAATCTTATAGAAGCGTTAACGTCAATTTATTTCAAAGTGCTTTTTACTAGATGGATATTAAAAAATCACCAAAATTCTTGAAAATTTGATAGAATTACTAATAAATTAATTATTTCCAGAATTTTTCACTAAATAATTTCGTCGTTATAAATTTACGAATTTCACACGAACGCTTATGAGGAAACAGCTTCTGCAGATGTTAATGGTTGCAAAACGAATAGAACTAAATCACTGTAAATTCCGAAAATATTAAATCATCAAAATTTAGGATCAAGCAATCCTAGAATCAAGTTTAAAGTGAATCGACTAATACGTATATTAGTCGAGAAATTAATTAAAGTAAAATGAGGACCATCGCCTTTTTATAAATTGCGCTGGGTAGACGTGGCAACGTTTTTCTTAAAAACTGTAGACACGCACTGAAGCCACCCTTGCCCACGCTTTTTTGAGGTTGGACTTGCTCGCTGCTACTCACGAAGCAGCGTCAATGAGGAGAGCACAACGCATATACGTCAACAAGTCGAGAAGTGCTAAGAAAAAAAAATTCAGACTGCTGCCTTGTCACGTTTAGCAGACAATCTATAAAATAGTACAACATTTATTTTAACGATGAATTAATCAGCAATCATTGGAAAAATCAATACATATGGAGTTTTTGGGTAATTATTGATAATAATAAGATGATCCGAATGTATTAATTACATTTAAAAATTGAGAGTTTTGTGTTGTTTGACAGTTAAAAGAGTTGTACATTTACTGACAAAACCTCAGTCAAGCATACGCCAATTTCGTCAAATTTGACTTCAATCATTATTAGAAGCGTAAAATTAACATTTCTAAGTGTCAATTTATTATTAGTTTAGCTTTTTTTATTATTTGTTTAGCTAAACATGTACGACATTTTCTAGACTTGTAAATCCACGATTCGCTCATTTTGGACTAACCTTTTGCCCGATGGTCCGTCCAGTAATACCTTAACAGGTTGGTAATTGGATGCTCATTTGATCTTGATACCACGAGACAGCCTTCTCAAGGGTTGCGCGATAATGAATATTCAAAACAAAAAAATCACCGTTAATTATCCTATTTGGGCTGCGTTATCAGACTTTTCCGTTTGCATGAACTCGTTTTTGTCGTCGTTTTGTTTCGCCGTTTTTCTCGCACATCTCGACGACTCGAACGTCGTTTTGTCTCGCACATTTTGTCAATTAGTTACGAGGGTTAAGCTGTATTGTGCCTCAAGTCATTCTTGATGATCTGAAATATCCTTAAACTATGTAATATTTGGCGAGGCTGAGGCGACAGAGCCCATATAAGACACTCATGGCCTGGTATAATCACGCTTTTGTGCCCTCGGGATACGACGACGAGTTTGCTCGAATTCACGACGAGGGGAAACAAAGTTTCGACAGTGAGAGAGAGAGAGAGAGAGAGAGAGAGAGAGAGAGAGAGAGAGAGAGAGAGAGAGAGAGAAAGCGGGGAATCCCCGAGGTGTTTTACCCCGACACGGAGAGCCAATCCCTAAGCAAATTGGTTGGGTAATCGATGCTGGCACCCTCGTTTACTGTGTCTTCCCCCCATCTTGGGATTCCATTCCGAGATCATACGTACATCGTAACGTGTACATGTATACGTACGATGAAACGTACCAATGTATGCATTGCTACGTTTAATTAGAACGCAATGTACCCGGCTTTGCACTGGCCCGCTTCTCTGCTGCAAGCTCCGCGTGAGTACGTGTGTATGTGTGTGTGTGTATTTGTGTGTAGCTTGCACTGCACTGGGAGGCTTATGGAAGATTTTTCACGCTTGAATAAACCTTCCATGCCGAGACCAACGTTAACAGATTGGTAATTGCAGGAGAGTTATCCGATGGGACATGCTCCCATTTTCTAAGAATGATTATATCGCAATATATGAACCGATGAATTTTTTAGTAACAACAAACCGAAAAGTCGGTATCGACTTCTTGAGAATTTTTTTTTCCTGAAAAATCATGATGATTCATTTGTTTGGAAGTTTTGTATTTGATAAAATAATATTTGAGGAACATTTAGTATTTTTTTTTCGTCAAAAAATAATCATTAATATAAAAGTTACAGCCGATGTCCTCAAAGGACTTTTTGAAAAGTATAATTTTGCGGCGAGCCCATTTTGCTGTTCAGAACCAGGTAATCCAAAATTAAAAAACGAAAAACATTTCGTTGTTATATCAATTTATCTCGAGATTGATCGATGGAATTACGGAAAATTATTGTGTTAAAAGAAAATGGCGGGTGTTTTTAGTTGGGCTCTTGATTTTTGCGAGAAAAAAAGAGGACATTTTTTTCTTCGTAAAATCGAAAGTATATACGTCGGGGGAAAAAAAATTCTTCGATCAAACACCAGATTTTTGGATCTACGAAAAGCATAAAATATTTTTAAAAAATTCATTGATTAGTTTTTGCGAAATCTTGCTCGCAGACTTAGAAAATATGCTTCCCGAACATCGGCCTGCATGCAACTTCCTTATGAATGAATATTTTTACACAAAAAAATTACTGAAAATTCTTCAAGTGTTACTTGTTTAAATAAAAAAAACTTCTGTACAAATGTATGCTCGTGATTTAAAAAAATATATATATATTCCCAACAATTCGCTTTTCCGTTCGACCTCTAGACTAGGTATATACAACCCCTCAAGGATTGGGGAGCGCTACGCTTCTTTATTATACGATAAATATGATTATAGCAATTTTAATAAATTGGTCGTCGTTACTTTTTGAGCCATACATAACTGCAAATTGTATAAACACCATCTATATAATCAAACAACTCCATGCAAAATGATAGTTTTTCTATAAAATTGACTTTCTACTGATTTATACAAATCATCGCTGACAATTTAGTGATGCTTAAATATATTCATAAAATCTCGAACATGAACTGCTTCAACTTACAGAGACTTTGTGGAGTGTCTCACGAGACACGCACAGCCAGGAGACGAAGCAAGAGAGATATGGGATGTGGGAGGGCTGCCATTAATTAACGGTCATCGGCTCGTTTAATTGGTATTAGTTTAATTACCGTAGAAGCTGTGCGAGAGGCTCTCGGGGGGGATCGATGTCCATGAGAGGATGGCACGGAAAACGCGGCGAGAAGGAGAGTTTGAAGATGGCGAGGGTGCGACGAAAGGGAGGAATTAGCCGAAATGAACGTGCGAGAGGTGATCGACGAAGGGAATGAGGATGAGAGAGAGAGAGAGAGAGGGGAAGATAAAATTGCGATGGAAAATTTTCGTAAAGAAGAGCGATATAGAATAAAGAGGAGGGTGAAAATGATGACTGCATATATAATACGAGATTCACGCGCGGAGAGTAAAGGAACGAGAAAGAATGTGTGAGAGAGAGAGAGAGAAAGAGAGAGTACCTGGACGAGGAGAAAGTGTCGAATTAATGGACCGGCATGGAGTAGCAAGAATATAAGAAAGATCGAGAAACTGAAGAAAGAAGATAATACGAGGGCTGGATGAAAAAAAAACGAAAGAGAATCTGCCGAGTGTATGATGTGTAGTTCCAGGTACACTTTTATGGGACCTTACATGTCAAATTGAACCAACTGCGACCCTCATGAATTTGATTTTTTTTTTTTTTTATTTTACTCTTGAATATTTATATTAGTAGCATCGGAAGTTTTTCTTTTTATTGATAGAAATAAATATATTATTCGACAAAAATTGACAATATTCGAAGGATTATCTTATATGCCGCATAATTATTTAAAAAAATAAAAATTGAGAAAAATTCTTTTCTCAGTTTGTCCCCTTCAAAACGACGTTTGTTAAATTTGATTACCTCAATTTTTGACTGAGCTATCGAACTTTTACTTCGGCTGAAAATTTCGACTGGTGAGCTCAAACTTTTGAGCGGCAGTTTATACGTATGCCTCGAAGTGAAATGACGGACTACCCGTCCAAAAAAATTTTATATCTGCGTAGATCAAATTTAGATTTTCTTTTTAATGTAGATCTAAATTTTATAAAATCGTAGATTTACTTAGATCTCAATTAGGATCTATTGAGATGTAAGTATAATTCCACTGAGATTCAACATCAACGAAGATCTAATGAGCGAATGTATATTCGAACGTAATATATTAGGTCAACCAGAATGTACGTAAATGTGCCGTTATACACATAGATCTAGGTGTATGTACGATTTTCCAAAATTCAGATCTACGTAGATCAAATTCGTTCGAAAAAATTATTACGACGGTCCATACGAATTTTTCCCGGATACTCGGTCGGTAATAATTCCATTGTCATAAAAGTGTAATTGTCAAAAAATGACACATTTTTTTCTAAATTTAACTCATCTCTGATGAGAAAATAGAACAACGAATGTTCCGCTAGCTTTCTCTCCGCCCTCTGTTCGTTACTGCTGCAAGAATTTTCTGGCAAAGTTTTATTCAAAATCAATTCTATCCAACGCAGAGTCCATTTTTTTTTGCTTTCGATCTTTTTTCAGCGATTTTGAGTCACTTAAATTCAACCAAATACTCAAACTTAGCTGCCCAAACTACTCAGCTACGAAGCAAACTAAAAAAAAAAAAGAAGATTCAAAAATACAAGATTTTTTTTTCTATTATTATGAGTTTTATTTTTTTTACCGTTGTCATTTGCCTTCTAAGTAGTCCATCCCCTTACTTCCTCCAATTACCATATTCAATCTTGTTTCTTGAGTGACTACTTTTTACTGAGTGGGTTACATTTTCTTGGGTAACTACATTTAACTGAGTTTCAGTTGTATTGGCATCACAAACTCAGAAAAACTGCGCCCCCCCCCCCCCTCTGCTGAGCAATCGGTGCTCAAGTTAGTGAATGTCTAAGCGGTCACCAATCCAAGTATTGTCCACTAACAATGCTGCTCAACGTGTCAGAGACCGCCAGTCACAAAATTCGTGATGTATTTTGCTCTGTAACACATGCTAAAAAGGAAAAAAAAATTTAATAGTCACAGCCGCGTGTCAGTTTGACGTGAATTTCCCCATACTGACTATATTTGTGTGCACGAAAAAGCGAGCTGCGAGGAAAAGAAGATATTTTGTTTTCTTCTACGAGAGTTCGAACGAACGAAAGATTTTCGATTCGTCACGAGAAAAGAAAACTGGAGAGAGCGATATAGAGGGATGAGACGTAAAAACGAGAAAGAGAACGGAGGAAAAAGTATCTTGCGACGGAAAATTCAGCCCTGCGGCTTCCTTCCCATGGATAACTCTACCACCCTATCCCTCATACATGTATGTATATAACTGGCGTGCGCGACTTGGCTACTTTTCGTCTCACCTTTACCCTCGCACGGACGCTGGACGCAAGCCCGACGAGTAAGTTGCTCGAGCTCGAGCGAGTTCAAAAGAGCGAGTTAGGGGGCTATTGCTTCTGCAAGACGAGGTCGCAAGCCCGCGCAATGGTAGATGGGGGAGGGGGTTGGAAAAGCTCTTCTTGCTTGAGAAAACGAGAGAAAGAGAAACGAGAGAGAGAAAGACCGGGCATCTTTCCGCCAAGGCGGACAGATGCCCGGTCGAGATAGGCCACGTTGAAATACGCGAGAGCGTTGCGAGCACGAAGAGCTACGTGAAGAGTCATAATTAAATTCAGATTTCGCGTAAAGGCAGCGATGACGAAGTGAATAAGAAGAAGATGACGACGGAAGATGAATATAAGAAGAAGAAGAAGAAGAAGAAGAAGAAAAAAATGTAAAAAAAAGTAAAAGTGAAAAATTATAGAGGGTTTCGTGTTGGGCGACGAGACTTTTTTTTTATCTCGTGAGCCTGCTGCGTCGATGTATACCGTTGGCCTTTCTCGTTGTAATGTATGATTAACCGTAAAAGTAAAGATGGTTGAGGGGTCGACAGGATTGCTGGGTATTTTCAGAAATTTCATAAAACTCAAAAATCAATGACAATTTCGTCATTGCCCGAATTTCCCTCTCCTAACTTCTCTCGTGTCAAATTTTTTTCAGAATTTTCTTTCTTTATTGAAATTTTTTTTTTCTTCAAATGTTGAGAAGTGGACGAGTTGTCACAAATTTTGGAATTGTTTTTTTCTAGGAATATTACATATTGCACTGAAAAAGTTTCCAAGTAATTGAACGAATAGTTTCGTATACTTACAGTCCGTAAAGCCTTGAAAAAAATTAGAAACAGGAATTTAAAAAACGGGAAAATTCTATAAAAAAAACATCACACCCATTAGAAGAAATCAACGAATTTATTCGTTCCAAAAATAAATAAGAAATGCTGATGAATTGTTTTTAACAATTTTTTCTTAACAATTTGTTAATACATTTTCAGCCTTCATTGTTATTATTCAAAATCGAAGTTTACAAAATCTCCTACGTGGTTAATTTTTTTCGATTTTTATTCAATTGCGAAGTATACGCTAGCTGCGTGCCTCCTGAATTCGACCGCGGCGACGCCTAGCGGACAACGGCGAAAGCCGCGGGGTGACAGCTAATCACCATGTCCATTAAAAACACATGAAAGTATACGCGCGGATAGATAAAATAAAGTAAGTTTCAATGGCTAATATAATTATTTTCTGCGGGTTTCAAGCGGTTTCGATCGATTTGTTTCGACCAAAATCAATATCAAAAGGTATTTCGTATATTTATTAGTAAAAATCATATCATAACTTAAATAATCCGGTGGCACACGAGAATCTCGCGCGGAACGAAGCCATGTGACATTATTTCACAACCAAACGAGTTGAAGCATAATGAATTAATTGCTACAGGATGAAAATTGTAGAAATGAAAATTTTAATATAATGACTGGACTTATAAATGTACTTCTTTTTTTATTTTATCCATAGGAAGTAAGCTTTTTGAAAGCAAGCACGTATCAGAAGTGCATAAAATTATTAACGACGGTCCCAGCTTTTGCCGGGAAACCGATATAACTGAATATCTGGGTTTCTATTCTTCGACGTTGTGCACCCAAACACACTGCACACTCTTTTCGAGTGGCCCAAACTCGTTAAACTCGCCATCGCGTCTGTCACTTATACTTATGGCGCGTACCCCTTGGTTTCCGGGCTTGACCGACAGGGCGCAGCGCCGGAGCCATGCAGCTAGCGTATACTTAAAATGCTCACCAAATGTCACTATTGGCTAAAAATGTGTACGTGAAGCATCCTTGATAAGGAGGAAAGGCATGCTAAGAAAATGATCGTATAGATGGATATTCTTGAAAATAATCAGCGAAAGAAAACAAAAACTAATGCGAGAAAATACTTTTGCTATCCTCGAATCGAGCCCTTTCAAACGATAACCCACTTGCCAGGATAGAAAAATAATGTTGCTTCGAGATGTTTTAGATCAAATCCTGTTGACAGTCGAAAAAAGATTCAAGACCCAAATTTTTTTTTGAACAACTTATTTTCGGTTTACCCTACACGGCCTGGATTACTGAAATGAGTTTTGTAACATATTAAATTTGACTTGGTCATCAAATGTCAAATTTGACTGTCCTGTTACGTGGCAAATTCAACTGTTCCTTCAAATATCAAATTTGACTCTTCCGTCAATTGTCAAATTTGTCTGTTCCGTCAAATGTCAGATTGGACTGTTCTGTAAACTGTCAAATCGGACTGTTCTGTCAACTGTCAAATATGACTGCTCCGTCAAATGTAAAATTTTACTGTTCCGTCAAATTTCAAATTTGACTTTTCCATCAACGGTCAAATTTGTCTGTTCCGTCAAATGCCAAATTTGACTGTTCTGTCAAGTGGCAATTTGACTTGACTGCCCCCCCCCCCCCCCCGTCCCCAGATTGGCCTGAAAAGCTCCGTTACTGAATTGCGAAATTAGACTCGTCGAAGCGACGAGTAGCAATAAAGCCTGAGAGGACTTGTTCAAGGCAGAGAGCGTTAAGGAAAACCTGTGGCTACGTGTAAAGGTGCGATGTAGTGAGCTCGTTGAAGAGAGCATTGCAAAAATCGCACCGAGCTGACGAATCGGCGGCGGTGGTTTTCGTTGCCTCTCGTGACGAGGCGAAGCCCATCAGGCTCGATGGCGACCGTGGCAGCGAAGGAAAGTACGAAGAAAACGAGTCGTAGGAAGGGGATTTAAGGTTTGTACGAAGTCAGCCGAGAAAGCTGAGAGAATCTGAAGCTACATTCACCCCCGCCCCCCCCCCCCCACTACCCTCAAAAAGCGCCTCAGCGTCGTTCTGACTATCCGCGGGGCCTTCATACACAGACTAAAGTACGATGGCCGCTCGAGGGTGGAAACTCGAGCTTTTCAAGTCGAACTTGGAACTGAGTTAAGAGTTCTGGAGTGTGCAACGCGAATGCCACTCGGCCGGCACTTTGACACGTTCGCTGAGCGGGCGCGGCCCTGCCATGCCCTTCTTTTACAACCCCTCATCCTCTTTTACTCACTCCCTCTCTTTCATCTTTCTCTTTCTCCCTTCCGCTCTCTCTCTCTCTCTTTCTCTCTCTCCCTTTCATCCCTCTCGTTTATACTTTCGAGAATCGCGCGAATACCCTATACCTATAATACGTAGGTTTTTTTTTCTTTGCCGAGAAAGCGAAGACATATTTGTGCCACTCAGTAGCTCCCGTTGGTCGAGCGACTTATCCCACCGGAATTTTCCTTACTTTGGGAATGAAAAGAGCAGTGTATAT
>OY751321.1:13977055-14344392 GCA_963564615.1 Rhorus exstirpatorius
GGTTTTGCAAATGCATCGTTATTAATATTATTCTAGGTTATGAACAAATGCTGCAATATGAATCGTACTGTTAATTTCTGCACTAAAATTTGCAAGAATCATGGTGAAAATTTAGCACTAATTTGACTAGTTTGGAGCACAAAAGTTACCTTAATGTCCGGTTGCATGAACATGGGTTTACCCTGGATCCGGGGACAAATTTTAACCCCAAGGTTAAGTCGGATGTGCGCACATAGGCGCAGATATATTCAGCCAACACGTGAACTCAATTATGAAACATTTGACAGTTTGATCCCGGAGTTAAAATAATTCCCCGGATCCAGGGTTAACCCAAGTTTATGCAATCGGGACATATGCAATCGCACTTTTTGACTCGGTAACTTATTTTTTTAGATTCGCTGTAACGTCAAACTAGTTTTTTCTTGTCACACATAATTTAGGTAAAGTCTCGTGACGAGTGACATGTAATCTGTCGATCACGATGTGAATGCGTGTTGCAAATATATCTGTTATACTGTTAACTGTCAATAATAAATTAATATTACATATTCCGTATGTTCATTAAATATTAGATACATAAAATTCTCCCTACTTAAACCAGTTGAGGTGGTTCTTGCACTTCGGCATCTATTATAAAGTTTCGTGAATTGAAAACATTTGAATCGTGAAACACATTTTTTTTTTATGACTGCGAATTTTCAGACGTCTCGTTGCCAACTTTTTCCGCAAGGAGATTTCGATTTTAAAATCGCCGTATTAGCATAGGATATACGAGAAAAAAAAATCAGCTCACCGCGAGTGCAATCGACAAATGAACCTACTTAAATACCGGAGATACGATTCATTTAATAATCAAATTTGTTCGTGAAATTATGAGCTTTCGGTAAGTTAAATTAAAAAAAAAAAGTAGGATCGCGGGATGTTTGGCAAAAAAATTTCGAATTAATGATCAGCAGTCGGCTTACGATCAAATCGATTAGCTGATAGCCCTTTGTTCCGAGTGTAGCAGTAAATCATGGAATTTCTTACATGCAATCTGTCCGTCTCGACTATTTTCGTACGTGACGAAATTATATTCATCATCGTAATTAATTAAGATTTATGTCATCATACGATATATTCATTACAAAACTTCCACAAGTTTTGAGGTCAGACGAGGTGAAATGATTCAATGCACTAGTTTAATAAATGACGAAAAATCGAATTTACTTTGAAAAAAAAAAATTAATTCAAGTGCCAAAAGACATCTTCACAATTGCTATAAATTCCGACAGCTACTTTTACGTGTTGTCAGATTTTATAGCTTTATCCAGTAATTTTATTTTGCTATAAAATCGTTGATCATATGACTAGTCTGCTAGGTAAGGACCACCCTAAATGCTTAAGTACTTGAATTTTTTCTAGTCATCGTCACCTTTTACCCCATAGACTTCATCACTACCCCTGCATGGTAGAGAGTGCTCATTATCTGCAGGTTCGGTTTATATTAATTATGACACATTCGATTCACATTAATATTGGGTTCGACTGTTCTTCACGATTTTCCAAAGATATAATTAATGTAGATCGATATTTAATTTTTTGTGCTCTAATTGAGATTTGAGCGTCCGCCTTGCCGGATTCTCCCCTGATACATTTTTTTCACATTTGGACGAGAACGACGAGCCAAATCCTTGGGAATTGCGTATATGCGGAGTAAGGGTGTGAGTGATTCGGGATGCGGGTAGAATTCGAAGCTCCGCAAAGAAATTGTAGATTTTACTAGCCGAGATTGTACCAAATTTCCCATCCATCCGGATGTCTTTGGATCATTCCGTATGTCTAATTTAAAAAATCACAAAATAAAGCGAGACAAGTTCGTTCCTTAACCAAACATTGAAGCCATTCGTCTGACAAAATTCTCTCGTAAACGCGATTCGCTATCGATAATAATTTCTGTCTCCTCGTGCTCGTAAATCGATGGAACGAAAAAATTAACGAAAAAAAAAAAGCTTACGATCAATTGAGGGATCATTAGTAATAACTCTTTGAGCTGCCATATCACGTTGAACGAATCTAGCCTCGCGTATATATTCGATAATTATTATTTATTATTAATTACTCCTGCAGCCTCCGGGGTTCAACGACGTTTATACTCTTTTTTTTTCTCTCTGCTGCCGCTATTTCCACTCGAGGGCGTGATTGCGCACAGTGGAAAAAAATCTCCAACGAGTCGAGGCGAACCGGTGAGAAAAGTCTTTTACACGACTCCTACATCGCTCTTTTTTTTCGACTGATCATCAGCGATACATTTAACGATTAAAATATTTTATACTATATATATATATATAATATAAATATTTCACCGCCGCTGCCGTGTAACAAGAATTGAAAGCCCAAGCCTATACATAAGGGGTGTCAAATTGAAAAAGTATAACTCATCTTTTTGAGTTTGCTTGAGTTGGGCTTTTAATCAACCTACGAGGGCTGTCAAATTTGATGAGGATGATTCTGTTTGGGTTTGGGTCGGGTTGGGCTTTGTGGCACCCTATATGAAGTGTCAAATTTGATGAGAATGACTTATTTGGGTTTGGGCTTCGGCCGGGAAACGAGGAGTTTACGGCCCTCGATTCCGTTTGCTCCGGCAATGTTCGTTGAAATACCAAAACGACAAGAAGCCAGAAAAAAGTATTTCGAAAAGAGAGAAAAATGCAACGAGAGTACTAAAAAATTCTGATCCGGTTGTGGGATTCACATCGACACGGTATGGCGCCCCGGTTGCACTTTTTTTTGATGTTTTTCTCCGTCTCTCTCGGCTCTATCGCATATTTTTTTTTTTTTGTCAACCGAAACGAGAGCATGCACAACCGTGGACCAAAACACGGGCTCATATATACTGCGAAGCTCTGCGCAATGTGTGTGTCGCATGAATCCGGCTCTATGGTGCTGTGGCGGCCGAGCGCCGAATAATAAATTATTGTTGAACGCAAAACTCGGCTCTCTTAGTCTCTCCCCCCCCCCCCCCTCTCTCTCTCTCTCTCTCTCTCTCTCTCTCTCTCATTCTCTGCTATATACCAGCGGTGCGTTCGTTCTGGCGAACGTGAAATCCACATTTTTCCGGAGAACTCGGTGCCAAAAATTTCGAGCTTTTCGCACGGATATTTTACATCGGCAGAGTCTCTCCCACTTCATCGCTCTCACTCTCTCTCTCTCTCTCTCTCTTTCTCTCTCTCTCTCTCTCTGTCAGTCTGGTTCAACCTGGCCGATATGTAAATATGGATAGCGAACGAACTTGACGTCACTAAATTGACGTAATACACGATGAACCATTATTTTTCGTCTGATCTAATCAGTCGAAATAGAATCCATACCACTTACAATTTCATTTCATGTTTTATTCGTATCTCATTTTGAGTTTTCTGTTGAATTTTTTTTTTTTCTTTAATTTAAATATTAATTTGGAGCACCCTGAGCCGTTCGGGTGCTGATCATAACTCCTTGTCCAAGTTTTTTCGACGTATTTACTGTTGTACCGCAGGTTATAGTGACTAATTGCCATATTTTTATGAGCACCAAGCACTTAGTACACCGTTTTTGGGACATTTGACGACTCAACCCGAGAAGGAGGAATTTTTATGAAAATTAAGATTTCTCTGACTTGTGTTTTTCCTCACAAAAATAATAAACCCTCCCCTATGTGAAAGACGATCGCTCTTATACGGCAAATAAAGTTAGGTATAGTTCATTAATCAAAAATAAAGCATCCATTGACGCTTTTTTTGGATTAGCGATGTTTGTCAAATTCTTCCGCGATTTTTTTAATTGATCTGAACTGCATAAAAATTAATTTATTTAACATTCTGCGAATGTTTCATCGCTTAGGAACATAGAAAGTGCGTTTAATTCCTAGATGAGGGGAGGTGCGGGCAGTTTAGGTGGCCACGTAACCAATGGAGAAACTGGTCGCACAGGGTGTTACTAATTGGTGAGATTTGTAATCGGGAGTCTGTGTTTGCGGGGGGCGAAAGGAAGTGGGAGCGTCAGGTCGATTGGAGCTTGGCACGGGTATACGCGTTTATACCTAACTATGAGCGTATACATGCTCATATATATATATATATATGTCTGTGTGTGTGTGTGTGTGTATCCAGAGGCAAACGGGGTGCGATAGTAACCGGTAGCACCCATAGATGCAGATGGCTACTATTACATCGAAATGTATACCAAGAGGGTCACAGATGGGTTTGAAACATCGCATTCTCTCCCCGTCTCTATTGCTCTCATATCCGACTATCCCACAAAATTGTACCGTAGGGAAGCTCACCGGGAATGCCTTCTCGTGGTGTGCGTGAGACCCAAATCTCTCCATCCACTTACCAGGGTCCTTTCTCTTGTAAAGAGCGAGCATATGTGCCGTTACTCAAATATGCACGATACAAGCATATATAAATATAGATGAATATGTGTCTAGGGTGTGTATGCACCAGCTATCGGTACGAGAAATATACAGGAGTGATATAGCCCGTTAGCGCTTGTACGCATACACACGAGCAATCAACGACGTTTAATTGGTAATCCGCTCTAATTTAATTGCTCGTCGTCATCGACGATCGTTATATAACCAGAATAGAATAGGCAAGACGATAAACATCGAGATACGCCCTTGAGGGTCACGCATATACGCAGATTGTACCACGGTCCATGTGTCAACGATCACCGCACGTGCATCGCGATTGTATATGATTGAAATTCTAAGTGCGTTAACCGCGTCCACGATTATACATGAGAAATGGTTGTTTCATGGTATACTAAGAGTTGATGGAAACCTTTTTTTTTGTCTTTTTTTTTTCTCAAATTTGCAACAAATACTGATATTTTATTCGACTTTGTTTTGTTCGAATCGATAAATGTGCTACGCGAGCGTAAATTTTAATTTGTCGGCCAAAATTTTTCACGCGAACGGAATATTTTAAGGATTTTCTGACGGCAAAACGTCATTGCGGCAAAAAGTCGTGTCTATACAAAATGTCCTGGTACAAAAATGTCCTATTTACAAAACTTCCTGGTGCCAAAAAGTCCCGTTGACAAAAGGTCCTGGCATCAAAAAAGGACAGTTTACAAAACGTCCTGACACCAAAAAGTTCTATTGATAAAATGTCCTGATGGCAGAGCAGTAGCGCCAAAAAGTGCCGTTAGCAAAATATCCCGGCCTCAGAAATCCAGTTTTCAGGACGTTCCAGCACCAAAAAAGTCCTGTTGATACAGGAGCCTGGGTGCTGAAGCTCTGGTACAAAAATATTCTGGTGATGAAATAGTGTTGCCAAAATTTTCGGGTGCTATAGCAGTGGTGCCAAAATAATTTGGCGCAAAGACACTTCAGCAGAAAAAAATTTAGCGCCACAAAGTCCTGGTGCTGAAGCAGTGGTACCCAAATGTCCTGTTGCCACAAAGTCCTGATGTCAAAACGTCCTGGGTACCAAAACAGTGGTGCCAAAATGTATTCGCGCCAGGATTCGCCAGCGTCAAAACCTCCGGCACCCAAAGCGTTGAAGCCGGAACGTATTGTGTATCGCCAAAAGGTTGGCACATATGTAGATTTAATTACTTGCCATCGAGATGCTGCGCACGTTTCTCGAATCGAATAAATATATTTGGCTAAATTTACAAAAATTCATATTGCATTCAAGTAAAATCAATTGTAAATACAGAGAAATCACATCGATTCAACTATAATTTGTATATACAGGGCGTAAAAGTAATTGTATGATCGTTTATTATTTTGGATTGAAAACAAATGTTGGAAAATCGTTAGCTCTCGTCCGTCGTTATACTCATCATGGTGTAAAACATCTCTCGTCGTTTTAACAATCCACATTAGTAGTAGTAATAGTTCATGCCTCACGACGAATTCTCGAGTTTTCATCGTGCTCGCTTGTAAGGACTTCTTGCGGAACTTCCATGTTGTACGAAGCAACCGACGTTCGTGTATCTGAAGGACCCAATTAGCGCAGGGTGCTTTTCGCGATTGCTTCACCTCTCTCTCTCTCTCTCTCTCTCTCTCTCTCTCTCTATTTCTCTTTCTCTCTCTGTTTCAGCGTTGCCGTATAAATTGGCCCTGCACATAGAAATAAAAAGTAATGAAAAATGCAGGGGCAATACGAGAAAGAGAGAAAGAGAGAGAAAGAGAGAGAGGAGAGAGAAAGGCTTCGAGCGAGTCGACGTCCCCGGGGGAAAGTGTGCACCGTTGGGATAAAGCCGGAAGGGGATGTTCGCGAGCGAACGGACGAATGGATTTTCCGCGGTTGGTGGCTGCACCACGTTGGGTCAAGGGGGAGAGAACCTTTTTTTACATCCTATTTTACATCGGATTCATTTTTTTTACCTCTCCACAGTCTCGCATAATATTCCGGGCACGAAAACCCAGGGTGGAATATTCCGCGAAGATCACGAGCGCGTAATTTATCTCATTTCGGGTTGAGAGGTAACATGGCGCTTGCTTGAGCTCGTCTAATTAATAAAATTCCCGGGATTTTCGATGACGATCGAATGTCGAAACGTGTGTCGCTTTTTGTCCCCAACCTGCGTTGCATTGTTAATAATAAATTAAGATATTGATATTGGAATGGGAAAGGGGAAGGGGGCTTGAAAGGCTTCAAGGGAGAAGCGACTGCTCGCGCTTAAAGATTGGACTATTCAATCACTTACAGGGATTAATTAACGATATATTGATGCCGGATATAATTACACGTTCGGTATAACGGGCTGACGCTGGTATGTCGATCGACATTTCCATTTGAATGTTTGGATATACAACTTCAAATGATAAAGATTGAAATATTGACTACAGTTGCATATTTTACATGAGTCGTGGCTCTCCCATTCACCATCGATAAATTAAATTGTCCGTCACGGTTTTTACAATCAGTATGAAACTGCCAGTGCCCGTTAAATTGTATATTCGTACGAATTGAGTTAATCACATATTCCCATATACGCATAAATAGCTATAACGAGAATCAATTAACACCGGCGGTGGAAATCACGATAGCGCGTAATCGATTAGAGTCGTCCCGTTCAGTGCAGACACAGCACGAAGAGACGATAGTTGGCGCGATTACTAAAATATCCCAGGTGTATCCTCTGTTTTATCGAATCTGAAGGTGAAACAGAGTGCATGCTAATTGTTGGATCAATGCTAATCCTAAACTATGGTACCGAATGATTTTAAATTTAAAGAGGTGGTTCTGGAAACCTCTATCTAGAGCCTATTCATCAGAAAATGTAAGAATTCAATATAGATATTTACATTTCCGACTAAAATCTTTGTGGTCTAAAATAAAAAAATGGATGTTCTACACATTGTATTACTTAATGCTGTAAAATCTGGAGATTAGACCCTAAGCGGATAAAAACCCTATTCAACGAGCACTTTCGTGTTCCTGTACGTAGAAAATTAGAGAAATGGCACTGATCCAAAAATTTACATGTTACCGTGAATAATGTGCCGCGCAGATAGTTCGCAACTATTCCACGTGCGCCACTTTCAGGGCTGAGCGCGTGACTTTCCATGCCCGGTGTTCAGTTTTCAGACAATCTTCATCATTTTTCGGAGTTCCAACTTTTAAATTAAAAGCCTAATACCAAAAAAAAACATCTCTAGAAAATCGCTTCCCATATACGGGTAATTCGCGAGCTTGATGCACTTGCACCGAAAGTTCTACAAATTTCAACATTTCCTACGACAGCGAGGCTATCGGAATTCCTCATCACCTTTAACATGATCTTAACTTTGGAACTCCTACAACCTTTCGGGGATACTTCTCCAACCACTTTAATCAAAACCGCCATAGCTCAAGATCGTTTATCTTCGAAACCAGTTTAATAAAAATCAAGACCTTGGAGACCCACTCATCGTCACGTTCACGGCAAAAACTTTTTTTTTTCGAAATCATACGATCAGTTAGTTTGCCAATCGTCCAGTCATCGCGTATTCTGCGTTGTACATACTTTTCTCGTATATTTTAAAAGACTCTTTCGTGAAAAAACAAGAGAACAAAAATGTAAGAGGAACCGGAAGTAATTCTCGTTTGCAGCGTCGCAGGGTCGGATCACCGGAACGCAAACTATCCGGTCTGGAGATTTTTCGCCAATTCGAGGAGAGAGTAATCACTGCCTTGGCAAGAGATATAACTCGTATCAGCGTTAGATATAGAAGAAGAAAAAAGAAGGAGAGAAAGGAATGAAGAAGAGGAGGATGAAGAGGAAGCCCGGGGGCAGGAAGATTCTGGGTGTTTCAATGAAACTCCTTGCTCGAAAATACTATAGTTTATGTTAGGTATTACTGGGGTACAGTATACACGGTATCATACAGATATATAAACCAAGTGAAATCCGACAACATTGGATTTTGCGTTGTGCACTCGTGCTTTCACTAAAACTTTTTATTGGCTACAATGCACGGAGATAGCAAAAAAGGGGATGGTGTTGGTGGTCGCGGTGGTGATGTTGGATATGGTGAATGCGCGTTGCAGTTCAGGGGGGAAGGGGAAGGGGATAGGAGGGAGCTTGAGCACCGACTGGACGTGTTTCCGCGGCTCGTTTCCTGCCTGCTTTTCCTCTCGGTCGACATGCCTGTTCAGTCGCGGGGTCGGTTGGCTCGATAATACTTTTCCTAGACGAGAGACGGGCGTGTATTCTCCAGTCGTGCGACGCCGCCCTCTCCGGGTAAAGCATACAGGATATAAAACACGAGTTTGCTTCGTCGATGTTATACATATATGTGTTTAATACAAGTTAACTGTCGGTAACTCTTTTTTTTTTTTTTTTTCTTTTCTTGCTGTGGAGCGGAATCTTCGATTTGATGCGACAGCACACACGACGATGGTGGAATAAATTGATTTCATCATATCGATTCTGGCTTTTCGGAGATACTCTTGATGCTGAACTGAATTTACTTTTTATGTACATTTTCACAATTACGATTCGTTTTCACTAGCTGATTTTGTCTTCTTGGATGCGAAATACTTCCTGGGAGAATGAAGCTAATTGGAGGCACTCGTTTACCACCAGCCTGAAAAAAATTTATAACGATATTGAAGGAATTCCGTTAACTCGTTGAAACATTAACTCTTTACACCGTTTTGAGTTTATAAGCTCAGTATTCGATCGGGCCTCAAAAAATAGTACACGAAATTTGATCAATGATTCATCTGCCGATTCTTGAATGTCTGGTAAATTTACGAGCGATTGGATAAGACATCTAATGATTTGAAAATTTACGACGATTCTGAATTTTGAGTTGGTCTGAGAGTTTATTTGAACCATTCGTTAGGTTGGCCACACCAACGACTGATTCCGCCGATTGAACTGTCGTCTTACTGTCAAAACTGACCCAAGTATGATAGTCACAAACAAGAAGGTAACGACTCTTGTGTCATGTATGAAACAGTTTGAAGGGCCAAAAGGAATAAGTCAAGTTCATAAATCGCGAAAGGGAGGCCAAATTTTCGAAAAAAAACCTTGTTATTCAAGAAACAGCTCATTAAGTTTTGAATCCAAACGGCTCATGGATTTAATTTGTAATGTGCAAAGACAACTTACCACCTCCACCGCCACCAGACCATCCACCGCCTGATTTCCATCCACTGTTCCATCCTCCTCCTCCTCCTCCTCCTCCTCCTCCGCCTAATTTCCAGCCACTACCTCCGCCACCACCTCCACCGTACTTCCATCCGCTGCTACTGGGCCATCCACCACCCCCACCGCTGGACCATCCACTGCTGGGCCATCCACCCCCACCGCCTCCGCTAACCGTTATCACTTTGATGATCTTTCCACCGCCGCCGCCACTGTTCCAGCCACCACCACCACCGGACCAGCCGCTTCCACCGCCACCGGACCAGCCACCGCTACCACCTCCGTAATTCCAACCGCTGCCTCCACTGCCACCTGACCAGCCTTTGCCTCCACCACTGCCGGACCATCCACTGCTTATGTAACCAGCTGAGAAAAATAAATAAAAGAGCGGCTTGATGAACTCTCTCTCTCTCTCTCTCTCTCTCTCTCTCATTTCTATTGATGACCACGACAGTAACTCCGGTGCTATTTGTTATTCACGAGATATTATCGAGATATCACAACGTTCGCACGCTCCTCTTGAAGCCTAACGAGCTACAAAGATCATTAGTGCAAATGCATTTCGTAATCTTGCACATAAAGCTACCAGAAGATGCGTACTTTTCCAGGCTCAAAGGCCAAGGAAAATTTCTATGAATTTAACTTCATTGGATGAAACGTAATCGTGGAATAAACTTACCATAAGCATTAGCGAGACACGCCAGTAGCACGAATACCGCAAGCACCTGAAATAATAATTCAGTTAACTCGCTGTAGGGGACACATGGTCGAGAATGTGTATATGCTTACGAAAGTTGGGGCTTAACGTACTGGAATGATTGCGTATATTTACTGTTTACACCCGTACGTACCTTCATGTTGGAGGTGTTTGATGCTACGGAACGGACAGCCAGCTTCTTATATACCAACGTCCGCTACTCAACGATTGCTCTCGTGCCTTTCTTCTCTCTCGAGAGCTCCTGGGATCCCCGCCCTTTTTCTTTCCTGTTGCGCGATACATTGCACTCTCGATCTTTCTCTTTCTCTCTGTAAAGTTTCAAGTGAATACGCGCAAACCCACCGTGATGAAGTTTGTCCGAGAGACACACCATGGAGAACGGTGAAGATCCCAGGGGTGGGGACGGAGAGCAATATGTTGCTCGGTCGTGCCCCCCTTCACCTTGTTGCACTGGCTGGTAAAATCTTTGGACTACATGGTTGTTCCCCTACTATCGTGGCTTTTTCACAGACGTCGGAGAACTTCGAGCTGTGTAATATGCTCGTCCACGTGTAAGGAGCGCACAACTTTTGTTTACTGTCCCACGCAATCAACCTGCTTCTAGGTCTTTCTCCTACCTCGTGACGAATACGCAAAATCATCTTTATCATCGAGCCATTGTTCTTGGGATTTTGCAGCTGATGTGACCCAACGAAGAGAGGAAAGGGGGGGGGGAGACCTAGAAAGGCGAGTTAAGATGCAGCCACGGATTAGACGAATACATCAGAGACAGGAAAGAGTAGGAGCAGTGAGGTCGATCATGAGAACTGTTTAAGCGCAATTATAGGTATCAAAATCAGATTGATGCACCCCTCTTACGTGTTTTTCACCGATAAGGGTCAAATTCAATATTGGAAAATACATTGTCTGTTCTGCACTGGACCATAGTTTTGAATTTCAGAGTTTTCACATTGGATTCCAATTATAAGCGATTTCGAAAAACTCCAAGTCCAGATTCTTACTGCAAATGAACAGTGCGTTGTTTTTTTTTTTTTTTTTCAAGTCGTATTAACCACGATACTGCACTTTAAAGTTTTTATATAAATTCTATGACATTCTATGACTATGCTGGCCGGAAGCCAGCAGGTAAGATCCGAATGTTCATCGCAATTTGATCATCTTCCGTTATATTCATCAAGTTTAAATTATGTGCCATGGTTCATCGGTTCAAACGGATTCACATGATACCCGAATACAGCTAAAGAAAAAGAACGCCGCCAACTTAAAGCGTAAATCTGAAATAATTGGTGGGCAAAAAATATAAATGTATAAATATGGGATCCTCAAATGTGGGGAAGGTCAGACGTTCTTGCAGCGTTCCTTTCACCGATTACAGCGAAGACCACTCGATGTGTGGTCAAGTCTGAGAGCTGCATGATCAAATTCCTTAGGAAGCATATAGTACATTTTCAAATTTTCATAAATACAGGAAGTAAATGCGTGATAACACGCTATAGGGGTGACCGGTGCAAGAAAACAAAGTAAGATTATAGCTGAAGTCCTAGAAGTTGGAGTTACTGATTTAACCGTTTCCACCACACGTCTGATTCGCAAATCTTAATTCTCACTGTCATAACATATCTCTATTGTACGACCATAATAAATTTTAAAAGTATCAAACGCGCCCTATCAACGCACGGTATGAAAAAAAAAAAATTACAATGGAACTTGATAACTCTCCGGATAATCTTAGTCAAATTGATAACGAGGGATTTCCCCACGCGTAAGAGAGTAAAGAAGGAAGAGCTTTGTGTTGCAATTTCGCGGGATAATCGATTCCCTTGAGACATAGAACAAAGAGATAATAAATACCTGGTTCGCGAAGCGTGAACTCTCGCACTATCGCGCCATGCTCTTATAAGTGACTCTGTGCCGATGCAATGTTCTCCTCCCACATAGCTAACTACGCGAGAGAATCGTATAGAGACGCGAGATCCACGAACGACGGACCGGTCTCTTTATTTCCCTCTTTCTCTTCTTCGCTCGTCTCTCGCAACTGCAGCAACACGCTGAGATTCGAGTATGTACTTCGGTATAATCGCGTAATCACCAACGTGTGGCCATTGGAGCTACGCGGGCATTGTACATTGCACTCTGTGTGAGATGCCCGCACTCGCAACCGAGGACACCGCTGCACGAGAGAGTGCTTACGCAATATTTTCACTTCTTTTTTTTCGTAAACTCACTCTCATCTTGCTCTTACCTATCGGACGATTATATCCACTCCCCATTTAATTCAGACCTCATGACGCATCGGTTGGCGCACAGAAAAAACTAGAACTGCATCAGCTCCCTCTCTCGTTCTCCCGCCAACTTTCTTTACTCGCTGGACAACAAGATTGATATAAGATACAAGTGTTACGAATTACAATTATAATTTTATGTTCATGCCTTCGACGGTAACCGCAAACTTTGATATTTATGATAATGTTCATTATTATCATAAGGTGAAACTCGAACTATAGATTGTGCAACGGTATACGGTTAAAATATGGGGCCTAGGGTCAGAATATCGAGTTCACGACTGAAGATGTTATAAACCCCGACAAAGGATGACGCTCTGGCCTTTCCCTATCAACCGTCTTCATTTTTTTAATTCAACGTCAACCTCTCCCGGGATAAAAGATCGTGCCCGCGAGATATACCCGTCGAGGAAAATCGTTTAACTCGCGCTAGAGTCAGATCACAACTCTGACAAATTGGACCGAGGTTCATAGTGCTCGGGGGTTGTTTCCTACACGTTAGGGTGCAATGACTGGATATTGGACGTCATCCTCAGCATATACGTATATGCAGTGAGCATAAAGATGGGAGGAACTGATTTTTCGGTAAAATCCATGTCAGATGAGTCAGAACAGAATGACCACCTCTTTTACGATAGAAACCCTCAAATTGTGAGAGAAAGTCAATGCATCCTCAAACAGCACGAATTTAGGTTTCCATGGTTGAAGACACACTATAGAATTCGCAGAGTATTCAAACTATCCTGCTTCAAGCAGGCTGTCGGAATCAGTTCACTTTATCAGTGAACTCTAGGATCCTAAGGGTAAAGCTGCTTGCGCAATCCCTCACGTACTGCAAGTGGTAATGCAAGCGGCTTGCATTACCTTGCAATTAGGTACCTAATTTGGTGTTAAAGCCTTCAACTAAAGCACAATATCTAATATCGAAATAGCAATATATCAAAATAGCGAAGCGAGTTGATTGCCAATTTGATCGGTCCGGCACGCGCATTCCAAACAACATAGACATTTTCCAACGAGCATTGTTCATAGTTTTCTCTAGGTTTTTTTCTAGGTTATTTCTATTGAACTTCAGTTTTATGTTTCAAATCTGGCAATGCACGTGCCACGGACTCGTTCGAAGCAAAGTTATAAATGGCGTCGTTGAAGAACGCCTCGTTTCGTTTAACTTGCGATCAATGCACCTAACCTCTAAAGCTAGACACAAACTTTATTGCTACCTTCAAGCTTACGACTCGCGAGTGAGCAGCACCGAAGAAGGATAGAGAGAAAGGGGTGTGTGCTTGTGTTAAATCCCAATCTAAACGATAATACGGACGGTGAAATACGAGTAGAGCCAGCGGATTGTTGCTAGGACATGAACTAAAGTATAGTTTTGGGCACATAATTATACATTTAGTTCATCAAATCCAATTATTAGTTTAACGCATAAATATTCACGTTTAATTGATTATTCTTTTGTTCTTTTGTCAACCATTTTGTTTTACCAACTCCATTTGTCGCCGAACTATACTTGAATTGATTTCAACCATTTTTCTTCTTACAATTAGTATACACGTAAATCCATATTGAGATAGGCATCGGAGTATCGAGTCCAAGTAATAAAAAAAAAACAAAAGGCGTCTCATTTTCATATCGTATGAACGTAAAAATAAAAAAATTTACCTACGTATACACGTAAAGACATCATTGTCTACGCAGTGGTGTGTGTTTTACCGTACGTGGTTCTCCGATTTGTGATCGACCGAATGCCACACGCACCGAGAGGGCCTCTCTAACGGATGCGAGGCTTAAGCATCAAGGGCCCTCGAGTGACTGTTGAACGTGAGGGCCAGCATACACGCAACGTTCAAATCGATTCTATACCGGCTAGAATATTGCCCTGTAGTCAACCCCTTAAAACTCATTATTGTTCTTTCTCCACTCGATCCTTCTCTTCCCATCGAGCATTTCGGTATACTTGACATGAACATATTTGTAATAAATCCTCATACATTTGCTTACGGATACAAAAATATCCAAGGGTTCCTTAGAAAATATATAGTCTGCTTGGCTAGTTTTTCCAACAAATTCATTGACATTTTTCGGCATAAGGGCAAGAATATTTATTGGAGTGTATTAATTCGTCGTTTGATGGTAAACACCGTAATCGGCTGATCATCCGTATAGGATATATACGATTAGATAGCACGGATGAACGGTCAAAAGTTTTACCGATTTTCCGTTTAGACGGCGAAAATCTTGAAGGCTTAAATTGGTCAGTGGTCAAAGGATGGCGGAGAGGTTGGCTAGCTGGCTGGAGAAGTGCCCTGTCAGCCGTATTTACTCGGGAACACTATAGAAGATAGGGAGGAATATCGTCTGTTGGCAGCCAAATGAACCGTGAGCACCATCTTTGTAGTCGTTGTCGTCGACATCGCCAACGTTGCTCTCGTGCAAAATATCGGCCACGAGATCATCCTCGTCCAGCCGTGGAAAATCGACTATGCCTTCGAGCTCATCGCCCATTCATCTCAGGATATGGCCTCTGATTTTAAAAAAATCGGAACTTTCAACCTGTACAGTCTCCTTTTGTTTCCCTCTTCCGGCTTATGAAACAACCGTCATCGAGATATCACGCACAGCTATGTTGATCTGTATAATCGAGTATTACTTTGTAACGACCATTACTTTGTAACGTAGACGAGTTTGAAAGGATCTGACGGAGGTCTCGCGGAAGTTGCAGTATGGTTCAACCAGCTCAACGACTATACTCCAATTATATACGAGACTCGTGACTTCAATGACGTAACGCTCTTTCTCCGACATCGCCAATTCCCCATCTCGAACCGAATGTATGGTCTCCACATGACTGTGAGAGAGATTTCGATCGCCGCAGGCACTGGTCATTAAAGATCGGCCAATGCCGCGCCCAAAATAATCGGAAACTTGCTTGAGATTGTTCGAGTTATAGGTGAGTCTTCTGGTGCAATTTCACTGGTGTATGGAAAATCTGGTATATGAGCTTCATCGATGTAACACAAAAGTCAATAATAATCATCGACTCTATCTTTATTAATCGCAATTAGTTTACATATTGCGGAAGAAGTTAAGATACGAGCACCCATAGTTTTTGCGAGGTTTGAAGTAGCGATTAACCTATCCGGGTCATAGGAGACACTTAGGGAAACGAAAACTGTGAATTCAATCCAAGATTATGTAACCACAGTAAATACGGTGATCCTCTATTCTTTCTTCGTTAATTCGATGCGACGGGCCATGCATCAAATTAACATCGAATCTAATCAAATTATTCATTCGAACTATTAAGGGCATGCGAAAGCTTTGTTTTAATCACTCTGGCGGTAAAACTGAGCATTTTAACTTTTGGATAAATTCAACTCTTGAACTAGGAAACCGAATGATTTGAAATTTCAACAGATAATTCTGTCAGACCTCTATCTAGAGCCTAGTGACACTATAGAGTACAAATGGACTATTTACATTTTCGGCTAAAATCCGAGAAGTCTGGAAAAATCTGGTCATTGGACTCAGGATAGCCAAAAACCCTTTTCAACGATAAGTCTTTCTTCCTGTAGGAAATATATAAATAGCATTGATCTAAAACTTAAATATTATCGTGGATAATTTTATGTGCAGATGGTTAGCAAATATTTCACTGGTGCCACTTTCAGACTTAAGCGCGTGACGTTTGTTGCTTAGTTTTCAGTTTTCAGATAATTTTCATGAATTGTCGAGGTGCCAACTTAAAATTAGGAACCCAGTACTAAAAAAACCTCCAAAAAATCGTTTCCACATCGGGTAATTCATGAGTTTGATGCACTTGTACCGAATGTTCTACAAGTTTTAACATTCCTATTTCTTTGCTACATATCTTAACTGATATGTATCTAATGCCATCTAATATAGATAGCGTCTAATGTCATCGTCAATACTAAAGTCAATACTTTGAACAAGATATACATTCCATTTCTCCCACGGTATGTGAATCCAGGCTCCTTGCAATATTTATCACAACCTGCAAACAAACTTTCAATCGAACATTTCCTTCACTGCCAGACCTTCAATTTTTTTTCCGTAAGGCCGCAACAAGATTTATCCGGACTGTTTTTTTTTTACTACAAATAATTTCTTTAATGACAGACATTTACATACGAATCCTTCCGTGTGTGGCCTCCGTTCATCCGATCTCTCCCATGGTCTGCCGCGATCTTGGAATTGCATAATTTCTCCGCTCGATATTATTTACATCATGGTGCTACGACACATCTTCGCGATTTAGTTCTTCACATTATCCTTCATTGCGTCATTCTTTGAGCTGCTGGACTACGGAGTTGTTGAACGTTTGGTTATATATGAGCGAATAAAACTCAATGACGACCCGCGTCCCCGGTTGAAGAAGGTTCGTTGCGAAATATAGATATCTCCAAAAGATGATGCCACAAAGCAGCTACGACGAACTCTTTTGGCCCATTGGGACAACGAGAACGAGGGAAAGAGAACCAGAGGACCTGGGACAGGCCGGACAATTTATAGGAATCGGTAATGTCATAACGTATATGGATAATGAGAAGGCTCGGTTAGCTTGCAGTGCTGTTGCACCAGCAGCATCGATTGTAAACAACGAGAGGATGTACTCGAAAAATACAGACTTGCCACTCGAATTAATTATATTACCAGAGGTGCAATTCATTTTAACATCGAGTTAAACGTTATAACACATTGGCGCGGCGGCAGAAGGAGGGGGGGCGTACCATGGACGTGCAATTCACGTGCATCCTCACCGAGAGTCCAATATTACGTAGTGATGACGAGAGAGCCCACCTTGTACTCGATAAGACATCACGGCAAATGGCGCTCTCTCTCGTTCGCATTTTACCGGACGATTGGCAAACTCTTTCGAGATCGTTCGCTGCGTGTTTTCGCAAACGGCTGTATGGAAACGATCGGCAAGCAACGAGCAATCCAAGGTATAGCGTACAGCCTGAACGCACGTGTCGCTTCTTCAGTTATCCGACGATTTATCGCGCAAGGAGATCCGAGAAACGTATTAGAGGCCCGCGTCCCGAATAGCAAAATGCTTTGCCAAGCTTGGAATTTCGCCATTTTCGAATCACCCATTTTCATTTTTAATTAGCTAGTTTTCGTCTTTTTCTACTGATCAACAATGCTGAGAGTTTGTTCCTTGGTTCCCCACTTTCCTTTCGCGTAGCTTCTTTCATTTGGAAGAAAAACTCGCTTTAGAAGCATTGCACGCTTTGATGTTGATCGAAAGTGCTAACTCACGCGACCAATCGTAAACGATGTATACGGCGTTTGGTAACAACCACTTGGCAGCTCATAAAAAGATTCCTGGGTCATGACCGTGATCCAAACATTCGGCTACAGGAGATGCCTGAATGGAGAGAGTTGTTCTCGATGCTCTTAAATCCATCAGCGAGGAAGGATGTAATGATGTTCAAGGACAGATATAATCGGCCTAAAACGGACTTTAAATGGCCTAACGCAGCCTCCTACAGTTGAGGGTATTTATTTATCATAGCAGGAGTACACCTACATCCATAAATGAATGGTTTAGATCTTCGTAGTTGTTTTTTAGTTTTACGTAGATCTTAATTTTGAAAAATCGTAGATTTACCTAGATCTCCATGAGATCTGGTTAAATCTTAATTAGATCTATTCAGATCTCAATTAGATTTAACCATATCTAATTAGATCTGCCTAGATCCAATTAGATCTACCTAGATCTCAATCAGATCTATCTAGATACAATGAGATCTGCCTGGATTCAATTAGATTTACCTACATCTTAATAAGATCACGATTAGATCTCCGTTAGATCTACTCAGATTTGAGTAAATAAACGGAGATTTAATAAGCAAAAGTGTTTGAACATAATATTAGGTACACCCGAATGTACGTAAATATATACCGCTGTATACGAGGATCTAGGTGGATCTACGATTTTTCAAAATTTAGATCTACGTAGATCAAATTTGATCTAGCAAATGACTACGCAGATCTAAACGATTTTTTCCGGGCTATAATATATTGCAAATGAAAATTTCCCGCTTCGTTTGAATGACTGTCCTGAAAATCTCAGACCCAATCCAACCCAAATCTCTCAGGGATTAATTTTTTGATTAATTTTCTATCTAACATATAGCCACATAATTTTCAAGAGTAAATAATTTGCGGTCAATACCGATATGACTGCTTAGCCGGTTAACTCCTTATTTCTTGGCATTTCAATATCTTGGATTTTTACAAATTTATAATTATTTACCAATTTCACCAAACTTGTCATCGAATCTATTTTTCGAGTGTAATATGCTGGAGCATCGTCAGCCATTCATTGGTAAAACCGAGGAATAGCGAGTGTTTCTTTCATTATCAGTTTTCCGTGCAATTTTACAATGACCTCAACTATTCTTCTGACTCGCAGCGTATCTCAAATAAACCAGGCATCCCCATGACCGAACACCCTGGCTCTTATAGATTTATTGAACGAGCGAATCTCACGCGCATATATAGCCCACCCGATAAATTTTTTATAGTCGTGCTTTGATTGCAACTGTATATTGGATTGAAAAATTAATCTCCGTCGAGGGTCAGCGAGTATTGCAAAAATGTGAAAAAAATGCGTTTTGAAGGAACATCGGAGATTGTTGTCTCGTTTTTTTTTTTTTTTTTCGCGTGAATTAAACTCACGATATTGCCCAACGAAACGACTTTTACCCGCGGGTAAAAGTACATGCTTTACCAACTGGGCCAACTTGGCCGAATTGCGTCTCGGATATTTTTCATGATTCGTCAGCTTGTAGTTCTACGTGATCAGTAAAGAAGATAATAATGTATATCCTGCGTACGAAAAATTTATAAAAAATTCTGCAAATTTTATACATATATCTTCTTAACTTTTCCAAATATATGAGAAATATGCGTGATCCAAATCAATTTAAACTATATAATATTTATACTAAATACATATAAAAAATATCTAATTCACATGTGTGATGGAGAGGCTAAAAATATTGAACAACTTGTGACGAGCATATGGAACGGTTGTGTGAAAGGGGACCCCATACCTGCGAAATAATAATAACAATAAAAATAACGATAATAATATTAATAATAATAATGAAAATATTAATAATAACACGAATAATGAATTTTTCATTTGTGTGATATTATAAAATGCACAAAAAAATGGATGGATTACACTGAGAATTCCAGGTCGAGAAGCCTCGGCATACTTATTCAACCTAGAGCCGGCTCGATAATATCGAGCTCCAGCCTGATCATCCTTCACAATGAGAGGCAAGTCATTATCGCGAATCCGGTACTTGTGCAGACGTAGCCCGCGTCTATTTCACTCTTTTGCTCATTTTCTCATGCTAGTAATGCATAAAACGGAAATTCTCGTACGTACTTTGTAATGCAAGTGAAACGAGACAGACAGAGAGAGAGAGAGAGAGAGAGAGAGAGAACGACTGCCGAGAACGTCAAATAATCGAACGAGGGAAAACTTTATTTGATCGTTGGACGAATCGTCGGAATGGATTCAATCTCGATGCTACAGATCATCTCACTCGAGCGAAGAAATAGCACTCCAACTTGTGAACGTAAGGGGAGGAACGAGAGTCGATCGAACGGTTAGTTTACCCGGTATGAGAGTATATGATACACAGTCATTGTCACTTGAAGAAAAAGGGTGCATACAGCAGTCAAAGGTGAGATGAAAGGTTAACATAAATTGAAAAAATTTCGATCGATTGTTGAATAGCAAAGATATGATGGGAAGCATCTATGGATTCGGCGATTTACATACACTTTATTTATTTTTATGATCACGTGAAAACCTATGAGGAACTTCAATGGCATCGATGCAGTAGGAAATATTGAAGCTCGACTCGAAAACGATTTCATTGATGTTTTTTTTTTGTTTTGGTCTCCTAATTTAATAGTTAGTACCTTGAAAACTCGTAAAAAAAACGTCTACATACTGAAAAATGAGCAAGAAAAATCACGTACTCGTTCTGAAAGTGGCGCCAGTGGAATATTCTCGAACTATCCGCACTATTCATACAAATTTTAGAATTAATGCCATTTCTCTAATTTTCCACGTGCAAGAATAAAAAATGCTCATTGGATAGGGCTTTTATCTGTCTAGAGCTTAATGAACGAATTTTTCGGAATCAAACGGTACAATAATTATTACATCTATTTCTGATATAGACCTTTCGGATTTTAGCCGAAAATGTAATTTTCTATAATGAATTATATTTTGTGGTCATGGAGCTCCAGATAGAGGTCTCCAGAATTACCTGTTTCACAGTTCAGGAATGACACTGTGTCAAACATTGACGTGCACTCTGTTTTACCTGGTGAAACAGAGCTTCGCATGCTTTTAAAAAGTCCTACGATCTTGTAGAAGGCGATTCGAATTGGAACTAGAAAATTTTTTACCCCTTGTCATCGCAAGCTTGTGATAAAATCAACGGCAGTACAAAATCAACTACCAACAATACCCTCGATCCAAAAACCAACAACTCTCATCTATACTTCAGAGAGCCGCGTAGTCAGTGGAGTGTACGTATCACGTCATATTTTGGCCATCAAAGACAACCCATGGGGGCAAAGAACTCTTTGTCCGAATCTAAGAATCTATTTCTATAAAAATCAGGAAAAAAATCAATAACCCAGGACGTTCTCTCTCTCTCTCTCTCTCTCTCTCTCTCTCGCTCTATCTATCTCTGTATGTGTGTGTGTGTGTATCCTTCACATGGCACTGGTTCTATGCTTTTAATTATACGCGTATAGGGTGGCAACGACTATAAACGCTTATCCCACTACGAAAGTAGCAAAGACTCCTACCCTTGATCACTCGATCATCACTTTGCCTCGAGTTTCTCTCTTTCCTTACTTCTCCCGTTCGCCTTCTCTCTTCCACACGTTTCACCTCTTACACGGATACAAGGAATGTTGTTGAATCTCGGGGCTTTTCGACGAGCACTCAAGATTCTCGGCATCGTCGGGAAACCAGGGCAGCTCTCGGTCGACGTTGCCGATCACCCTGCTGAAATGGATTCGCGGGGTATTCAATTTACGTAAACCCCGGATCATCGGATCCCCCCCGTTCGCGCTCCCCGCTATGCACTGCTGTTGCTACCGCTCTGTCGATACACAGATATACGTATACCGTTAGCGATTCTTCGTTCCGTCATATGTACATCTCACACGGAAAATCTATTTCAAACCCGAGCCAGAATTCGCGACACTCTGCGACGTGTGTCGCACACGAGGTATTATCGACGTATGAAGGGGATTGGGAAAATAGTTATACGCGTAATCCTCGAATCCCAAAATGGGTATCCGAATGGAATAAACATATCGAATCGGTCGTTCGTTTTCACGCAAGTGTTATTCGACGCCAACAATCGGATCCTTTTGCAACGTGTTCGTGCGCCATGATAGAATACAGCGCGATACGTCCGCGGTCTTATTCAGTCGACGAGGATGTTGCATTCACGAAGGACCAAAAGAAAATATTTTTAGGATCCCACTAACTTTTAACCACTCGTACACAAGGCCTTACGGCACCATTTTTTTTTTTTTTTTTTTTAATCACTCAGACGTATATAATTGGGTTGCATGGGATTGGATTCGGTTTTTATTTATCGCATGAGTCAATATTCCCTACTATGAATAAATGATTTATGATTGGAAAAGATTCTGGAATCGCAAAAAAATTCCTTTCAGATTACCATATCTGTGGATTGCGCGAGTAAATTGATATAATGAAACTATATAGTTTCTCCAAAACGATGAAAATAACATTGCATTCCGAAGGTGACGTCAGATATTTGATAAGTTAACCCGTTTCTACGTGAAGTCGATCGTAAGCTGCAATTATCATCATCGCGCCAATTAAATTAGATCAAAGTGCAAAAGGTATTTTGTAAACTTTTCTTTTCAATTACTCGGCATCAAAATGCTGCCACGTTGTTTTACGGTGGTTTTTCCTATCACCAAAGACTACCTTGGTGGTAAGAAAATCAAATAGGAATATTTAATGGACCCAAGTGTATCGGTGATTGATGACCAGTGATGAGTAACAATGAGCTCGTTTTCATTATAGCAATGAGCAAAAAATTACCGTGCTCGATAAATTGGATGAACCATGTTAATTCCACTGCACACTTTATCTATCAACCGTATACTCCTTGTGCTTCAACTTTGAGGATCGGGCAAAAAAAAATCGTTTAGACGAGTGGACAGAGGAGGATTCATGGTAGCATACGTCTTGATGGCCAAAAGTTACGAGACACTAAACGTCTCGTCGCATTACTGTCTCAAACTAACACTCGTGGATCCCTCGAGTATTCGTCATGGTGCATCTCTCTCTCTCTCTCACTCTCTCTCTCTCTCTCTCTCTCTCTCTCTCTCTCTCTCTCTCTCTCTCCCAATCTCTGTCTGTCGTTAGAGTGAGCTCAGAGTTGGCACTGCCAGTGAAAAGTCGAGATGTTTACTGAACGAGCATTACTGTATAGTGGCTCGTAAACGTCCACCGTCAATCAGTCTCTGAACACCACAGAAAGAGAGGTAGAAGCTACGAGCTAGTACATCCACACGTAATACATGTTTTTTTACAACGACGAAGGAGCCTACAGCACCAAAAGCAGATGTGGAAGACGTAAGAACGTACCTGGGACAGAGTAAAGATGGAGAAAATTTGGGATGAGTGTTGCACGCGTGATCTCCAATTTTTGGAAACTCTGATGATAACAAAAAAACGATATGAGGATAAGTTATTGTCTCTTTCAACCACAACATATCGCCGATATTTTTATGAGAAATTAAAAGAATTGAAAGATTCTACATTGATTTTACACTTCGAATACGTTTCTAGATACACCTTAGCAGTGGTTATGTACCTAAATGAGACTAAGCCACGTGATTTTGGAATCCAAAAGTTCCAACTTGTCAGAAATCCATGATTTTATGATACTGTAAAATTTTTTTTTTCAGAACCATGATCTCAATAAGTCTAATTATATTCTCAAAGTTTCCTTAATTCGATAAAGAAACGTGCTGCCAATTACCAAATCATTTATGCGAGGGAAGATTTAGCGGTTTGCGCAAAATCGGAGTTTATGCAGCGTCGATTGCTATCTCCTCGCGTCTTCGTGTTACCTCAGGCGTTTAATTATCATCGTCGCTTTGAGAGCTTGCATATAATATATATATACTACATGCGCGCTAACCCTGAATATATCAGAGAAACTGGTGTATTTAACGCGTATTTCTCGCAATTTAGGGACTAGACAACCGCACATATACGCGAGTAAAGTGTCTATGCTTGTGCTCGATGAATGCCTAGGCCTTGCATGAAAATGTCTATCGCGCATATTACGCATATCCCGCTCCATTCGCTTTAAGTCCCCCTAATTACGAGGACCCGTGCTGGTAAACGAGGCTGCCGGCGCGCGCTCCTGGTGCTGGCTCGAGAGACGGGGAACGAGCGAGCGAAATACTGGTCGATTTCACGCAACTCTCTTCCATTGTATGCTAAGCCGCTAATTGCTCGGCCCGGCTGCTGGGTCTATTGGCTCCCGAGCGAAACGCGCGTAGCGAGAGCAAGAGAGAAGTTCTACTTTGAATTTTACGAGTCGAGCAAGAGTTTGGCCCGCTGGACTTTACGGGAAGGGCAAAAGAGGGTTGCACTCTTGTTTCTTTGTTTCTCTCGCTTTCTTTCTTTCTTCGGCCGATTATCCATGCTCCCTTCTCCTTCGAACGATCAATAATTCATTGTATTCCTGAAATAATAAATAACCTCTCCGTTAGAGTGCATGAGACGCTCTGAAGGAGTGCCCGGGGACTTCACAACAACTGCCTGAACGTTGGTCATAATTAATGTTTTTAGATTATTCGATTAAATTTGTAGCGATCTGCCTAATTTGCATGTTTACTTTTTTTCGTTAAGACGTAACCAAGACATGGCGGAGTCCAAGCCCGATCCAAAAATAGTTTAGATCTACATAGATCCATAGATCGTAGATCTACGTAAATCATAGAACACATAACTTGGCAGATCATAGATCTATCTGGATCGCTGTTATGTGCCTAGTTCTCTGCTAGACCTACACAGATTTAAGCAAATCTGCCGAGATTTGAGTAGATAAACGAAGATGCAATAAGCAAAAGTATTCGGACATAATCCTAGGTCAACTCGTAAATCTACTGTTATATATGAAGATCTAGGTAGATCTACCATTTTCCAAAATTTAGATCCACGCAGATCAAATTTCATCCAAGCTGTAACCATGATGTAGATCTAAATTTAATTTACGTAGATCTGAACTATTTTTTTTCTGTTGGGAGTCCCGCATGACTCAAGTAACTTTGGTACAAAGCGTCAAACTTTTTTAAAAATACAATCAGATGAATAAGGAGTGAAGATGTTGCATAAGAAAATGAAGACTACCACGTGTGTGTGTCTGTGTGTGTGTGTGTGGGTGAGAGAGAGAGAGAAAGATGGAGCGTGGTTGTGTTAAGTAATCTTTATTTTTTGTTTTGATTTTTTTGCAGGCAGTCATAAGTTCTGTACAGTCAATTATCACTGAAATTCTCGCCAATGCACATGTTCGCTTGATTATATTTGTTTTTAGTCAATCAGACCTTATTTATCCCATAATCGCGACGCATTTAGTCGCTACGGCTGAAGGAACATCGGGACTTTGATCGTCCGATTCGTACATCAGGTGCACCAGATTAGTCTCTCTCACGCCATCGCCCCTTTAATCAGAAATCTCGGTACAGGTCCATCGATTACCGCTCGAGGTGAGGTCTCGTTTAAACATCAAACGGCAACTTCGAATTGAACGATCATCATTTTTTTCGGGGAATGACCCATGTGAATCCACTCAAGTGTCGTGTTCAATTTATTCCCTTCTACCATTCCGCGATATATACTCTTCGCAATACCTGGACTGCTCGAAGATACGTAAACATGCTCTCGTATCCCGTTGAACTCGAATCAAGGACGCATTGGCTGTCAAAAGCGAGACTTTTACCTTCTACGCTGTATCAATTGAGAAAAAAAAACGAAGCTTCGTAAGAAGGAAAGCCCACGATGTAAAATGGAGGCCTTCGAGTCAAAGAGGCCCCTTGACTTTTGGGAATAAAATTGAATTTTTCTTTTTTCATTTTTTTAGGCTGTCAAAAGGTTATTAATAAACAATTACTCAGCCTTAATTTGTATTCTACAATTATTTCCATTTGCCCGCAATACGAACTGTCTCCAATAAACTGCAAAACAGCACCAAGACCAGAGAATCCGAACGCGAGCGTAGAATTTACGATCTCGTACACCTATATATAGAAATCCTGCGCATTATGAGTTATAAGCAAAGCAAACTGTCCGTCAACTTCTTCGGCAGTATGATCGAAGCACCTGCTCGTCTATGACTCCACTCTCTTTCCACGGCTCCTTTGTATCTGACCGCCATATCGCGCAGCTTCCTTTCTCCGCTTGGTTTCACTCTCGAACCAGCCACGCACGCATTCACACGTACACGCGTACCCAACAGCGGGAATATAAAATTTGCAGCAGCGTGTCAAGGCTAACGGAGTCCAACGACACCGAGCGCACTCGTCGCGAGCAGCTCACTTCTTTTACACTCTCAGTTAATCCGCGTTGACAATGCCGATGACGAATGCGCTCTCTGTTGAAAGTAACACCATCACCGCAGATCATATAATCTCATCATGAGCCTCATAAACATTCCCGATCGTTATCAAATCCCCATGCCGCGTTCCTCGAATATATTGAGACCAAAGGGACAAGTATGTAAATGAAATTAAAAAAAAAAAAAAAAAAGAAAATGAAAACATGTACCCAGTATCACGACGACGAGTTCTCTCTTCCCAACCGAACGCAGTTGTACGAACACCGCTCCGGTTTTACGAGGAGAAAGTACGGTGAGAGGAGCTTGCCATGCAAACTCTTCCCCGCTTATGGGGCATATATAGAAGCCATTGGTTTCGCATTGGTGAGGCATAAAAAGCACTCGAAGGGCCGCCGTGAAGACGGGTGTGGTAGTCTCGGGACGCAGAGGGCTCCAAGGTGGAAGCACTTGAAATTCATTGCGAATGAGCCGTAAAATATACTCGAAGGACCCGTTGTTATATAGCTCGCTCTAGCGTTTAACAGAGGCGGTTTAGAGACTCAATTTCGCGAGAGGAGCGTTAGGAGGAACGTTTGCGATGGTGTAGCGGAAAGGGGATTGACGAAAGAAAGAAAGAGGGAAGAACGAGGGAGAAGAAGGAAACAAGACCCAAGTAAACAGGTGAAGAAAACTGAGAACGTCGTCGACGACCCCATAGAAGCCAGACCTAACCGATAATGGCGTCTTATCGAAGTGGAAACGCGGCGTCGAGGGGGTTGATTGTGCAAAACATCCAGAAATCGAGGAAGGAAGCGATGGTACGAACGAAGTGCGAAGAAGAGTAAATTACATTTACTTCGTTTATATATAGCACACTACTGCACCATGTATATCTCTGGATGTTGGTCTTCCCTTCGTCTCGCCGACTCTTATCGGGTCCCCGAATGATGCCCGATGGGGGAGGCGTCTGCTCCGCCGTGTCGCTGAGTAAACAAGCCAGAGGACTCTCGGAAAAACGTTTTTGCGTCTTCTGGTATATATATGCCAAGCCACCATTCTCGGATTCTCGCCGATCGTGGCTTTTCTCTGATCTAGCGGATAAGAACCATCGAGAAACGAATTATCCGAGCTTTTTCGTCACCCTGCGAATCGTACGAACAAGAGACGACTACTCTCTGCCAAGACTTTGTGTGCACTCGTTTGGTGTATTGTATAGAGCTTCGTTCGAGAAGTGAAATAACGATTGCCATGAACAAAAAGGTGCTAATATTGAATCTGCCTCATTGCTTCCTCATAACTTTTGCCCATTTGAAAAATTATCTCTATGATTTTTACTCATAGAAAGAACGTTTTATCGAAGAAAACAAAAATTAATTTTTCCCGAGGAAAGATTTTTCGAACTTTTTTTTTTTAAGCAAAATTTTTCTCTCCCTCTCTTTTCATATGTATATATATATGTGAGTGTGTATGTGTGTGTGTATAAAGAGAGAGATAGAGAGAGAGAGAGAGAGAGAGAGAGAGAATTAGATGTTTGTGTGTCTTGGAAGTGGGAGGAGAATTTCGTCAATTATCGTACGAGGAAATGCACTCTGTCAACTGCAGATCATGCCCGCTGTCCCCGAAGTAGATTAGGATTGCGAGAAACAGACCTCCGTGTTGCAAGTATATAGAGCTGGACGAGAACATGAGTTTCTCGCTCCGACAAGTAAAATCGTCCACTCTATATAGTGCACATATTACGCGAGGAACTCCTCGACCTTTGTTTCCTTTTGCGAAAAAACCACCGTATGTGATAGCCTGTTTTCGTCGCGTTGGCCAATGCTCGCGACGATATGTACACTCCACGAGAATATGTCGCAAGAATATTACGAGACAAGCGAGACTGCAGGAGAAAATAATACACGGCTAAGGAAAGGACAACGAGCATTTTTTTGTTGATTGAAGAAAATGCGACCACCTAGATTTACACGTGAAACATGAATATATAATTGTGCACGTAACTCGAGAAGATGGAAATCTCGTCTTGCATTGAAATAAGTAACTTTTGTTCGTTCAAACGTTTACCGAATATTAATTATTTCACAAAAACGACCTGCTCGATATGTAAAATTTTTATTTGAAAAAAGAAGCGCATACTTTTCTACGTTTCCACATCAGTTTCACCGTTTCAGTTTCCACACCGCTGCTTTATAATTTTCTCGATTTTCACGGGTCATTAGACTGGTTTTTTTTTTTTTTTCATGTTTTATAAATTTAAATTTTACCAAATCTCAATACACTCGTCTGAACGATTCATCATCTTACGTATTCACGATTTCAACCCAATAGTTGAAATCGTTTTTGAATTCCAAATACACTATTCATTTTTGGCTCATCACACACACGCATGCACATTTGCATTCGAGTGTTTTTTTTTTCGCAGCTTTTTATTTTTTTTCCCGACTGTGAATGTCCCGAATTATGACTGTGTACCGAATAGTGTTCGTCCAGTCTATTTCTTATTACAATACATTCAATTCACGTTCAATAAATATAATTTTTTTTTTTTGTATAATCTTTATATTACATATTGTCACTCAAAATAAATATCGGGTATGAGTTAACAGTATTTGTCGCGTATTTTTCCGCAATTCATGAACCAGTTGCCAAGCGAGGTTAAGACGGTCGTTTCCTTACCACCGAGACTAAGGAAGTGGTAACACGAATAGGTTTGTTTTATGATTAAAAAATCATCGGTTTAGTTGAAATAAGTTGCAATATATTATAAACAACTAGTTGAAGTAGTGGAGTGGGGAAACGGACGAGCAAATCAAATAGTTGGCCGAAAATATATCGGTCATAAATCGGTACACGGTGAGAATCGTGTGCCCCGAATACTGTCTAAGCGAATCCATTAGACTCGTCGACTCGGTACGCTAGTCTAAGTACTTATATTAGCTTTTTTCTCATATGTAATTATATCTACGATTCTTATAAAATGCATGATTTTAATTGCAATGTTATTTAACTGATCGCCATTTCGAGTAATGTATAATCTCACTTTAGTAATGACAAATTCAAGAAAGAGCACCATAAATAATTCTTGAAAAATGAAGTTTTGAAAGCTTTTGTTAAAATAAATAAAATACATTTTCAAAATTAAAAAAAAAATTTAGATTACTGTACAGAAAGAATTGATTAATGAGTTGCCTGATTTTACGTCAGAGCCGTTTCATGATTAGATATATATATATATTTAAAAATGACAGCCTTAAATACTTGTCGCGTCGAATTATTTTTCATGATAGATACCGATTATGAATAATTTTGCACTATTTGGGACATCGATGTGGTGGTACGCATCGCTAATCGGGTATATTACTGAAAGGGTATAGATCCCACCGTTCGGGACTTGCATAGGTCAATAAAAGGGATGTTTATCTAATGTGTAGGACACTATTGGGACCATTTGAATGATTACGCATACGTGAAATATTTTAATTAAATAATCAAAAGAATAATAAAAAATAAGGTGAGCTTCCGTTAGCTGATATTCCGCGATTTCCAATAATATTAATACTTTCGACCCTTAGACAAATTTAAATAAAGATTTCCCTCTGCTAATGCCGAGCGGGGCTTAGGTAGTCACAATTCGGGACATTGATCTTATCACCCTCTGAAAGAGTATAGATTTTTTTCACGAAAAACACTTCGCAAAAAGGGCTTGCTGAAAATTGAATTTTAGAGGTGTCTCGTTCGATGTTTATGTATATGTACTTATTGCCGCAAGGCACCGCATTACACTCAATTGTCAGCGAGCTCCTTTGGCTTCTTTTGCTCCTTTGGAGGTTTTTTTTTGCGGTTAAAGTCTGCGCTTTTAGGCGGTGAAAATCGAAAGAAAAATGTATAAGTCGAAAAGTGTATGAATCGATAGAAAAATTTATAAGTAAAAAAACGACTATGGTAGATTTTCCAATGAATGAACACTTGAGAAATATGAAAAACATATTTTTTTTTGTAATTGCGAGATTTATAATTGAATCTCAGGTAATTAATTTTTTTTTTCATGCAATTCGAACATTGTTAAAGCGAGAAAAAAAAATGAACGACCTATTTAAGGTTAATCGCAATCCGTAAAAACGAATTCACAGTTATACATCGATGAAGTCTCAGTGAATTAATACGACCATTGAATCAGTAAACGACATACCTATTATCAAATGGCATTCTATTAATATTAAATCGAGGTTCAATTTTTGATTGTTCTTTGCAGTGAAGGGTATGGAAGATATGGATTTAAAAATCCTTAAGAATTCAATACCGGACATGGAAATTAATTTTATAATTAATCATCGATAAAACAAATGAACGATCGGATACTCACGATTTTAAAGTATCGAAATATTCCACTCTATAACCCCATGATCGTACTCTACTAATGTAAAAGATCATGACTTATAATATCATCTCCGATCAAAGCGTGAATGCATATATCAGTCTTGATCATCGAGTGAATTATCAGAGGCTGTATGTGCTCCTGACCGCTCACATCGTTGTGAAATCTAGCGTGTCAGTTAAAGAACTCGATGCCATTATCCTTCTCACGAAATACTCGAGCGGGCAAAGCGAGAGTCCTGTATCTACAGCGTATATGCATGATTTTGTACAATCCTTTTGGAGCTCGCGTGCGCAAAGTTTCGTTCAAGATTTAGTATAATAACGACCGTCTCTAATGAAGCAATCTCGTGTCTCGAGAATTTTTTTTTTTTTTTTTTTTGCTACACGAAACAATGAAGGAGAACGGACACGCGAATACTCTGGAGAAAGATGCAGGATTGTACCGCACCATTTTTGTTTCTGTATACATATTCACGGGCCGAAAAAAAATGGATGCCAATTGAATGAACCCATTCAGATTAAAGTCTGCAAAATCTGAAAGTCTATTTTTCATTCGACCTCTATTCAATTTGAAATTGTCCAACTGGTCCGAGTTTCCTCCATCTCCTCTCCTCCGGTCATTGCTCATAATTTATGAGACCAAGACTATATGAAACGGGTGAAGAAGGTCCATTGACTGAGAAATCGATTGCCCTGGCACATTATCCTCAGGTTTGGCAGAGAAAAATAAGAAGAAGGTAGGAAAGTTCAATCGGTTATCGAGTCGAGAGGGTAGCCAGGTCGTTCTGGGGACTGCGCAAAAACTTTACCAACTCGTTGCTTTTTGTTCCAATCCTTGGTACAGAAGGCTCTGGACAGATGGACAAAGAGAGAGAGAGAGAGAGAGAGAGAGAAGTGAGGAGAGTGACGCTCGTATAAATTGGCGAGTGCTTTCGTTAAATCGACGATTACTAGGTGAGAGGGCGCCATGGAGAAGCGAATTGGCTTCGCTTGGCGGGCGAGAGGCCATCGATGGCAAGGAGAAACTCGGGGCTGAGTGGAGTACACTTCCAATTAGCTTTATTAGAGAGACGAGATCAAGCCGACACTCCGGGGAAAGACCACCCCCCCCCCTCAACGCGTAGTAACGGATCACTGGTCAGTCTGACGATGGACGATCGTCAAGCCAACAGACGACAGAGGATGAACGACTAGTCGACGAACATTTATATATGTCTGTGTTCTCGTTGATGCAGCTAACTCGACATCCGTAAATTCTCATGAAATCTCGGACACCCAATGGTGAATCATTCTGTCCTTTTCTACAAAAACTCCATGCAATCATCAAAGCTATCACAAATTCTCATGAGCTTTGAAAAAAAAAAAAGCAATTGGGTATTAAACCTCCGATGGGAAAAGTCTTTTTTGACACCAGGCAAAAGATAACCCATATTGGTTTTCTTGATAGCAAGCATCGTTTACAGGGCTATTGACGTTGCACATTCCGAATAGGAATTTAAACGAAAAAAATAATGCTATTCAATGTGGAACCATGTCAGCTCGTTGAAACGACAATCTGTGTTTATTGCATTATTGATTTTTCTATAATTGAAGCTGCAATCCCAAATTATTCAAATTTCTGAATAGATTCTGATCAAATTTCTGAGTAGATGAAAATTTTTGAAAATCGTAGATATACCAAGAACTCTGTATATAGCGGTAGATTTATATACATTCGAGTCAAATGTATAACACTTTTGTTTATTAAACTCCGTTTATCTACTTGTAATTTTCAGTGGATTTAACGGAGATCTAATTGAGTTCAAGGTAGATCCGATTGATATCTAAGTATATTTAATTGAGATCTAGGTAAATCTACGATTTTCTAAAATTTAGATCTAACGCAGATCTAAAAAATAACTCCACGTAGATCTAAAATATTTATGTCCTGGGTCACTGTATATAGTCACTGATTTTGTGGACAAAGATACCAAAAACACCACCTAGGAACCGTCAACATCGCCGGACGCGGATTTCCACTCAATCGGAATATGGCATCACTCGTTTTAGTTAGCCATTTGTTCTGAAACTTTTAATTTCGTTGATTCGGTCGTTGTTACGGAATTAGGTATATTTAAGAATCACTAGACCACTGCTACTATTGGGAAATTCAGGATCGATCAACCAAATATACTTCTTTCCGAGGCCTAACGATAATTGAAGTAGACATCCCAATAGCAGAACTTGAATCAGTAACTCGACACCTAATATGTTAAACTATATACCTATATTCTACAATTTAAGACGGGTTGTCCAGTCACTGGCTCACGTCCAGCTATTGGAAGATTCACCTTATAAAAAAAAGTAAAAGACAGGAATTACTACTGAAAATCTGTCTCTATGAAGTTTGATTTTCTCCAAAAAAAAAGCACGGAATAATTAAGGTTAATTTTAGCTGCATCAGCCTCATTGTTTGGATTCGAGCGCAAAGCCTACGGACCATTAGATTGTGTAAAAATATTTTTGTACATTTTCTCATCCTTTAAAAAACATTTGGCCTCCGTCAAGCCTTAATTAATGCAATTTTAACAACATTGCTTCGAAGTTGTTTTTCCCCCTAAAATTCAATCGAGTAAAAAGTGCATAGTCGGACTTCTGAGCTTTGGCTTCATCATTTGATTCATGCTTTTTCATCATATCGAATGTTCTTTGGAACTCATGATTCAATTAGAAACAAACATTTGTAAGGTTACGTGGAAACTTCTTAGTTCGTATGCAGCTGTATCATGAATATTTTTTTTTTTCGAACTCAACCCTGCCGTCGTAGTTCCGGGTTTCTTGTCCGGTATCTTCCTCGTGTTTGTGTTTACGTCTGCGTTCGCATCAACTCGGCGAAAACACTTACGACAAATATTCCCCGCGATTGTCTGCCTCTTTCGTGCTGTGTGACTTGATTTTCTAGCTCAGGCAGAAACAACACGTCCATGCACAAGCAGCCGAGGCAATGGAAAGCAACTGGTACGACGTATAACGCGGGTAAAGTACAGGGGCTACAAAATTATCACGTTCACACCGAGTAAAACGGGAGAAGCAGCGGGAATGTAGAGCTTTGATACGTTCTCTCCGTTGAGATTATCTTGAATTTCTTGAATATTCAGTACCAGCCTCGAAGCTCTGGTTGGTGAGAATGGAAGCTCTCGGAAAAGCAAACTTTGAATACCTTCGTCAACTCAGCAGAGAAAAGTCTCCAAAATGAATTTACTCTTTGCCAAAATTAGGTGCTTTTTGTGTTTATAGCCAAGAATCCGACTTCAAAAATTATTTGATAGCATAAAATCAAGGTAGCAGAGCATCAAAAATGAAGGAACGTATAAACAATTTTTATAAAAATTTACAAAAAGTGATCTTTCCACCACCAGTCCATCCAGTTTTTGGATTCCTTTTTTTTTGAGAACATCCAAGTCCGATCGTTTTTATTTAAAAAAAAAATTTTCAAGAATATTGTGAACGCAATATATTCGATAATTTCTCTCGGGTAGGGACAATCGTTGCCCTCAATCGCGTCACTTGAGGCCTTGGAGGAACTAGAATATAGAATCGACGACACAGATGGCGCAAAGTCCAGTGACGTCGTACAAAGGTAGTACAAAAAAAACGTATTTTCCTTATAGAAATAATGCTGGGTATCTCTACCTAGGGAGATGTTTGTCGTCCCTTTACTATCTTTTACCTTAAAAAATGCGACCGAAAAGGGATGCTGAAAGGTTCTACGTCGATCAGAAAAGTGAATACGAGATGGGGCCACAACTCTCCGCTGTCTCGCTATATTTATTTCATTTTTCTTATTCTTCCTGTTCTCTTCTTCCATCCACCATTGCTCTTATTCCTCCTTTCTCAATCTCTCTCTCTCTCTCTTTCTCTCTCTCTCTCTCTCTCTCTCTCTCTCTCTCTCTCTCTCTCTCTCTCTCTCTCTCTCTCTCTTTCTCCCTCTTTCTCCCTCCCTGGGTACTCTTATTTTCCATGAGCCTCCAATCCACCCTACTTCGTCTTTCAGTGACGGTATTCTTTTGTCTCTCATTCTTTATGCTAGCGCCTCGAGCGAGAGACTCTACTAGCTGTGTCTCGGCTTCGTCATTTCTCCCTGGTAATCCGTGCATCCCTCTCTCGTCTCGTTCAACTACGGCTCAGAAAGGTATGCGTGTATATATATATATATATATATATATATATATATATATATATATATATTGGGAATGATGAGAGGGCTCTCTCGTTAACGCATAAAGGGACGCGTTGTACTCGTACTCTTATAAAGGAAAACGCGCAAAGGAACCGCTCACGAACGTATACTACCTCTTGGAGACTCTTGCTCCATTCTTATCTTTTACACCCACGCAACGTCAGGTCCATATGTACCCTCTCCTGCTCCTTTCTCGCTCCCTATAAGCGGTATTACGTATAGTAGGGCCAATCGAACAAAGGCCCATTGTTACAATGTGCGATTTCGTCCGACGACGAATCTAAACTTCATTGTAAAACTACATTAATGTAATTTCCGAGGTTAAAGTTAAGGGAGTCCTAGCGCGAGCGGCGGGGCGGAATTAGCGGAAACGCAGACGCGGCGGAGCGCGCTGTAAACGGGTCATATGCATGAAACGAGAGAGAGAGTCGGTACCCGTAGCTACCGAAAACTCGTAAAATCTTTTTCAAACATCCGTTGAGCCTATTTTTTTTTGTGAAAATCCGAATCCTCAATATTTTTAAAACAAAATGAGCGTTTGGTTGTGTGATTCATGACTATATTAGTGTATGAATTTCGAAGTAATCTACGCGCAGTCGTGATTCTTCCTATAGTCGCTATATGCTAAAATCGTGATTTTTAATTCAATTTTTCGCGCTAAAAAGGTCGTTAAGGTACACCCAAACTTTGCCGGTGCACTGGAGGGTGCTTCAAGACTAACGTATCAAAATTTCATGCGATTGTGCACTATATGTGCAAAAACGCTAGGACTACCTTAAGAGAGCAAAAGGCTTGAAAAAGAGGTTTACTATAATGTGGAAACAGAAAATGGAATTAATTCGTTGATCCAACTCGTATTGCTTAGCCCTGATACGTGAGAGTAATATCTGCCTGATATATTCAACCCTTGGAAAATTTCCAAGAACTTTCCGGGGAACACTACCGCTTTCTTGCGACAATTCTACCAGAGAGCAACTCTACCGGAAAATAAGATAACTAGCCAAACTGAAATTCTTCGGTAACAAAACTCAACCGAACAACAAGCACATATAAACCTGGTGGACCAGAGGAGATGCTCCGTGGTAGGGATGTCATCTTGGAGAGTTGTACGCCGGGCGAGTGATCATACCAGAGAGTCGAGACAGTTATAGTTCGATAGAGTTGTTGCCGGAGGCTTGTATTCTGTGACAGTTGTCGTTTGATAGAGTTTTTCTGGGAAACGCTGTGATTCGGTAAATTCGTTCTCCAAGGAAAACGGTCGTTTAGATCTGCATTGCTATTTTTTAAATCAAATTTATTCTACGTAGATCAAAACTTTTTTTAAATCGTAGATCTCCCTAGATTACCGTATATCTACTTAAATCTCAGTAGATTAACTGAGATCTGAGTAGATCTAGGTAGATTTAATTGAGATCTCGGTAGATCTAATTGAGATCTAGGTAGATCTAATTAAGATCTAAGTAGATCTAATTAAGATCTAGGTGGATCCAATTGAGATCTAGGCAGATGTAGTTGAGATCTAAGTAGACCTAATTGAGATCTCGGTATATATAATTGAGATCTGGGTAAATCAAAGATTTTGCGAAATTTAGATGTACGTATAGATCTAAACTAATTTTTCCCGGGGAATTACATCCGGGAGAATTGCTGAATTGCCTTTAACCCTTTTACGCCACATGAGCATTCTAACTGGAGATTTCTCAGAATCTATCAAAACTAACCAAATTAAAATTTGATAATTGGGATCAGACGTATTAACTATCGGAACCTATGACGTGCGACAAAAAAGGGTCACGGCGGTTATCGAACGTGAATTTTAATTCACACAGGATGTATAATTTTAGATCCGAGGTCACTGATTTCGAATTCTCTATCAACGAAAAAAAAGTCGTTAGATTTCATTGCTAATGACTGCGAATTTTTCAGATCCGTGATTTCCAATCCAATTTTGAAAATTTGGGTCTCTGGTAGAACCGAGGAAGGTCTATCGTTCAAGGTAGTCTTTGTATATACTTTGGTACTTATCGGAGTCTTTTGTAAATTAGCAATATTTTAAACTCTAAAACGCTTTATTTTTCTAAGTCAGCAAAGTTTCACATAACGTTGCCGACTTTTCCCCAAGATATTTCGATTTTTATATCGCCGTTTTAGCATGTACGAAAAAATATGATCGCCAAAAGTTCAATTGACAGAATAAATCTACTTGAATACTGGAGCAATGATTCATTCAATAATTAATTTGTTCTAAAAATTGTGAACATTCGATAAATTGTATTTAAAAAAAAGTAGAGTCCCGGGATTTTTGACGAAGATTTTTCAAATTTACAATCAGCAAAACTCAGTCAGCTCACGATGTGACCGATCAGCTGACCGCAGGCCCTCTGCCACGAATATATTTGTAATAATTCATGCGAATTTCAAGTGTATTTATCAACACCAAACTATCCGCTCCGGTATTGTTTTTCATGCGCGATGAAATTATATTAATTATGAAAATCAATTGAGAGTTATGCAAATAATATATTACATTTATTACAAAACTTTCAACAGTTTTGAGGTCAGCCGAGGTGAAATTATTCAACGGACTAGTCAAATATAGATGAAGTAACATCGAAATTACTTAAGAATATAATTAATTTAAATGCCAAAAAACATCTTGGCGGTTATTATAAATTCTGACAACTTGCTTTTACGTGCTATCCGATTTCATGGCTGTCTCCAACAATTTTATTGCTAAAATAATGGATCAGATCACCAGTCTCTGCCACAAGAACTATCTTATACAACTACGATAGTAACTAACCTATCGTAGAATTTTCTAAAAATATTTTTACCTTCATTCTATATAAGTATACGGTGATGCAAATTAGGTTGCTCTCGTGTTCGTTGAATCGTGTTGGAAAAACCGTTGATAAATTCCAAGTTCGTGCAATAATAATCATTGGCAATACGATTTATGCAACGACGAATTTCCGATTCTCTCGATCACTTCCGCATCGAGATTATCGACGACGGCGGCGTTACATGCGCATACTCTAGGTAGATATTTTATGTATATATACATGCACCTAGAGTTGCAAGCGGCACATGGGTTGGAACGTTATAAAAGTCGATGAATCTCTAAACGGCGAGACGGGAGGAGTCGGATCGTTTCATTGCGAATTCAGCGGGGCTAGCGGGGAGCTACTATGTGCATGTCGTCGTCATGAGGCGACGGAAAAAAAAAAGGAGTACAACAAAAAGTATAGGAGGCAGCTGGGCTTCCGGTTTGGAAAGCGGTTCAGAATCGTTACTGCCAGCGGCATTTTGCTTCTCTCTCTCCTATCTCTTTCTCTCTCTCTCTCTCTGCCTCCATTAAGTCTTATGGTGGCAGTTTTTTCCAGTAGTTATGACACCAATAGGCCAACTTGAATTTCCAGGAATCTTTCAACTGCAAGTGGAAATGTCGGCATCTTCCACAAATTTTTTTAAAGGCTTTAGCGCCATTCCCGTTGACGTGATCAACGTGCACGATTTGTAATAATTGTCGCGGATCCGTGAAAGGCAAGATGCAGTGGTCTCAGTTGCAGACCAATGTACGAGTTCGTAACGATGTGCGACCCTCGCGTACTCATTGCCAGACATTTTCTAAATTTGTTTCCCCTTATTCTGTCGTTTAGCTAATAATTCATTCGGATTCATTCGCAGGATTATTGAATTGAAAGCGATTCGTAGAATTTTACGTCTTTCCAAAAAAAAAATCTCAATCATCGTCCGTTATTAATAGAATGCTTTATTTGAAAATAAAAATGTGTTTACAATCATCCCAAGAGAAAGCTCAATTTATTTGTTTTTTGGATTACCAACGTGTCTAATTAACGTCGACAACGATGGATCTTAATTTACACAAAGATTGTCATTTGGTGGAAAAAATAAAAAGGCGAAGAATGAACGAAATTTCGAGCCCCTAAAATTGAGACAAGCCAATAAACTTCCCTAAATCAGGGGTTGCATTTTTTTTTTCCAAAATGCAATACGATCACATGCAGGATCCATCTATTTTCTGTTCAAAATAATAGAAAGGAAAAATGTTTTAATTAAGAAAAAAAAAAAAACAGTGGTAGATAGCGATTTTGAGAACAAATGGTTTCAGGTTTTATAAAATTCCTAAATTTTTGAAAATTCAAAAACTAAATACAAAATCATGTAGATCGGCAACTAGCGCACATTGCTTCGTCTCAATTATTTAATCTCACTCGCAAGATATAATTTAAAAAATTAATTTTTCTAAATCCTCGCTTCCTCAGAAATTGAGCTTTCCGAAGTGTCATAAAATAATGTGGAAGTGATATGCAAGTTTCTTATTTGTACGATTTTTTTTCAATGTTTTGGGACACTATATGAATGGCATGAAAATCTCGGGGCGCAAAAAAAAAAAATGTTTTCACAAAAACAAAGCTCGCCTCTGTACGATGAAGGAAGGCAGTATGGAAAAATGGAAAAACGCGACCGGGATAAAGGGACGCCATCGTCGACCCTCTATAAGCATACGAAGCAACACGACTGACGGTATAATCGTGACTCTTTATATCCGAGGCGAGTTGACGCGATGCTGGCCAAGATTTTTTGAGGGGCCAACAATTGTACAGCTCGCTCGATGCGAAAGAAGAAGAGGCGAACAAAAACGAGAGAGGCATAAAGGGAGTAATAAGGGAGAGAGGCATTTGCACAAGGATCGGTCTCTCTAGACTGGGCAAAGTGTTGAAATAAAAAGAGAGCGATGAGAGAGAGAGAGAGAGAGAGAGAGAAAGAGAGAAAAGAAAAAGGGCAAAGAGGAGGGAATCAACGTTGTAGAATCATATGTATAGTGCTCGTAGTACTATACTACAAGATTCGCATATAAGGTTGTAGCAACCAGGCTGCGGGCTGCGGGTGGACGGGGTGTTGTATTTTTATTTTATTTTTCATCCCCCCCCCCCCCCCCCATATACATACACCGATTCACGAGGGAAAAATGAGGCACCGTTTCCCCGCATCCATGAGTCTCGCTGTGCAGCCCAGGAAAACAAATTTCACTTCCTGGTGCTCGGTTCTCGTGCACCATCCCTTGCACCATCGCATTACATTGCATCGCACATGCACCCCTTGAGTTACTCCTTCTCTCTCTCTCTCTCTCTCTCCTCTCCCTCTCATGCTCATATATATGTTTATCCTGACGAGTTAAAATAACAAAATGGCGATTTCAGACACAAGGAGTGATGTTAATTACGACCTTTTGCTTCTCAGCGATATGTATACAGTTCAGGGTGCTAGGAAACTCCCTGGGTGCGGTCTCTCACCGCATTCACCCCCGCCTCTTCTTGCTGGGACGCTGAGCCCCTTTGAATGTAACTAATTAGTAACCACGTTTTCAGCGTGACGTAATAAGCAGCAGACGGTTTTTGCCTGTACAGCGAAAGTTATTCGCCACGATGAGACACACACATACACACACAACACACACACACGTGTCGGAATCTTTCTCGTTATCAATTTATTTCCGAAAAAATTCTGTTTGCCGTCAACCTGGAAAAACGCGACCTTTCTTTACGAATCTCATCCCTATATACGCTCTCCATAGTATCCGATTTATCCTATGTTCTCTTTCATCACTCCGTCGTTCCCTGGCAACGTAATAGAATAAGAATTTTATATAAACGCTGTTTTTTTTTTTTTGTTCGTGAAAGTACACCACGAAGCGTATATTGGTTTCAGCCAGCGCCATCTTGGATCCCTGTAGCTCGTTGGTGAAAAACATACATTGACACGTTCGCAACCTCTCGAAGAGCCCAAGGCATTCGCGTGGGAGTGGAAAGAATTTTTGAAACATGAAAAATATTTTAGGTACGCATGGAAATTCTGGAGGAAATTTTTGGTCGAAAACAAAATTATGCGAGTCTGCAATTGCTTTTTTACGTGTCTCGTTTGTCTATGATTTAACGACAGGCAAGGCTGCTCCGTATCGGAGGTTGCAGATGCTCTCCGACAAAGAGAAACGAATGAAGCAGCGTTAGTCTATTCGAATTTTTTGTACGAAATTAAAATAAAAAATAAATCAAATAAAATTTTTTCATTGACTTTTACCATTTTTCAATTTTTGAATTTTCGCAATTTTCAATGGCCCAAATAATTATACTTTTTTAAGCGAATATGGCAATAATAATTTTTTTCAGATAGTCTAAAGTATCTTCTTCAAAACCCCGCTTGAAATTTGAAAATTGACTGAAGGATTGAAAAACTACAAATTTTTATTCAAAAAATGAGGTTTTTGCTCATTTTTCCGTTTTTCAGTCCTTAAATGAATTTTTCACTAACTAAACGTTAATTAAATCAAATGTCTCATACACCATTGTCTTCCTTATATGAAAAAACAAAGAAATTCGTGTATGATAAAATCCATTTCTCTCCGTGGGATCGGCTTTATGAGCAAAAAAAGCGTGGGGTTCATACACACCCCGGTTATGAGTTTAAAGGTAGAAAAATTGGGTTGTGAGTTCTAGGGCTCTAGGGTGAGTACTAGTGTTCTAGAGTTCTAGAGTTCTAGGGTGAGTACTAGTGCAGAATGATTTTTTAGTGTATTTAATTAAACTGTCGCGCGTCTTATTATCACGACTAAGGTAAATGTACGAGTATGGTCGCACACCTAAGGGACCGTCCAGATTGCTATACAAATTTTGGACGTAAAGCCTCATGCGTTTCTATCAATGACTTCAAACACCTTGAAGGTTATGATTTCGAGTTTTTAAAACACATGCAATGTTCATTAAAATATTGCGTAATTTATTACTTATACCGTGAGAAAAGTAGAAAGCTGGAATGTACCAAAATGTCCGCACAGCGCTTAATTATTCGCCATGTCCCAGTGTTCGGACACGAGAAGACCCAGTATCCGCACAATACGATATTCGAACACTAAAAGCCCCGAGTTAATGAGCATCGATTCTCAAATCTCGATAGATTAGCTTTTGGAACTGAATAGTGCATCATGATAAAATGGAAACCGATTGATTCAAAATACAAAATTTCAATTTGGTCAGGAAAGTCAAGGATTAAATTTTCACACCATGTCACCGTCCCGGCATGCCATTTAAGTAACGACACCGATCGCGAAACAGCTGAATGTCGTACTGTGTGCGGCTACTATATAGGCCTATCAAGTGCATGCGTCTGTACCAGTCTACGGTGACTTTACAAGGGTACAGCTTATGATTTGCTTGTCCCAATAATAGAACACGAAGATAACATGGTTCAATTGAATTTCATGGGAAGTTCAACTACTAACATGGAAAATCCTACTTTTTCCTGAACAAAATGAGCTATAATTTATCTCGAATACACGTACAATCCAAACGATGAGCGTTACAAATCTTTCATTATTCCTTAGCATATATTCGATAAGAAATCCGTTGATACGGCCTCCATAACACGCGGGCCGGAACAAACAGATGAAAATCATTTATATTCCGCGTGAGACGCTAATAGTCAATTTTTTTCTTATACGTTAGTGAAGTATTGTCGATCACCTTGCAATTATTAGAATTTCAATATTAATCATGAAATACTTAATAAATGTTATTGTTTGTGGTGCTGTGCGTCGACTGGGACGTGTGCGGCCACTGGTACATTTACGTTATATGTAATGTTTGTGTCACGTTTTTTTTTTCTTTTTTTTTTCCATTTTTCAGAGGTATAAAACAAATGACCAAATCGTAGATTTACTAGGTAAAGCAGGCACCTTCGATATAGAATTTTCATATAGCGTAACCTTAAATGTCGATGGAAAAATATACGCTTGCGATGAATAAGGTGGTCGCAAGGACAAAGTCTAAAGTGTGTTATAGTGATACATAGAAACGCTGCATCCATGGAGAGCATCAGCTCCGTAGAAACCGCGAATTACGGAAGATTCTATCTCGCGCGCAACGTTCACTCGCTCTGTGGTTGCTTTGCACCGTAAAAGTGGAAAACTATTATGCGTGATAATGAAACCACGATAATCCCGCGCACGATATATATTTTTTCTTTTTTTTTTTTTATGAGGTACTTAACAACTTATAATAATAATCATAATAATAACAGGTGTACTGCGACGTTCGATAAGCAGCGAGAGAGAGGGAGAGAGAGAGAGACTTTTATTTCGCAAGGGTTGAGCTATTAACGACGAAACTCTTGGATACTTTAATGATGATTATCGATACCGCATCATCAACATGTGGATAATTGTTTCGAATAATATGATGTATGAGAAATTAAAGTTTACTATCGCGTTAATCGTTTCGAGTCTTCATTTAGAGGCTCGTATAAGTGATGCAAGTTCTCGTATTAGTGTGATTGCTATTTACCGTCGTTGCCCTACTTCTGGAAATATTACACATAAGCCATGTGAAAAAAAAAATTGCGCAAATATATATTTTATGCATGACTTATATATATTCTCGCAACAAAATGTATATTTTAAATAGTATATAATATAATTTATATGTTCACATTGCTCGTGTTATCATATTATTATTATATTAATGTCATTAATCAACGGTAGTGGACGCGCGGTCGGCGTGCGGCTCTGGCGATCTCCCAAGTTAAGCAGTATTGGCCGAGGCCACTACTTGGCTGGGTGACCGCTTAGCCGTGCACTGGCTGGCGCGCCGACTACCGAGCGGGAGGCAGTTTTACTGAGATTTGGATGGTAAAATATCTAAAACTCAGTAAAAATAAGGCCGTCTGTATCGGCATGGGTTTTCCGCAGTTTCCCCATGTCAACGGCGAATGCGATACAGTGTAGCTAAAAAGCAGCTGCGGTTGCTACGGAAGTTAGGTTAGTTTAGCGAAGTGCGGGCAGGGAGTGATAGAAGGGATAAAATGGGAAGGGTTAATACGTAAAAACCCGCAAGGGTATACGTTGGAACACACAATATATATTTTTGTCATTATTGATAAATTTATTTTATTTTGTTAATTATATTCTCCAGAAATATGTGATTTATAATTAAAAAAATATAGTGTACTTATATTAAATATTTATTTGCAACGTTGTAACAATATTTTTTTTTTTTCAATATTTCAAAATATTCTTGTCATGTTACGAAAATTATACTTGTTTTAACTTTACTTTTTTTTTTTATCACGATGGTGAACTTGGAATTTTTTCAACGAACTTGTTCTCGCCACAGGCCATTCGATAAAACTCCAATTAAGATTTATTAAAAATACTTTTAAAAAACTCGGGTAGTTCTTCACGACGCGTTACAGGCAAGCTTCTCAATTGGGCGTACAAGCGTGTAATCCTATCATATTTCAACGATATAATGTTCGTAAATTTCTCAAATAGCAACAAATAGCAAAAGTAACAGAGAGAGAGAGAGAGAGAGAGAGAGAGAGAGAGAGAGAGAGAGAGAGAGAGAGAGAGATCGCGAAAGAAATTGATAGATTTCGCGGCTCACTTGGGATAAAATTTTCAACTTCTATTCGATATTATGCAGGCATACGATCGTGGAAAGATTTAGTAGATTCAGGCCGTATTATGCAGTCAGCCGTTTGTATATAGTCCACGCATATTTACCGAGTACCTTTTCCGCCTATCGAGCACGACTCCCACGCAATAAATCACACCTAACTTCTCCCGCGAACAATCTTTAATTCATCTTTTGGAAAATTCTGAAAATATTCCAGTAAATATTGTAACATACCGGTGAATCCGGTATGTCGAACAAAAAAAGAAGTCAAAGCCATGATTAAGGCAGTGTCCTGGTTTAGAGGGTAAAAAAATCTTGTTTTTCTTTCGTTAATCGATATAGTTAAACTATTGGAGAATATGTTCCGCAAGTTTTAGAGATCGATTAAAAATATTTTGGAAGGTACAAATCCGAGAACGGGGAAGCGTCGAGCAGGTGTACAAACGCTTGGAAAATTTAAAGCGCGTTTTCTCGAAATCTCGTTTTTGTGATTTTTCCAAATTGGCGGATGTGATAGCAAAAAAAAACTACTTGACCTATCGACCCAAACCAAAGTTCATTTGCTAGAGTATTGTAAACTATCCTGAATGCACTAAGAAAATTCATTTTATACCATTTTTGTTTTATGAATAAAGGAAAGAAATGTTTGTAAAAATAGTCACTTTTTCGTTCAAGCTCGAAAATTGATATGATTTCATGGTTTTTTTTCTGGGTTTTCGTGGTTCATCGATTATAAAAATATATGCGAATTAAAAATAATTGTGGTTAATACGTATTAGACAAGAATTACGCGCTCCATCTTTCCCGCCAATTTGAGACTCCAGCGACAAGGCGCTTTTTCAATGGTCAGCTAATAACTTAACCATTTTGCGACTATTTGACGATAAATTTTTTTTTGTACTTTTCTAATGTGTGTAAAAACACAGTCAAAAGTATAAGAAGGTTCGGTGTTTCTCTCCTTGCAAAACAAAATCACCAAAAACCACCTCTTTTAGCCCTCTAAACCAGAGGGCATTGCTTTAAAAAATTCTACCACGGTCCAACTCTAGCGAAGAGTTCTTAGATTAGTAAAGTGGCACGTTCGATACGTTAACAGTAATTGTTATTAAAAAAAAAAAAAAAAACTTAACAGTGCTCTCTTGCGGAATTACAAATTTTTCGAAAAATGTCTGTGAATGCTCGAAATTTGGGCAAATTTATAACAGAACTTATTACAATTGTTTTTCCAACTTTTCAAACGAAAGAGATTTTGCTTTCGAAATACCCGCGAAAAAATAGTTGAGGATCTACGTGGATCGAATTTAGATCTGTATACATAGTTATTTTTTAGATCTACTTGGATCTAATTTTCAGAAAACCGTTGATTCACCTAGATCTAAATTAGATCTACTGAGATCTAAGCAAAACTATACTAAGATTTAAATAAATAAACAGAGATCCGATAATCTTAAATGGTCGAACATAATGATATTGTCGATTTAAATCTACGTAGATCTACCGTTATATACGGAGATCTAGGTGGACCCACGACTTTCAAAAATTTAAATCTGCATGGATGAAATATGATCTAAAAAATAACTGCATTAGACTTAAATTAAATCTACGTAGATCTAAACGATTTTTTTTCACGGAATAATCAAATTGGCAAATAAAAAGAGACCAATTATTCAATTTAAAAAAAAGGATAACTACATAATAACTGGAATAATAACCAAACTTTCTTAAGGTTCTTCTCTAAAGTTCCAAACAAAAATCATTGCTCCTTGCATTCAAATTGCGATAATATCGGAAAAAGTTCGAGGTCGATATAAAAAATTTATCAGCCGATAAAAACTATCTTAAAAAACATTATTTATAAAATAATCGAGAACCAAATTTTTAAATTAATTATGAATATTCCTGAAAATAGCGATAAATTCTTTAATTAATTGCAAATTTGCAAAATCTACATTATTATAACCATTGACCCGTTCAGCCGGAGGCAATTTTTCCGAAGATTCTCACAAACGGAGTATCCGTCTGAATTTATATGCATCAAAGACCAGGAGAGTATTTTCCAATGCACTTGTTTCGTGCCCGATATGTGGAGATCCCCACTATCAAAGGTTAATATTGTTCATTTGCGATATATACATTATACTATGGGGCACTCCAAGTCAATTCACGTGGTCATCGGCCTGACCTCCTCGGATTCAGTTGACGAATTTTTTTGGGCATATTTTGGTTAAAAAAAAGGTTATTTTTCAGATTTTTATCACTTGTAATAAAATTTAAAAAATTTTAAAAATTAAAAAAAAAATTTCCTATAACTTTTGAGTAAAAATAAATAAGGCCCAGGTTTAAAATTCTGAAAATTTTTCCATAGAGTCCAGGAATAAAATAAGTGTTTTTATCGCAGTCACAGGGTGGGCCGACAATAGTTTCTATTTTTTTAATTAAAGAAAAAAAAATTATTTTCAAAACTTTGACAAATTAAAAATGTCAATGATATATAGTTTATCGTAGAAAAAAAAAAGAAAAATAACATTTTACGAACACATTTATTTTCCTTTTTTTTTCTACAATAAACTATCATTGACATTTTTAATTTTTCAAAATTTGGAAAATAATTTTTTTTCTTTAATTAAAAAAAAAATATAAATTATTGTCGGCCCACTCTCCAACTGCGATAAAAATACTTTTTTTTATTCCTAGATTCTATGGAAAATTTTTCAGAATTTTAAACCTGGGCCAAATTTATTTTTACTCAAAAGTTATGGGAAAAAAATTATTTTATGGGGTAAAACAAAGGGAGGTCAAGCCGATGACCACGTGATTTGACTTGGAATTCCCCATATATATGTACACTTAAAACTGATGGGGGCTCTGGGCGATATTATTCGTTGATATTTGCGGTATTACGAACGAGTTCAGCCTATGAGGGATCAGAGGTAACACATCGATCGAGGTTTCTCTCTCTCTCTCTCTCTCTCTCTCTCTCTCTCTCCCAACGCGGATGGAATATCACCTCATCTTTGAAACGATAACGCACAGGCTGCTAGCAAGAATACACTAGCGTCGACAATTTTTCTTCCTTTCTCCTTATTTCTTACATATATTATGGCCCTGGGGTCCTGATATCCCATTTAACCTTATTTTCCTAGTAGTTGTCGATTTTTTTCGCTATCATCGTCTCCCAATTGAGTCCGAAGCCATATTATAACCCCTGCTTAGCATTTGCACGAGGGTACAGGGAAAGTACGAAAAGTCCTTGCTGTTGCATGTCATGTTTCAACAGACATTTTGGTGTTCGCATGGTTCAAATCAGTGCAAATACCAAAGTCTTGGATAGATGACCTCGATGCACGGGCCAGAAAACGGCCACGTGGTCACCCATCCGAGAAATGAACGCAAGACTTATCAAAGTACCCAAAATACACAAAGATTAAATTTAGATTTACGTAGTTATTTTTTTAGATCTATACGTGGATCTAAATTTCGGGAATCCGTAGATTTATCTAGATCTCCCATACTTAGACCTATTTGGATCTAAGTAAATGAAATGAGATCTAAGTAGATAAACGGATATCTAATTAAGCTCAAGTGTTTGAACATGATATTGTAGGTTGACTTGATTGTACGTATATCTACCGCTATATGCGGAGATTTAGGTAGATCTAGTATTTTCCAAAATTGAGATCTACGGAGACCAAATTTGATCTAAAAAAAATAACTACACACATCTAGATTAGATCTATAATTTTCCAAAATTTATATTTATGTAGATCAAATTTCATCTAAAAAAAAATAACCACCAAGACCTAAATTGTTCGATCTACGTAGATCTAGACCATTTTTTCCCTGTATTTCATCTCTGTACTCTTTAAAAAGCCCCCATCATTATGATCATAACAATAGAACATCTAGAATATGTTTCAAAACATTTCAGATTGAAATGCGATCAGACGGCAATGAAGCTTGTCGAGGATCATAAATATATCTCGTATGCCACTTCGAGTCTTAATGAAACTCCCTCCGTACTTGCATTTTTCTCCCGACATACTATATGAAAAACCGTTAACAACAGCTGCGCCTCCTATCGTTCCCATGAACAAGTGACTACATTGGCCGACCGAGCGGCAGAGCAATGGAGAAAGAAAAAAAGTGCAATATCAATGAGATGAAGCACGGAACAGGAAGGAAATGACGAGCGAGTATATATTGTCCTGCCCTTCAGACTGGCGAGCCCTATCCTCACTCCCAGGCCATCGGTACACTGAACATATTTATGCACGTTCGTGCTGCGAGTACCATCGAGAGTCGAGTACCCAACAGCGCACCGGCTTTGAGTATATTATCATCGACGCCCAGTTTTCCATGTATATATTCAAACAAAAAAAGAATCAAAAGAGGTCCTCTGGTTCTTGGAAAAAGAATTTCAACGTAATTATACCAAATCGGTAAAAAGAATCAACTGACCGCAGACTGAATGTCGATCGCGTTAACCCACACCACTTTTACTCCCAGGGTGGAGTGTTTTCTCCTTTAACGAACCATTCGAATCGATGAACAATCATTTTTGGAAAATACGGATTTTTGTACTCTGGATGAATTTCATAACATTTTATTCGCAAACATTTTACATAGAAACTTGTATAAATAGCGAAGAACAGTCGGTTGACTCGGGCATAGTCCGATTGACCCAAGTAGTTTTCACGTTTTTTTTTTTTATTTTCCTCGGATGATCTAACCAAAACGCTGGTCCCAAAGATCCTTGATTCTGGTCCTGAATCAATGAAAAGTTGAATAGTAGATTGCAATATTGCAGATATTATTGAACGGCAAGGATTGTCGTTGAAAGGGTCGTAACAAAATTTCTAGGGCTGGAAAACAATAGGGCACAGGATTCAATACGTATAGTAATGTGGACTGTGTCCTATATGCTTTTTCTGGGGTATTTTATCCACTTTCATAAACCAAAAATCAACGGGTTCGTCTTTACGAATCTGACCAACTGGCTACTCTTGATTCGTTCATTCGAGGTTTATTCACAGCTGGTTGGACCAGCTGGCTAAAACCCAAATCTTTCGATTCAGGTATACCCAAAACACTGAAGCGACCAACTTCCCGACATTGAGACCTTCAATCAGATCTGTCGGAAGTCACAAGGAACCTTCCGATCACTAAGCTTCGAGAGCTTCATTCGAAGAGAGCCTGGCAGTGGGTAGGCTTTAAAAGATCCAATTACAAATCACATGCTGGGTTTGGATCGACACCATGCTTGGAATTCGAGTCATGATCAACGAAAACCTTCAGTAGCTTCCGGTTGATCGTCCCCGGAAGGATACAGCGGGCAGTGGATATCAAAGAATAGAAAATTTCATATCAACATACTTGCGACACTGGCATACGCCATCGTTGCATCTGCCCCCGGCTTTACCCATGCTCAGACAATTGGCCGCGCATGCAGAATCGCCCACGACACCCTTGAAGGACAGAAGATCACAGGTGACCCGACGGAAGCGAAGATGATCTTCCGCATCATCGAATTCTTGACCCACGAACCCCGCCTCGACTCCTTCACTCAATTCCAGAGGTTCGAATCCTATAAATTCGACAAATTTCAATTCCATTTTCGTCGAGGACACAATTAAAGAAATTCCATCAAACATATTGCAAGTGAGAAAAATTGTGGTTAAAAAAAATTAGCAGTTTGGACAACTTGCCTTCTGATGGTGCAGCCGTAACGGCAGCGGCTGCTGCTATCAACAATACCCCGACTAACAGGAACTTTGCCATTGCAGAGTAATTGCGTTTGTGGATAGTAAATAGAACTGAGATATATGAACCAGATAAGCTGAGCGAAGACTATGCAAAACATCAGTTTGCAACATCATTATATAGGCCCTGCCGTAGGCGGTGCCATGTGTCAGTTGCGTGCAGACATTGATCGTCATTCAATGAAACGGTTCTTTCCCGCGCGCAATTTATTGATAAAGAAAACTTCTGGGATTCCCAAGCAGCTCTGACTAACACACGCGCGATATCTCGTGTGTCATGCACACATCATTTCGTATGACCTTTCGCGTAAAAATAGAAAGAATTATTCACTCATTGTTCACATGATGTATTCGTAGTCCCGGTATTGTAAGCCTGCATTTCCAGACTCTCGATTCGACAAATTCAGAAAAGGCTCTTAACAACGCAGGGAAGACAAGGGAAACGATGGTCAAGAGGAAATAAAAGTTGGCCTCATTGAAGGAAACCTAAGACTCAATTTCATCTACCAAATGAATTAAAAATTCGATGCCCTTTAGTTCAGGATTCTGCAGAAATGTTGACAGTTCGGTAATCAAGTATCATCTTTTGAGGCTTTGCGTCTATTGGGAAAAGTTCAATTTTGTTTTTGTATTCATTTTTTTATTGAGACGTAGAAATTCTCCTCTAATAAGTGACCGCCATTTCCTATTTCTCGTCTATTCTAACTCATGCGCGTGTGAATGCAAAATTTGGAATAGTATTTCATACATGAGGTAACAGCTGCAATCCATGTTCTCCCTTCAATTAGCGGCACCCCATTTATTGATTTCCAAAGGGAATTAAAAAGAATATGAGACCGAGAGCTATCGCGTAATTGGCCAGACCAAGAATGAAACGTCAACAATGGAATACAGCAGCAATTTAACGGCAGCTTAATCAAATTGAATAAGTAAATTTAATGATTATTTACATACGATAAGATACATTCCTCATCATATCACCGAATTATCGCGGGAACATACATGGGCCATTCCACCAATTATATGCACAAGTTGTACCGACGATGGGTCGGAATTTAAAAAAACCAATTACGCCATTAGAAAGTCCCTATCGAAAATGCCATATACGATTTTTTTCAATTTTTTTCGTCCAGTAGTTTCGGAGCAATGGGGGTTCGAAATTTTCGAATTTTCAAAAACACCGATTTTTTAATTGAAAATATCTATTCCCAGTCGAGAGCTAGAAAAAAATCGTTATAATCTTTTTGTTGTAAAAAAGTTTGATTTTTTCGAAAAAAAATGTAGCGACTTTCTCTGAAGTCATAAAGACTATCAAAAGTTAATATAAAGTTTTTAAATCGATTTTTCTCTCCTTGCCGACAAATTTAGATCGATGAAACTATTTTTTTCGAAAAGTTGAAGTTTTTCTAGATAAGAAACATCTTTTTGGGGATAGGATGCGTGCAAACAGAGCCTGCAAAAAAAAAATAAGTTTGTGGTTATGTATTTCTGTCACGACGGTCGCTTGAACTACAATAATGGAAAACTGAAAATATATTAACCAGAAGTTTTTGAAAATACTTCCAAATGATAAATGCCGTTTTAAAATTCAAATTTTTTGGGAAATGAGGACTCGAAAATAAAATATAAAGCGATTTTAAGGTGAACGCCCCAAATTGTGACTACCTATGCTCGCGAACATGCTCGCGAATGCTCGCGAACAGACTAGCAAATACTCGCAAACACCTCCGCGAAATTAAGGCTTGCGAACAAAACAATCCAATAGTTTCCCGGCTAAAATAATTAATATTTCAAAAAATCAAAAAATTTCGATCCGAAAGGCACGGAAGCTTGTACATTTGGCCACTACATTGAGCAATTTTTTTGTTTTGATTTTCTCGTGTTTTTTTCGTACAAAAATACTCGAGTGTAACGAAAAAAAAAAATTCATTTCCGCGTCGGTCAAATGTACAGACTTATTGCTCTTCACTACCAAAAGTTCGGATTTTTTAAAACAATTATTATGTTGCCCTCCAAACTATTGGATCCCAGTGCCAATCGGTTTCATAGTTCGTCTGTACGAAAAAAAAAAAAAAAAAAAAAAAACCCGGGGAGTAACGAAAAATTTTTTTGCTCATTTCTGCCTCGTTTAAAAGAACAGACTTATCGTTTTTCTCTACCAAAACTTCGAATTTTGTAAAATAATTATTATCTTGCTCTGAAAACTATTGAATCTTCGTGTCGATGGGTTATATGGTTCGTCTGTACGAATAAATAAACCCGGGAGTAACGAAACAAAATTTTTCTCGTTTCTCGCTTGTTCAAATGTACCGCACTTTAGTCTTTGAATATCACCGCCATCACCCGGCACCGTGCAAAACCATCCCAATATTTACATTGACATTCGACGGATTCTGGTGATTCTGTCTGTTCGGTACTTTGTCCATTCGCATTGCCTGTCGTTCCTTGAGGAATAAAGATTTCTTGTTCCTCATTTCACGTTTTATAGACCTTCCTTGCCTCATTTGCCTCCTTATCACAATTTCTCAAGGGAAGGCCCAAATTCATTTTTTTTATATTTACTTTATTGCTCCACCGATAAAAATGTCTACAAAGATATCCGGAAATTCTCTCTCTCTCTCTCTCTCTCTCTTTCTCTTCATACCTATTCCCCCCAACTTCGAACAATTCTCAAAGATGGCACTCGATTCCACGTCCACGCCCAATAACAATCCGTCCAGCAGCGACGTTCCCGGAGCACGAACCGTCGCCATTTCTCTTTCCACTTCAGAAAAGGTAGATTGAACACGCGTTGATCACAATCCTCCAGTAATCCACGTATTACGACGGCATCGTTGTATATTAGAGAGAAAAATGTCGCGAAACGAGTTCAACCGCTCATGGATAATAATACGAATTATTTATTTCAGCCGCAGAGACCGTCAAAATCATGTCCGACGTTGAAACGTAAGTGTCTCACAGAAATGTCGAAAGCTCGCACTCTCGTGCACAATTAACCATTTCTCGTCCATTAAAAATGCCAATTCACGATTTTCCCATTTTCATTCATTCATATCGGTCGTTTTGGCGATTTTTTTTTTTTTTGTAATTTTAAATCAAATTTCACCCGTTATTTATTCATTCGGTTAACCTAACTTTCGCCCATGTATCCTTCGAGTTTTTTCGCAATGACAATTATTTCGCTAACACGGAATTCGATTTTTCTAACGCTCGAAATCTCATGATGGTTATATTTCACTGTTTTATGGGAGAAAAAAAAAAATTTCATTTTGTTTACAGCGACGATGTGCCCTCCGCGGTGATCGGAGGCGGTCCTATGGATGTCCATACCGCGCTTCAGGAAGTTCTCAAAAACGCTCTCATCCACGACGGAGTTGTGCACGGTCTTCACGAAGCCGCCAAATCCCTCGACAAGTAAGTTTTGTTCTCAGCCGATTTGACATTTGCCGCTGCATCGAATTCGTAGATTTTCCTACCAACGAAACAAATTTCATTTTTTTTTTCTTCGGTTTACCTTGGAAATTTTTCGAATTACTTTTTGAAAACGAAAAAAAAAAAAAAATCTAACGCTCGCGGATTATTTTCCCATTTCATATCGACTACTGTTTCGTGATTTTTCATTTGCGTAAAATAACTTGCTCCGATATCTCAAAATTTGCAAAAGCCGGAGCAATTTCCGACGTTTTTCTTTTTTTTTTTTTTTTTTTTCCAAAAAAATTGGAAATTTCATAAAATCAAAGTGCTTTCATCGTTTCTCACCGAATTCGACACCGTCCGATCTTTCACGATGCTCCGATTGCGTTAAAAAAAAAAAATTTAACTCGATATCTCAAAATTTGCGAAAGTTAGAACGATCGCAAACTTTTTTTTTTTTTTTTTTAATTCGAATTATCTTGAAAGTTGAACCTCCGAATGAATCGTTATGAAAATTTCGCTAAACAAAGAGATTGAATTGCTTCGATGTTTCGTGTAATCGTAGCGCCGTAGCTCAAGCCGTTCTCGCGTTATTTCATCACCAAATATGATTTTCCAGCGTTTTTTCCAAATTTTTAACACATTTGCATTGAAAACTCGGAAAAATATATCACAAAAGCTTCCTCCATGAGGAAGCAGAAAAGTCATGAAAATTCTATAAAGATTGAAAAGATCAAAGAATAAAGTGTAACTTGGGGGGGGCCTCCATTTCCTTTCCCCATCGCTCGAGTATTTATTTTAATCTTTGAATAAATTCTCATAGAAAAGTCATCGATTTTTGTTTTCAATAAAAAAATTTTAGACATTTCATTGCCAATGGGATATTAGCAAAAAATTTATAATCATAAATAGGTAATAAACAAATTGCGTGAGCCGAAACGTAATGGAATCTTTACGGCAAAGATATAAAGTCATTTGGATTGTTTGCCATCGAAACAATATTCATTTTGACGAGCGTCGAAACGGACTAATTTTCAATAATTAATTACGGACAAAACTACCAATGCGATGTTGACAATTTTTTTTATACGATGTCATGTACACGTTAAAGAGTGAGTTGAAAAATTTTTATTGAAAAAAATTTACAATTGGACGGGTTATATCTCCTTGCGCATTCCGGTGCTTTTCTCGTCCGCGGTCGATCGGTGTACGTGATATCGCAAGTACCAGTGATTTGAAACAAAAACAAAAAATATATATGCTCATTAACTACATTGTATTGGCTATCGGCGGATGGAGCTTTTTTTCTCCCCTTTGGTGACGAAAAAAAAATTCCTGAATTTTTTCGAAATTTTCGGCTCAAAAAAACGTGTTATTTTTTATCAATAATTATTAAACAAAAAAAATAAAAACGATAAAATCTTCGGTTCGCCGAAAAGTGCTATTCCTTTGAATATGCGTACCAAATTTCAAGTCGATTCATTTATTACAGCTCGAGATATCGTGTACATCGTTTTGAAAAACATAGTTTCGAGAAAAACGCGTTTAAAGTTCGAGCCTGGTTTGCTCGCTTACCTGCGGCGCCAAAATCTTACTTCATGCCGAATGCTCTAACTGAAAAATATTTTGCCTATAGACATAAAATTTTTTGTATTTAATCTTAACCGTTTAAACTATTTTTTAAAGGAAAAGATGAAAAAAAAAAAATGTTTTTTATTTTTTCAAAAATCACAGTAGGATAAGCCCATAAGGAGGTTCTTAACCCGGAAAAAAACAGTAAGAATGATTCTAAAATTTGAGGGGAAGTTTGCGCTGGTACTAGGAATACACCGTAATTATTTCAGATTTTTTGACCGCGTAGTTGAGGAGAAAAAAAATCATTAAATATGCCGCTTATACGTGAGCTCTTATGGGAGAAATATTCGAAGCTATGATTGGAGATTATTTTAGCAGTGAAAAAACAGTAACATTTCCCCGAAAAATTGCTTAAGGCGGCCCATCAGTGACAAAACTAGTCAAAAATCGCGACATGAAAAAAAATCATAAAACCTATCATAATATTTTCTAAATACTCTGTCTAAATAAAATTTATGAATTTCGATGACGTTTCCCGTGATATTTTATTCATAATTTATTATAAATAATATTATAAATAAAGTCTCAACTGACAAAAGTATTTAACGCTGTCAGAGCGATCGAGTCAAAAACGATAGCTGATATTCATATGTTTCCTCGCGTGCAGAATGACAGGCATATATTGTATCCGAGATTTGCACACACGATGACTTACGCGATTAAATTTCTCGGGAAAATCCCTGGCAAGACACAATTTTTTAAATACCATTGGAAAGCAGTTCACGATTTCATATTTCAATACTCAAAATTTGAATAAGAACTCTCGTCTTTATCAAAAGGTGTCATGTCACTTCCGGTGAAAATGGAATCAACTGCCATAAGACCCATGCTAAAATAGGTAATTTTAAATTACTCGTTCGCAATAATTTGCCTGGCAACATACCCTGAAATTTTGAGAGAGCGTTCATTGCATCTTAGATAACACTCTCCCGAAGTTTCATTCGTATCGCCGGTTTTTTAATTCACTGATGAGCCACCTTAAACGACAGATTAGACCTTCATAGATATAATTTGCCCATAAAGAAAGTTTTTCACTGTGCCGATTGTGAAATATAGAAGTATTACTGCAGGTGTGGGTATTACTGCGATTTTTTTTTTAATTTTATCAGAATTTAATCTTGTCTCATAATTTATGGCTTGAAAAAATCAGACTGTTAATTCAATGTCTAGAAAACACAATGAATCAACAAAATTACGAGCATCATGTTTATTTAATTTATTGTTGATTTTTAAAAATGAAGAGGTGTTTGTGAGTGAAAATTTCACCATTTTTTGCTAGTAATTGTCAAAAATTGATATCAGTATAAGCTCCTTGTTTTCTTTGTTATTGTTGCAATATCCTTATATTTTGTTACGGTCACTAAAATAGGACTTATTTTTAATTAAAAAATTTTGTAGATTCAAAATTTAATTTATTTTCATTTTTAATTTGCCGCCGCAGTATTTGGTACGAATTTTTCAAGGATGCATGCATTCATTCCTGCGGTTTTAATACTATTGCCGCAATATTAGACTCCATCCTTTCGAAACGTGCGTACCGATTACTGCGGTTGACACATTTCCAATTTCTGACCTATACAAATAATTAAGACGTATGTTTTTATCAGTCTCGTGTCTTATGAAGTTGTCTAATATCATAGCCGAATATTCTGTATGTATAATAGCGCCTGACTTCGTACATAATAGCTAATGTCAAAAGTAGTAACAAAATTAAAGCGAAATCAAATAAAGACAAGCGGGTTTGAGTAGACCATGAGCCAGCCCTTGAACTTCCCCGTTCTTAAACTTTTTTCGAGAAGATACAGGAATAATAATAATTGTTATTAAATAATTATTTCGAATGTGATATTAATTGTGAAGCAGGTAATTAATAAAGATCAGATATTAGCGGGCTTAAATTGTTATCATTTTTAAAAATTATAAATTACATACACGACGCGCAGTAATTGGACAATTCGCAGTATTTGGTGCGCATTAATACCTTCGCGTCGTTCCAGACCTTGCAGTAATAGCAGCATCTGCATTATTTTTGCAAATGCTTTTTATTTGATGAAAAAGTCATTCGATGACATTGTTAATTTTTTTCCAAGTTCAAAATAAGTAAAATATTGATTTGAAAATAATAAAACGTCCGTAATTTTGAATGATATTTTTAAAAATATGCTCGTGAAGCTGGCCTCGCATTCCAAACCGCAGTAATACTCACACTTACCCTAATTTTAAACAGAATTGAGCGTGAGTAATGGCAAATTAATGAAATGAAAACGTATTTCGTGAAACAAATGTCGAACGCAACCTGCCCCGCGCCGCGCCATCACTTTCCCCTTGCCGCACCCAATTGATGTTAAGAACCTCCTTAAGGTAGTCTTCGTGCTACAATAGTGCGAGAAAGTTTCCTATGTACCGCATGATAAAATATACACGGCACTAGTGGCCATATGCAGCGAACATTTCATTGAGTCTGTAAAGAAATGACTGTTGCACATGGAACCGCGCATATTCAGATACATTCACACCATAGAATATGCAGCTACTATATCTGTATATATGCGTCGAATTTTCATTCGTATTTCATTCTTTTCGTGATAGTCGTTCGTAAACGAAACGGTAAATATTTTTGTTGTTTTTTTCCTAATATGTGAATAATAGTCTTCTACCGTCTACAATTCTTTTTATCAAAATCTGATGACGCGTTTAGTTGTAATATTTAAAAAAACCGTGCTTGTATCAGGTTACAGCAATGCTTGCTACATTGCTCTACACGTAAATGGCTGCTAACTTTGACATTGAATATCTCGAGTTAGGAACGGTAAATCTGCTTCAAATTTCACGAAAAGTCGGGCACTAACATTCTCTTCGTTCACTAAAAATTTCAACAAATTCTCATGAAAAACGCATTTTCGCGAGGACTACCTCAAGCTTCTTTGAGCCCGATCTGCCCAAAGTCCCTCGATTGTAAATCAAATCAACGTTATTTCACCGTGAAATATCGTTTTCAAGGGCTATAACAGTCCACACTTCATCAGTTTCATATCGAAAGCAAAAAAAAAAAAAAAAAACCAACAGCCCATCAATGTTGGACTGCGCTAAATTTCAGGAGGCAAGCTATGCTCTGTATTTTGGCTGAAAATTGCGACGAGCCAATGTACAAGAAGCTCGTACAGGCTCTTTGCAACGAGCATCAGATTCCGCTCATAAAAGTCGACAACAACAAGAAACTCGGCGAATGGGCGGGACTCTGTAAGATCGACAATGCCGGCAAAGCGCGCAAAGTCGTCGGTTGCTCGTGCGTCGTAATCAAGGTATTTTTATACAATTTATATTAGCAATTATATTAGCAATTTATATTACAATTATATTCGTCGGGATATTATTATTTTTATTATGAAAAATTGTGTCACATGATGAAATTTTGAGGCTCCCTCTGCTGAGTCGAATCCAAATATTAAAAAAAAAATCCATGCTGAGCAATGCCTGTATGATAGAACACGCGACGAATTGCGATTTTAACGTCTCTCTCTCTCTCTCATCTTCGCCGATCAAATCCCTGAAAACTTTTTTGTATTCCAGGACTTTGGCGAGGAGACTCCCGCCAAGGATGTGCTTATGGAATACCTGAAGCAAAGTTCTGTACACTAAGATACTTTTAATAAAAATTATGAAACATTACGCGTTTATCGTAAATACTTTTTTTCGCTCTTTACCTGCTTATCATTCGTATATTTTTTTTTTTTTTCGTAATTAATCGTTAATTCCGAAAGCCTCCTTCGATTTGATTATCTTCTCGCAAGCATCCTTGTGATTTATCCAATCTTTTACCTGGCATTCTCTAAAATTTATAAACGCTTTTTTTTTTTTTTTTTTTTCGAAAATTTCACGTGAAATCAAAGTTGGTGAATAATTGTAACGAAAAATTATTAATCAAACATTACTCCAAAGTAATTGTAATGAAATAAAAAAAATTTAATTTTCATTAAAATTACTCGGAGTAATTGTAATTTAAATTTTGAATTTCATTGCAATTAGCTCTTCGAGTAATTGTATTTCGTTGGATAAAAATTTTTTAGAAAAATATATTTATAAAAAAAAAGAAATTAAATGAAAATTGTAAGTATGTCGTAAGTAGTAAGTATGTAAGTAACTCGTACCTTCCGCAGTACCAGACGCTTTTGCACTTTGAGCATCGTTTCGAAGCGTCATCCTTGCAAAGAGCACAATTTTTCGTCTCCGCTATGTCAAATTTGTCCATATCGTACGCCTCGCTCAAAACTTTGGCCATACTTTTTATGTGCTCCATGTCGTCGGTGTACAGCCACTTTGACTGATGCCTCGCAAGTCTCTTCCATTTTTTTCGATATTTTTCCATAATCGCGGTTCTTATTTGCGGCACAACTTCCACGCTCAAATTGAGCTTCGAGCTCGAGGATTGACGCGACACGGTCAGATAGCTAAGCCAACGACGGAGCTCCATCAACGGCGCTATCTGATCGAGCACGTGCTCTTGCAAATATTTTTGCAGCTAAGGGATGAAAATACCGGTGAGGAATATCTCCTCGACTCGGAAAAATTTTCAAGACCAAAAAAAAAAGTAGGTGCACATTGAATTAATTTATTTAATTAATATTTATTGATTTATTTATAATTATTTGATTATTAATGATGGGAAAATAAAATGTCCCAAAGTATATGAGCTTCGGTGCTGCAAATGGGCTTAGTAAAACGAAGCGCTCATGATACTTCGAATTATTCAACGAATGTGTGAAATAAATAAAGAAACTTTTCTTTTTTTTCAATTCCAAAAACTATGAAAACCGCGCGAATGAAAGCTTTTACGTACCTTTGTCAATTCGGAAATTCTAAATTCCGTTAATTCGTAATAAGGCCCCGATATCGGATTGAGAAGAAGTTCTCTCAGACCTATCCAAACTTGACCCTCGGCTTTGCACAATTTTTCATGATCTCTCGGCTCAATTTTATCCCATTTTCCATTGTTATAAATCAATGGTTCGTCTGAAATTGTGGCAAAAGAAAAATTCTCGTCGAAACTCTTTTGCAAATTGGCATGGACAAATTATATCGAAATTTTCGAGAAACGTATCCGAGGTATTTTCAAGTCAAGTGCTTATTATTTTATGTTTCCAAAAATTGCTCTAATTTTTTTTTTACGCAATCTTGACTATCAGGAATAATGTGCATTTTTTTTTCATTTTCATTGCCCATTTCGGTGGAAAAAAAATTCGACAAATTATATCTTCGACTGTTTTTTTTTACTCGCAAACTTCTTTTTCATCGAACAAAAACTCATTTCGACGGAACATTTCAATATTTCAACAAGCTTTTAATTTAGAATATTTTCCAAGACTTCCCAATTATTTATATGCCATTATCGAGATACAGCGAGTCTTCGATACTTATTTTATTTAATTTTTTCTCAAAATTAACATTTTTTCAGTTCGAAATTTTGCGAATTAATTTCTGACGAAAATATGCAATTTAAGAATTTAAAAAAAAAATTGATTATTTTGAAATGACTAAGATAATTTATGAGCCATTTTTGATTGCTTATTTAATTGAACATCGAATTATTGCTATGGACGTGCCTTTAGGGTCTCTCCTCTTCCAAGGCTGCATCTGGATGAGTTGTGCAAGTAAATAAGGAACATCGTGTGTCGTTAGCATTCTCGAGAGAACGCATAGTGGCAATTTTTCACAAAATTCAGCGAGATAACGTAATATCGAGATGCATTTTATTCCATTGTCGAATTCCATCTCGCTTTTCTTACGCGATAGTTCCCCTAGACACGAACTGATAAGACGAATGAATAATAATATTGTTGTTAAGCTATTTTTTTTTTAATTTAATTATGATTATTTTACAATAATAACGTTGGGAATTTCGTAAAACACCCAAAACTCACTCGCCAACGTAATTTTTTTCCTCCGGCTCGTCTTTGCCCAAAACAAGCGCTGTAACGTTATTAACAGCATAATCGACTAAATCGAGGATCGAATCATCAAGGGTTTCCGCACTATCGGCATGAAACAAAACATTCTCCAATAGGGAAACGGCTGTTACTTCGTGATGAAATACGCTGTAAAGCATAAAAGTATTGGATGGCTCGCCGTTCAGTTCGATGATGAGCGAAAAAACTTTGTGCTTCCACACAGCTATTTGAATGGCTTCGTAAATGAGAATGGGTATCTGAAGATAACAATTGAGCGAAGGGCATATAAAATTTCAATGAAATATACGAATTCGTGTTATATTTTTATATTTGTAAAAATACAACTTTAGCGCAACCTTTTTAAAATTGATGAACCATTCTTTGATGGACTCTTCGCGCAGAGTACTTATCTCCAAAATACTCTGTTGATTCAACAGCATTAGCTTCTTGTGAAACTCGAACCATCTAAATCACATTATTTTGTATATTTAAATTAATTCATTATTATCATTATTAATATGGTACGCGTTATTATTCATTGTTATTTTTATTATTAATCATATTCTAAAAACTCCCTAGTTCTTTATTTGGAGCCATTTTTTTAACATTCGTTTTTGAATCGTTCGAGAATTGCATGAACAAAAAGAAATTTTTTTACACCGGAAATTTCCACCGCTCGATGCGTTTTATTTACGTATAATTTGCATTAAACTTGTCTATGGCGTGTCTCACGTTTTCGTTCCAACGTCCTCGAGATCGGACGTTTGCAAATTTTCCACGTATGATTCTGCCTCCCATGGTTGCAAAATGTAATCCTGATTTTCCGACATATATATTTCTTCGCTTGTATTATTTTACTCTGAAATGAAGATTCGCTGTTATGGGAAAGCGACCATTTGTAAACAAGTTGATTACTTTGTTTTCTCGTTTCCAAGCTGACGATTCAACGGGAGGATTCATCATCGTTTTATCAATAATTTGCTTATCATGAGATTTCAGTATTGTCTTCCATAATCTTTGACTCATCAGCACATGCAGCCTGGTAAAAATTGAAGAGATGCATCTATTCAGGGTTAAGTCTCAAAAATGTAACTTTATTTCGGAGCATATCACAGAGTGAATTAAGAATATTAAAAGAATTTGACTACCCTCGAGAAACTCGGAATATTAATATAGTAATGCCGCAAAATTATTATTCAATCAATGAAGAAATAAGTTTTTAATTTTCCTATGCTCTTGGCAAGGGAAAAACAGGAAAGCGAAGGGAAATAGGAGCCACAGTTGAAATGCATTTTATACATCAAGTGTTTATTGCTAGTCAATTAAGAACAAGAGATTGTATATCAGCGATATACGTAAACATAAGCTAAATAATTCTCCAGATTCGTATCGAATTAATTCTGCTCGTTAAATATCAGAGAGACGATGAACAATCATGGTCATAGTAATTATTTCAAATATGGCGCTATAAATAGGGAGAATGCGCGAAGAGCATGCGCTCGTCTCAACGAAAGCGTTCCAAGTCCGTTCGAAATCCTCCGAATACTTTTAGGTTAGCTTACATTTGTTTTTATACAAAAAGTGTGTGTACATTTTAAACGTGACAAGAGTCGACGTTTTATTTATTCATTCACGAATAATATACAACGATGATCTCATGAAAGAGATAATCTCAAAAAAAAAAACTTCGCTCATTATTATTATTATAAATATTACATCAAACGTGCGTTCGATCGTCGCGATGGCAGACGATGGAAAAAAAGTGTCATTTGGTTTTGCAAAATCTATCAAAAAATCAGCCTTAAAAAATGTAGCACCTCCGGAAGAGAAGAAAGTCGATTATATCGAGTGTCTCGATGCAAAATCCATCAAAGTCGTGGGGTATGTATCTCATTGAAATGTGCCTCAAGCGTAGAATTGAAGAATTATTTTAAAAAAAAACAAAATTCTTCATTATAATTGCAAATTAACGATCATATTTTATTACAGCGAAGAGGAGAAGATAGATGGTCCTCTCGTTATTCCTCTCTTGGGTTCGAAAACCTGGCACGATAGGATTTCGAACAGGACGGACGCCGATATCTTTGAGCCCAAGACGAGAGAAGGAGAAAATAAAATTGTATCTAAAGTTGCCAACGGTGATGCGCGCGTCGACGAGGTCGGGACGACGACGATGAATGTATCCGAAATAAAGAAAGAAAAATCTGATCCAACCGAGAGCGTTGCCAGAACTTTGGAGGAACAGGCGGCTAGCGAAATAATACAGGAACTTCGAAGCGAGGATATAAAAACGGAAGATCCTAATTTGGAAGTTCCAATCGCGGAAAATGAAACTCTGCGCGGCACGCAAGAGGTTTGTCCCAAAATTATTCATTATATCGGCGATGAAAATTTTTTTTCCGATCTATATAAGATTTTATTACCAACGGGTTAAATTATCTTATTTTAGGTATATATGTGATGAATTTTAGATATATGTGATAAAAAATTTATTATTTTCCACAATTTAGCATTTATTGATTTATTTAGCGTTTATTGATAATAAATAAATAATTATCTCGCAGTAGTGTGTTTTATTTGCATAACTTTGGCAAGTTTTTTACAAAATAATATAATGTAGAACAAGCATATATATTCCTTTACTTATTTTCTACTGATACTGATACCGATGGGGATGATATTGAAATTTGCATCGTGGGAAGTTGGAATGCAACGAAAATAGGTTAAAAAAAAAAAAAGAAATCATTTCCAGTATTGTCTCGAAGTCGAAAATCGTTTAAACCTTTTTTCCGTTTTTTTTTTTTTTCGCGACCTCGGGCCTAAATATGCCAGAAAGCATCAGCAATACTGGAAATGATTTTATTTTATTTAAAAAAAAAAACCTATTTTCGTTGCATCCCAACGATGCAAATTTCATCATCCGAGGGGGTCTTGCCCTGTCGGGCTTAAGGCTCCTTCATACACTGGGCGCATAATTTTTCTGTTCACTTACGAAACTATTAGTTTCTGTTAATTTTGAAACCTTTTCGATACACTGGCCCAGTGTATTTGGAAGAACCCACAATTTTAGGTGGGTTTCGAACCACCGAGCTCGCAGAAAAAGCATTTGAAAAAAATCCATTAATGCCAGTCGCGAGATTTGAACCCTGGCCACCTGTGCGGCAGTCCAGAGTCGGACCAACCGGGCCACTGCTCGCTGCACTTATTTTAATTTTTTTTTATAAACCTCCTCTATTTCCCTGCAGTGATCGCACATCTCTTTTTGTATTTTCCCCACGCAGCATATTTATCATTTCTTCCTTTATTGCCCGCTCGTCAGTTCCTTCCATCCGCTCCTCTGCATTCTTTCTTGCTTTTTCCGTTACTAACTCTCTACCGTTTTTTACATATTAACAAATGCTCCATCGTCTCATCTTGTCCTTCAAATATCCCACGCTTTCGATCCTTCTCTCCTTTCTTTTCCGCCCTTTCTATGTTGCCACGTCTTAACCTTGCCCACATTTCTTCGTCCCTTCCATTCACCCCCTCTTCGGACCAGTATTTCCAAGGCATATCATCCTTCTCAATGATGTTTTTTTTGCATGGCATTTATACAACGATTTTCTTATTTTCTCCTTTTCCTTAGAATTTTCTTTTTTTCGAGCATCTCTTTTATTCTTTTGTCTATTCTTTCCACATTTCTTCATTCCCCTATCATCGTATCATGTCTTATATTTCCATATCTTTTAAAACTTCAACTAAATTCTTCCCCCATTTCGACGGTTCACCGTTTGTGATCGCCCTTGTATCTTCCAACAAGCAAATTTTTGGCCATCTTATCTCGTCCATTCTCATCACCTCTTTAATGTACCCCAACGCTCTTTCTCTTATCAAATATTCCATAGCAGGCACTCCCAATTTTCTTCTCCATATATAAATACGTGACTCAATTATCTATTTATTTGTTATTACAAATAAATGATTATTCATTATTATTATTCTGAAAAGTCCAGCGTTACATACGAATGGGCAATGCAAATGAGAGAGAGAGAGAATAATAAATGACGGTTTAGTTCACTTGCTTTGCGATCCATGAGTCCCGAGCGGCGCGTTTTATTATTCTCCGCCGCTGTCTCATCGACAACTCGACTGTTTCGTTATACTACATTGTAGGAAATAAATCCACAAATAACCTCGAAAAATTTGAAGCTTTTCTTCGGTTTACGCGACAACGAATCTTCGTTCGTGAGAGAGAAAAATAATTAGCTCGCATTATGTTTCTTCAGTCTACGCTGGAGGATTACGAGCAAATTCCCATCGATGCCTTTGGCTTGGCGATGCTACGCGGCATGGGATGGAAACCCGGCAAAGGAATTGGTAAAAATGAAAAGTATGCGATTATCACTCGACGATCGAGCTTTTGTTTTTTTTTTTTTTTTTTTTCCATTCAGACTCTCTTATCGCATCGTTTCTCAAGAAAAATTGACATCGAATAGGGTTTTTTTTTTTTTTTCCTCCAGACTCGTCGTCGCGTCTTTACCGGAGCTGAGACCTCGAGGAATGGGACTCGGGGCTGATAGGGCGACCCTGCGAATGGCAAAAACTCAGCAAAAAACGAAGGAGGAGGAACAACTGAAATTGGAGAAGGGAAGCTTCGTGAGGATAATAGCCGGCAAGGAGGCCAACAATTATGGTCAGATCGAGGGCTTCGACGACGAGGCCGGCAGGCTTATCGTGAAAATGGCTCTCGGCGGTGAGAGCCAATCGCTGAACGAGTGTCTCATACAAGCAGTCACCAAAACCGAATATACGAAAAATTCCAAAGTACTGAGTGCGTATCACGTTCCCTCTATCCACAAATATAACGATATTGGCAATAAAAAAAAATATATATATATATATATATATTTAGCCTTCAATGTTGCGCTCGATTGAATTTTTGCAGACGCGACCAAGTACGAGGAGTACAGGAACAAAGGAGCGAAGAAGGAACGAGACGAGACGAGGATCTCGACGCCGGAGAGCGAAATATCGAACGACGATGATGCGAAGAAACGACGCGAGGACGACGGAGGCGAAAATTCGAGAATTGCGAAGAAAAAAATGAAGAAACGCACGAGATATTCGTCGGAGGAGAGAGAAGATTCGGATAAGAGAAAACGGAGAGATTCGAGCGACGGCGAACGGGATTGTCGACGCGGGAGAGCGAAAAAATTGAAAAAGAGTCACAAACGGAGCGACGATACGAGCAACGGTTCGAGAAAAAAGAAGAAAAAGAGCGACGGAGCGAGGGAACGAAAGAGCGAATATTCGAATATCTCGGATCGTAAAAAACACAAGAGGCACAAGAGATCGCGATCGAGATCACCGGCGAAACGATGACATCGATGAGAATCATTTTAAAAAATAATAATAATAATTTTAGAATTTGAACATTTTGTGCGTTTTACTCATTTTTTTAAATAATAAATCCTTATTTTTACGTATTCGCGTGATTCGCGAGGAATTTTTTTTTGCTCGCTCTCGATGATTCTTCATAAATGTGCTCGGGTAAATGCCAACGAGTTTTTCTTGAAAAATACCGTTGGAGAGAGAAAAAAAACAATATTGTAGATTTGGAAAAAGTCTTTTGGAGCGTGAAATTTCGAGAAAATGTGGGGAAAAAATTGATTTTCTCAAGCCTTAATAATTATTCGCTCTGTTGAACTTGACGATTTTTTCGATGGTAACTTTGAAAAATTCTCGAATAATCGGAATTTCGAGAGAGAAAATTCGTTCGAAAAATTCGCATGGAGAAAAATCGACAAAGTCGCTTTCGTATGAGAAAAAAATATTTTTACGGCGGAATGGTAAGACAGTTTTTTTTTTTTTTTTTAACAACTTTTGGCAGTATTATTATTTTAAATTAATCTTCTTGGCATCTTCAATGTGGTTGATTTTTTCAGATCTTTATTTCATTGCGAAGTACTCAAAATATCCTCATTCTGAAGAGACCTTGACTTTGACGCAACCATTTCGACGCAGTAGACTTATAAAGAGAGGAATATTCGTATATATATATGGGGCATGCTTAGAGCAAATTCAGCTATTTTTTTTCTCACAATAACCTAAACCCAAGAAGGACAAATTTTTTTTATACACCATTAAAATTAACTCAAAAACGCAATTTTTTAAAAAATTGGATGAATTCACTGATCTCAAAAGACCAGAACGGAAGTGGAACGCCTGTTTTTACTATTTTTTTCAACGGAATTTAAATATAATTTCAATGCAAGTTGTGTTTTTTTTTGTTTTTGCCTTTTGTCTCATCATCTCTCATAAATGAATAATAATACGTCATAACTATTTTTTAAAGCTATTTCTTATGAACTATAGCACGTCGGGTATTTACGGTTTTAAAACGAAACGCTCAAAAATGGCTTGTTTATACTTTTTTTTTTCAAGCTGGTAACAACCCATATGGAAAATAAGTATATTACAAGATATATAAGAAATATCGAACTTATTGCCGCAAAATATATTTTTATAACTCCGTAATATATCTATTATATATCTGTTATATATCCTCCCGGATATATGGGACAGATATATCCAAGATATACAAGAGATATAGAACTTATTGCCGCTATATATAGAGATATATTTTTTTATATATCTGAAGTATACTTTTTTTCATGGGGGAAGTCTTATAATAATTGTGAGGTATTATTTATTTATGAGAGATTTTGAGAAAAAAGGAAAAAAAATTTACAATCTGCTTTGAAATTATATTAACATTCCCTTGAATTGAAAACAGAAAAAGATCCACTCCCGTTCTGGTCTTAAAATCATTGAATTCACCGCATTAAAAAAGAATGACGTTTTTGAGTTCATTACAATGGCGTACAGCGTATAAAAAAAAATTGTCACTTTTAGGTTGAGGTTATTCAGAAAAAAAAATCAGAAGAATCTGAAATGGTCAGGGTCATGGCCTAGGTGAATTTTCTTGGAATGCCCCATATATACATATATATATTTGGTTTCTGATTATTTCAGTACGTCACAGATAAGCAGAGACCTGGCGAATCATAACCTAAATATCATGTTTAGTAGAAATATCGTTGGACAAGCAGTTAGGAGCATGTCGAGTGAGTATTTTTGTATTTTCTTTTTTGTTTTTCCATAAACAAAATATTTAGAGAAAATGGCGGACTGACGCCGAAACCCGCCACTTTGTTCGCCATTTTAAATAAAAATAACAAGTTGATTACTTAAAAAAAAAAGAAGCTAAAAATTCGATGATGTCTTGCACAGTTTCTTCGTATAGCATACCCAAAGAGAATATATAGATAAGGTCCTTTCAGAAAATAACCTCCTCGTAAAGTGTCCTCACGTATTATTCGTGCAAAAGATGAAAAAGTACATACGAGGTTGTATATGGGGCTTTCCATGTCAAATGGCGAGTTCTGTATGCGATCCTCAGCCTCTCTGGGATATTTTAGTGAACGATTTTTTTTTATAATCATCATGCAACTATGTTCAAGGCTTCCATTTTCTTAAAGAATTTTTTTTCCAATTTTTTTTTCCCCATCGCACTTCTGCCAGCTCGAAAATTTTGATCGCATGGCGTGTTTTTCCGAATTTCGTTATATCAATAGTAATAATTATAGCGAGTTATGCCCTAGCCGCGTATATATCACCTGATATAAAAAAAAAACAAATTCATATTTTCCAGCATTTCGTCTAGCACTGGCACAACTCGCTGTGAGCGAAGCTAAATCTGCAAATATTGCCAGCGCGTTATCTTACATCGAGCGTGCCAAGAGTCAACAAGCGGACGTTGTTGTATTGCCGGAATGTTTCAACTCGCCTTATGGAACAAGCAAGTTCAAAGCATTCTTATCTAAATCCCTCTTTTATGTCAATTTCATATCGTATTTATTAATCAAAGCAGCTTTGAAAAATTATTCGTATCAAAATCTATGAAAACTTTTTTTTTTTTCTAATTCATATAATTGACTATTCGTGTAAGCGTTCAAAAATATTTAAATCAAATTTATAAAATGAATATACGAAAATTGTAAAAAAAATACTCGTAATTTCCAACAGTTTTCGTTGATAGTAATTATAAACTTAAATTTCACCGTGTATTTATTTGAGTCGGATTTAAATTGTCGCAGAATACTTTGAAAAATATGCCGAGTCAATTCCCCAAGGCGAAACGAGTCTCGCGTTATCCGAGGCGGCAAAAAAATTCTCAATTTACGTAGTTGGTGGTACGATACCCGAGAGAGATAATGGCTCGCTTTATAACACAGCAACAGTCTGGGATCCTCAGGGAAATCTCATTGCGAAACATCGCAAAGTACGAAAAAGCCCTAATTAGTAATTACACACGGATGCATGAACGTCGGTTCGTAGATTTTATGAAACTTTGAATGAAAATGAGAATATTACTCATTTATCCGTAGATGCATCTCTTCGACATTGACATCAAAGGGAAGATAACATTTTTAGAGAGTAAAACTTTGTCACCGGGCGATACTTTTGCTACTTTTCATGTCAAAGACTTCAAAATTGGTCTGGGTATTTGTTACGATATAAGATTCGAGGAAATGGCACGATTGTACAGAAATATGGGTAAGTCTGCTTTATTTTTGCTTATACTCGCCGAGAAAAAAGTTTTTTCGGTTTTTTCATTGTAAAAAAAAAATGTCTTCAGAGCGGTAATGACGTTTCACTGTAGGTCACGTGATGGTTTTACTTTTTTCCGTGCTGAATTCGATTATCCTTTAATTTCACTCCGTACTCCCTTCCTAACTTCACATTGTGCCTTTGGCCACCAATCATCAATCACAGCAAAGCCCCCCCTATCTTTTTCTTTGAAAGCTTTTCAAATTTTACCAACGAAAAAACTATTTCAGTCCATCAGAAGAGGAATCCCCTCTTTAACGACGGAAAATAATGAAGCTATATTTAAAAAAAAAAAAATATATATATATATATATATATATATATAGTGTTAATATGATCAATTTATTGATTCCTTTACAAATAATCAGGCTGCCACGTATTATTGTATCCTGCTGCATTTAACATGACGACCGGTCCTCTGCACTGGTCGCTCCTACAGCGCTCCAGGGCCAACGACAATCAATGCTACGTCGCGTGTGTTTCACCGGCGCGCAATAAAGAATCTGGCTACATAGCCTGGGCTCACACGCAACTTACCAGTCCCTGGGCCGAGGTTCTTCACGATCTTGACATCGAAGAAGGCATTGTTGTCGCCGACATAGGTAAAAATTATTATTAAAAAAAAAATATATTTGCCATTCAAAGTTCCCCATATCTTCCAATGAAAATTAAGAAAAATTCGTGAATTTTCTTCGCTTATTCGTACAGTTTAAACTCAATGTTCTCGATATCTTCAAATACTCATTGATTCCCATAGATTTTCATTCTGCCGTAACAAACATTTTTCTAATGCGGCCCAAGCATCCTTGGACCATTTTTCAAAGTTCATATTAGCTCTCGGCGATGAATTTTATATCTCTCATCCAAATTTTTAGATATGGCGTTGATCGAGGAAGTGAGAAATCAGATACCGGTGTTCAAGCAACGTCGAACCGATCTGTACGACACGATTCTCAAGAAAATATAATTCTCCAACTCTAACGAACATTGCATTTAATTATAATTGCGAGTATATATATATATATATATATATTTGAGCGATAAATGGAAATGGGATATTTTTTTTGTTTTCGGAGAAGGTATCGTTGAAAATTCAGCGGATACGCTCTTCTCTGGTAGCGATAATCAATTAATTGTTGTATTTACAATTGGAACATGGGGCGATACATCGTCGTATGTGTAAACATTACTTTTTTTTTTTTATTTTACTCTTTAACGTAAGCTTAGAGAAATTGGTCGATTAACGTCTGACAATATACATATAATATATATATTTATAATATATGGTATCAATCTTTATAGCTGAAGCGAATGGCGGTATGCGAAAAATATTATCATTTCTTTCGCCTCGAAGCGATGAACACGCTTACGGAATCGCATATTGGTATTTTTTTTTTTTTAACATGGATCATTTTTTTCCCCCAAATATTTTATCCTGGATATTTCTACAACGTCGAGAGTACATCATTTTTTTTCCACATGTTTTTTCACAACGAAAAAAAAAAAAATTTTAATCGAGTTAGGCCTGGTCATGCGATCAATCACGGTTGGATCAATTCACAATTTGTTCACCCAAGGTTTAGCTTCTCGTTTGAACGAGACGATGAAAAAACAAAAACAAAAATAAAATTGGGAGAGCTCTGTCGCGCTGATGGAAAAACTTTTTGTGCGAAACGCGAGAAGGCAAATTTAAAACGCGCGCTATTCATATAACTCCAAATTTTGTGGAATAAAATTCGTAAGGTGTGATATATATGGCTCTTTGATGGAATTTATCGACACACAATTATTCAATTCCGATCCAGGCTTTATCACCATGCATTGAATTTTTTTTTTAATTTCTTAAATTTAGTTTTAATTAAAACATACCGCGAGGGAGTAATTTGTAAAAGATAATAAACAAAATCAAAGTTACCGATGCGAGATTTTTTATCCATCGATGCACACACACGTAATTATGGATGCGACGCCTTGCAGCGAAAAATTGAACTGAACAACATTAACGGCTAAAATACATAACCTCGTCATGTATTTATTCGCGACTGAATATAATTGAATGACAAATGTATATGACTTAAAGATCGAGGGACTAATTTAATTTATTATTGCTTTTGATATTGTATATGCTTTAAAATTTACAAATGCGAAATAACAAGGTCACGAGAAAATGGCAGATTTCAGTAACCTAGTCAAATTCATAAGTGTATATCACACGTGACGTACATTAAGGCAAAATATAGCTCAAATTATAGGAAAAATTCTCAGAGAAATGGTTATATTGTTTAGGAAGAAGCTACTGCTCCGCAGAATTAACTCATGCAGGGCTTGGATGCTTTTCCATTCGAAATGTTAACGAACTACGAGAATAATTTTTTTCGAAAATTTGTGAGGTTATCTTTTGTCTATCGTCACTTCACGCAAGACCGATGACGTCACAACGTCCGCTGTTTCGCCCATGGATTTCAGCGTCGTTGTAGGTTAGGTTTTGGCATTTTATAAATTGATTTTTTTTCTTTCTTTAATTTTCCTCCTAAAATTCTTTTTTCATACACTTTAGGACCTAAATACCATGTTTTTATAATGATTTAAAAGCTCTTTTATTTTTTTTATTTTTGAATTAATCAGTTCCATCTTTGGCCGCTAGGATCGCATGAATAATTCGTATTTCCGATATAGATGGCGCTTTTTAATTTCGTTACAAAAATTTGAATTTATTTTTCGTGTGTCAGCTAGAGGGAGCTTTTTTGTTCGATCTCGTGGATACAATATATGCCAGGAAAAGATTCCGTAAGCAACGCGAAAGCTTATACAGCAAGAAAGTCGTTAAAGGAGCCAGTAACAAGAGGAGGGAAGATTTGAAACAGCTCGTCTAAAAATATCAATCAAGCAATTTGGCTTTTTTTTGTTGTTGTCTCTCTTCGATATTTAATTGCGACGAAAAAAATAAGCGCGAGTAAATGATAAATAAATATTGATAAATCGTGTGACCTTTGTTTCATTCCACGCCTCGCACACTCTTTAACATATATATATATTTTTTTTTCTTTCGTTTTTAATTCGTCGCTGAGATCACGTACAGCTTTAATATTGTTTTTTCTTTTAAATTACTATAAACGATTCGATCCTGTATGTAACCGTCGATTTTCTTTTCTTTTATCATCATAACATTTCAGTGATGGTACATCGATACATAATTTTGTCGTTTCGAGTGATTGTTCATTCACTCATTGCTTAAAAATTACATTAATGGGAGACCCAAGTGGTATACACACTCGCTCGAGCTGGACGCCAAAAATAGATCGAGTAATTAAATTACCATTTTAATTACAATCGATCGAAGTGATTGTAATTTTTTTTATCTTCAATTACTCCGAAGTAATCGTAATTGATTTTTTTTTTAACAATTACTAATAATCGAAGTAATATTAATTTTTTATTCATTTAATTACAATTGTTCGAATTAATTGTATTTTTTTTTGTTTTTTTTTAATAATAAAAAAATTACAATTATTTTGAATAATTTGCAATTAATATATATATATTTTTTCATTCAAGTTTTGCCCAACTCTGAAACTCACACACTATGTATGTGAATGTTTTTTTTTTTTTATTATCAAGAGCACAAAATATGACTGGATCTTTCTTACTATTAATATTAATGCAGAATTATCAATCTCCTATTATTCTTGTTCTTTTATTTGTTTCTTCCATAAAATTTTTCGAGCGTGATATGTGAGCAGATTTCGTATTGTTTTTATCACGTTAATGGATGGATTCGCTCTCTCCTCGAATTGCCACATAACCTTCCTTCATTTTATTTTTAATACTTTTTTTTGTCTTTTTCTTTCTTATTTTTCGTAATACAATGACAATTATTTGTCCGTTACCGTGGAACTTTATCACGTACACAATTTATATCTTATTATTATTGTACTTCGATAAATTTCCTGTATTTCCAATTGGATTTTTGTGACGAATTAGATAATTAACAAAAATTTTTTAAAGTTAGTAATAAAAAAAATTAAATTAAAATAGTGATGGCTGATCGATCGATCGATTTGGGACACACTCGAGATTCGTGTAACATAACCGAATAAATAATAGTTAGAATTATTAACGAAATGAAGGTGAAATTTTTTTTTCTGCAAAATTCTGAGTAGTCCATAACTGAGTAATAAATTACTAATATCATCACAATTACTCGAAATAATTTGTTATTGAGGTTAATTTAATTACAATTATTTCGAGTAATTTGTAATTGATGACTTTTGCTTAGAATTTTGACCAACTCTGTGGATATATTTGAAAAAAAAAAAAACATTTTAATATCAGATCGAGATACTTGATCTTAAAACAAAAACAAACGATCACAGGAAGATCTTTCAGCAAATAAAATATATATTTCGAAATATATATATATAAATATATTTAATTAATATTGAAATTATGAATAATGGCCATTGTTAAGAAGTCGAAAAAAAACATTCGGTCAGTGAAATTGGAAGAACTATAAAAAAAACCAAAAATGCCTAATTGGGAAATATAGTTGTCAACACGTCGTTTTTTTTCTTCTCTTTTTGCCTCATTAGTTTAAAATGACCTTCATTAAAATTTGGAAAACAACCACCCAATTTTCTCTCTCTCTCTCTCTCTCTCTTTCTCTCTAAATTTTCTCACGTCTAGAAGGCACAATAAATGTTAAAATGAGAAAAAAATAATTTGGGAACAAAAATAAGCGATGACCTAATCGCGTAGATAATGATTTTTTTTTCGAATCGAGGGTGCTTCACGTATAAACTCCCCGAAAAAAAGTTTGCCTCGATCGTAATTTCAGTATACGACAAAAATGTGAGAAACATCAGCCCCATTAACAGTCATAAGAACATTCATTTTTAACAACAATTAGTAATGCCAGCAGGTTATTAAAAATTTGGTCGAAAAAACAATTTGTTGAACGAATCATCGTCAAACTTTCTTGTCCCCTCGCACGAAGCAAATTTGTTAATTTATCGTACGAGTAAAAAAAATTTTCACAAAAACGGAAATTTCGAAAGAGATAAAAAAAATGGAAATCACACGTATCCAGTGGTAATCAACAAATTAATTTGATGCAACAAAAAAGAGTTTTCCGATTAATTGTCGAGTAATTTTTTGTTTAAACAAATTTATGAATAGAATTTTGCGATTATAATTGTTATTCAAAAGTAATGTTCTTAGTATCTTCGCTATTGTTGATTATTTTCAGCCATTACGAAATTGGAAACTGTCGTAATTTTTTTTCTTCAATTATACGGTGAGTTTTCAATTTTAACATTCGTATAGGGACCGTGCACACTAATACACGAGCACGAAAGTGAGAATATGTATAATCGTGTACATGCATACTAGTTGCGACATCTGCAGTCCAGAACGAACACTTTGTCGGGGGAAAATGTATACACGACAATACAATCTCACTTTGGTGAGAGTGTATTAGCGAGAGTGTGACAGGTATAAGCGGAGAGTGGAAATTCACGATGGCAATTATCAGCATAGGGATCGTGCACACAAATACAATCTCACTTTGGTGAGAGTGTATTTGTGTGCACGGTCCCTATGCTGATAATTGCAATCGTGAATTTCCATTCACCGCTTATACCTACTGTACAGTTGGATTATACATTATATACATGTATCCATATATGTATATATAGATATATATATTTCATGAATATATATATTCATTTATCTATATATCCATGTGTGCAGTGAAAGCTCTCGTATTTGACGCGATTAAAAAAAGAAAACGCCAAGTACAAGAGTGGCCAATTGGATAAAGGTACCAACTGATCACGTGACAAGACCGACCAATCAGATGAGAGGACCAGCCAATCAGGTGAGGGTACCCGCAGATCACGTGACATGACCGGCCAATCAGTCGCAATGTGCTGCCGATCGGGCAGCACCCGCGAAAATATGAAATGTTCAATTCACGAGGGTTTTCACTGCATTAATATGTACACGATTGTCCGGAATATCTAGCTGGCTTCACATTTTCGTCTCTCTTCCATTTTGTATACATGTATGTGTGTGTGTGTCTATGTATTAAAGCTAAACAATGGACACTTGAGGATAGCGTGATTTAATCGCGTATACATAGCACTTGAGTAAGAGAACTGGGACGCTACGAGAGGAAGAAAGGTCGATGACGATCGCGTTAACGAGAGAGGCTCTGCCACAAGGATCGAACCTCCTTGATCCCAGATTCTCGATTATACAGAATTCTCGATGGCTTTTACCATATTTTATACCTCGATCGATCCGGCATTCAACAAAATGGGATTTTTTTTTTTATCAATTAGCTTCGAATGAACAAAATTCATATTTTCCAAGCAATTTAATGAATTACAAAGTAATTCAGCGTGTCGATGCTAGTATATAGTTGAAGGTAACAAATAGAAAAGCATTGAATTGAAAAAATGCCGAATTTTTTAATTATCGTTGCCCAAAAATGAACAAAAAAGAAACTCCGAAGTACGATTTAAAGACAAATAATCGAATTACGAAAGATTTTTTTCCGATCGAATTATCGTTCGTCATATCATTTCGTAATTTTCGCGTGTTTGATGAATGACCAAATTGTGTTTGTACAATGAAACGATATTTGATTTTACAATTCGAGCATCTTTGGGCTAATAATAAATATAAATTTTTTGAGAGAGAGATTTTTCGAACTATCGATACGAATGAGCAAAGAACTATCACTCGTTGATACGCAGTGATTATTGCGGATGACGAATTATCGATAGCACAATTTTTATTAAAATGAAAAAAAATTGTTTATAAATTACGATAAAATCTTCTTTTTTTTTTTCTTCATTCTTCCTCTTCGGAGTAGATTGATAATTTGATTTTTTTATCGTTCTCGGTCTCGCGAACGCAAAATCATTGCAATTTTTTATCCATTGTTATTACAATATGGATTATCACAATGACGATTATGTATAAGGAAATTTCAAGGAGAAAAATGTCGCGACGACGATGAAAAAAATTGAGAAAATTTTCGTAACCTGAAGTTCCCAGAGGCTCGATGATCCTGATGCGATTATCATGTCCTGACTACTCCAGTTTATCGCGACTGTCTCGTTCAGGCACTCGAACTCGCAGCAACGCTCGCCAACTCGAAATCTCTTACATTTCTGTGTTACACACACAGAGAGAGAAAGGAAGGAAAAAATTGCAAATTACATTTTGGGTTGCTCAGGATCAATGTCAAATGAGAAAGTATTAATTTCGTCCAATTTACAATTTCCTGGAGTCCACTATTCTTTTTTTTTCCCCCTCAATCATGTTGGACACATTCGGTGTGCCCCTTAACTATTTTTCCCTGCCATTGGAGCTGTATTTGATCGAATTTAATTCATAAGTAGGTCAATCGAAACGCCAGGCATTAGGAAAGACACCAATGAGACTTTTTTGGGATTTTGTTTGAGCTCAACGGCATGAAAATAACGAAAAACAAAGTTAAACAAACAATTGCTCGGATTTCCTTTTATATCGAGTTGATTAGAACAAAAGGACGAATTATTTTTTATCCCTCCCCCCCCCCCCCCCTATCGCACGTTTCTTGTACTGCTTAGTGAATTTTGACAATTCGTTTATTTAAAAATTGTCACCTCTCACTGGAAATATTTATAATTGTTTAAATAAAAATGTCCCCATTGTGGAATGACAATTCACTAGAAAAAAAAAATAATAATCCAAATTATTCTGAATTAATTATTACGGTGAAGAATTATAAAAATGCCCGGTGGGAGTCGATGAAAAAAAAATGATTTAACCATATTTATCATAAATCCGTATTAAAAATTGCGGGTCTGCTGCATCGTGCTGATTTTTTTTTTTTACTTTTGTAAAGTTGCACAGTTCCTTTGCTGTATTATTACGGGAAAAAAAACATTCCTCAAACGTCTGTTCGTGATTAATTATGCTCGTGTGCAATTAACAAGGTCGAAACAAAGTAAAAATCACTTTAATTGCGTATAGCTTGGGGCGTTAGTTTTTCCGGAGCACGTGCAAAATTATTTGTGAGCACGTGTGCACGATAAAATTTTCTTTTGTCGGGCCCAATCACAAAGTCCGTATATTCATGACTTGAATCTATTTTTTTTTTTTAATTTTCATTTCTCCCGTCGTCGTTAGGCAGACACTTTGTTGGTAATTTTTTTTCTACCCACGAGAGTTCGGGCGTATATTTGGATCAGGTGGTAAAATTTCCTCACCCCATTGGATTTTTCGAAAAAAAAAATTCAATCGCGAATTTTGGGAAGCCCAAATGCATGGTCACAAAATAAAAATTCTATATCGTTCGAGAGGGCTGATCTTCGAGAATCGTCAAGCATATTATTAAATTTGTTTTTTTTTCATACAATTATTTTCAACATTATCCATCAAAATTTTCCGTTTTTCAGTATTTTTATGAAAAAAAAATGTTTATATTTTTAAATATTTAATACGTTCGTATGTGTACTCTTGCAATTCAATCAAGTACGAAAAATCCGCAGTGATGAAAATCATTTGAAAATTGTGCATACAAAAATTTTTGGCTTTGAATTGTTTTTAGGACAAGGAATACGATAGATTCAGTAGAAAGAAAGGGAAAAGGAATTTGAGCCAATGCCAATGCGTCGAAAAGTCCGTAACTTCATGCAGAGATTCTGCGAATACCCTGCCAACTCGATATGCAGTCATTCCAATTTTCATAAGTTTCGCATTATTTTAAAAGATTTTTTAAGATTTTCAATTAATTAATTATTTTCTTGTTAACTATATATTTTATTTTTATATTTATATATTATATATTATAATGTATTAATTATATACATATAATTAAAAGACAATTAATCAATTAATTAATAATTAAAAGATTCAAAAAGATTAAAAAATTTTTTTTTTTTAAGACAAAAATCTTTTCTCTCTCTCTCTCTCTCTTTCAAGGAATTAAATATTTTGACACGTGACACAGTCCAGATTGTTTTTTTTTATAAATATTGAAGTGAATAAAATTTGTTGATTTTTCAATAGAAATACTTACAAATTGACGGAAAATGATGAAAATTCAATTACGAAAGTTCATCCCGGGGAAATATGCTCAAGAAATAATAAATTAAATTTTTTTTTACCGTTTTGATCGGCCATCTTTAATTACTATAGTCCGTCAATTCGTCTTCGAACTAGATATTTCTAAACTCTCCCCCGAGTACCAAAATTCCGGTCAAATGACCCACTTTTTGCATTAAAAAAAAAAATTTATTCGCCATTCGTAATTTCGAAAATTCTCATATTTCAACCCTTATTCGTACTGAACGACCCGTAAAATTGGTTCATGGATTTAGATGACAATCTCCGGGAGTAATGGCCACTTCATTTGTGAGATAAAAAGAAAAAAAATAGAGGCAGAATAGCGTTATAATGTAATTTGATTTTTCGTTTAAACCCAAACGATTTCTGGTTCGTGCGCATGCACTCAAGGGAATAATAGCGAGGAATGCATCAATGGTCTTTCGGCCAATATTATATATCCATGCACTGAAAGACCGTTGGGACCGAGATCACTTTGCTAAAAGCGCCGATGTCTATCGGGACTAAATTCGACGGAACTTTGACGAGGACAGGATCGATGAAAATTATATAAGCCACGCAAACCCCATCTATTTATAATGTATATACATATATAATACATACATGTATACTAAATTGCCGTTCATTTAAAATACGTACAATTACTCCATAAAAAAAAAAAAAATTTTAAATACATTTGAATATCTCTCGTGCAAGAAAAAAAGATTTTAATCACGTCTGCTGCATTAAAAAAAATGCTTGGTAAGCAGTGAAGAAAATATTAAATTTTTATATTGATTTTAAAATGATTTTTTTCGTAAAAAAAAATTCTTTCAAATAAATTTTATAATCAAGAAAAAAAAATCATTTTTTGCCGCTAATCCACGAGCTATTCTCATCAATCGGAGTCTGGCGTTTCGATTTCACTATACGATCGAACCTAAAATTACGAATTCGTTGATGAGTCATAGAACAATCAACGACATCGGGTGTGGGAGATCGTGTACGAGGTCCGAGGGTAAAAAAAAAAAAAATAGCCGAGATGAGCCAGGATTGTTATTAATGAGAGAGAAGCTGAAGTATGATATTGCTGAATTATTGATTAAATTTAATACGAGTATCCGATGCAGAGTGAAAGAACATGCCAAGAACAAATCGCCTTTCTCGACTAAAACCCGACTTTTACGAATATATACCTACATACAGAGTGTCCCAACTTAAACTGTTCATTGGAATATCTCGGGAATGAGGACTGCTATCGAAAAATATTTCAGATAAGAAGATTATGATTTGGAGGGGGACACACGATGGCAACGTCAGTTTGGTTGTAAGAAGTACTGCTTGTTAGAAACTAGCATGGACGTAGTTTTTTTTTAATATGGCAATCGATTTTTTTTCCCAAACGAATTTTGTACCTCACGGTGAAGCAAATTCAGGCATATATGGTAAATATCTTTAACGGATTGAGAGTTATGACTGTTCGAAACTCAAGAATCGGGATTTCAAAATCTTGCAGACAGTAGAGATTTTGGAATATTTAACTGGCGCTGGATTTCTCGAGTGCTCAAATATTCATTCATATTTGTTGCTTCACTTTTCTTGGAAATTACTGTCGTGATAAATTCCTGAGTTTCGAACAGTCATAATTCCCGAACCGTTAAAGATTTACCGCATAAAACTTTTACCGCATCTGAATTTGCTTCACCGTGAGGTACAAAATTCGTTTGGGAAAAAAAAAAAATTGATTGCCATTTAAAAAAAACTACGTCGGTGCTAGTTTCTCACAAGCAGTAATTCTCACAACAAAACTGATGTTGTCATCGTGTGTCCCTCTTCAAACCATAATATTATTATTCGAAACATTTTTCGATAGCAGTCCTCATTCCCGAGATATTCTAATGCGCAGTTTAAGTTGGGACAACCTGTATTATATAATGTTATATAGACAAAAAGAAATGAGATACGTTTTATATTTGGACGTTTTGCGGATGACCCAGCACGTATAAAAATGGATAGGGTATAGTTATTGAGAAATGGGCGCACTCCCAAAAATTCTTTGTATCTCTCTGTGCTCTCTATATATATTTTCTTTTTATACGTGCCTCGATGCTCGTGTATGAAAAATCCTTCGACGAGGTAACAACGTATTGTACGGTATATATCCAGCGGAAATAACGTATATCAAAGCACTCGAGCGTGCGATTCACTCGGACAAAAAGCACAAACCCAGATACCGAAATGATTAAACCAGTGAGCCAGCAATTTTCACGTACACGTATACATTTATATATACGATCGAAATGAACATTGTCTCGAAAATTTTCCGAATATTGCCGAAATTTTCAGCGAGTAAAAGATTTTATGATAATTACGAAAAATAAAATGTGCTTGAGTAATCATTAAGAGATCGATATTTTAATTAGAGATGAGAATAAATGAAAAGTATTTTTATTTTTCAACTGAGAAATATCGTTACGGACTATGGATAATTTTTCCTCGAATTGTCTACAATTATGTAAGAGCTGTTCCCTTCAATTGAGAATTTCAAATGTATTATAATTTTCTCATTTATGAAATTTTCACACAGACGAACGAAGAATCTTTATTGAAAATAATTGTCCAATGGGTGAGAAAATTTAAGCTGATATTTCAATAAAAGAAATTACTCAATTGACAATCAACAGGTGGGTTTTTACATCGCAATTTAAAAAAAAAAATGAAAATATTTTTTCGTCGTTCTCGTTTTTTTTTTTTTTTTTTCATAAAATTAATTTTTTTAAGGTTTTCATACCGAAGTATTGTTATTGATCGATCGATTTGTAATGTAAAAAATGAGAAGAAAAAAAATATAAAAAAAATTTTTGTTTCTTCTCATTCTCGAATTATCGACGAAACGTTCGTACGGTCTGTAATTTGCGTTCAAAGTCTCGTCTATGTGCATAAACAAGTATACATTAAATTGCACGTACATACGAATGACAGATTACCATAAAGATTGCGTGCAAACACGACGGGCATTTGGCCCACATTGCGAGGCAAAATTGCCTCTTTTACCGTGTAAACTCATTCTCAAACCTATTTATTTATTCATATATATATTTAACGTATACTCCATTGCAATATAAATATTCAAATGAAAAAAAAACAACTGGCTCACTTTGTAAATCGAAAAAAAAAAAAAAAAAAATATTGCGCATAACGATCGAGAAAAATGTTTCCTCATTGAATTCTTTTGTTTTTCATACAAAAGTGTAGAGGCATATATACGAAAAGAAAAATAAAAAATAGAAAGAAAATATATTTCATAAGAGATGAAAGTCGATTAATTTTTTCTTCAAAGTCATTTTTATAAACTTACGAAGCCAAAAAAGAAAAAGTCAAATCTTCGCGAGGAGAAGTGCACGCACATTTATTATGCTGAGGGATTCGATAATTTTGGCATTTAATATGAAAATTGTGTCAAGACGACTGTGTTGGTAATTTAAGTGGGAAAAAGTAGGTTCGACCGAGTCACATTGGGAAAATTTATAATTGCGTAATTTCGTTATATGTACATCAAAGCTGCCTTGGGGGGGGGGGGGGGGGGGGGGGTGAGAAAACGTACAAATCTCGTTAAAGCCTAGGACTTCTCTGTTGATGCAATTGCTGTTTCTCTTCGTTATTATTTATATATATATATATATGTATGTATAAGAAAATTAGTCGTTTCGTTCTTGAGAAAACGACCGGATCTTCGAGGTTCCCGGAGCCTCAATAGGGGTCGCGTATATACAGCAAGATAAAATAGTATGCCCCGAGAAAATTAATGGCATTGAAATTACATTCATGAATACGAAAAAGGCAGAAATTATTTTCAACAGGTGTCTGCAAGAGTCATCGATTGGAAAAAAAATAAGATTTCCCATAGAGACCATTTTTGTTTTGTTTTTGTTTTTTGTTTTTAAAGTACAGACATAGATATGGAATTGTTCGAATAATTTGAAAATTGGTAAAAACAAAATTTCAAAAAAAAAAACACTTCATTAATTGATTTACTGTGATTTGGGTATTATTAAATTTTTTTATTTGAAATACAGACAAAGGTATTGGATTATTGGAATATCCTAAAAAAATAATTTAAAAAAAAACGAAAATTTTGAAAAACAAAGCCTAATTGTTCCACTGTAATTTAACAATTAAAATTTTTTTTTTAAAGCACAGCCAAAGTTATCGAATTATTCGAATATTTGAAAAATTAATGAAAAAAAATGTACATTTCGAAATAGAAGGCTCAACTATAATTGTTCAACTATAATTTAGTAAGCCTCGATTTTTTTTTTTAATTCTTTGCGTGATTTCTCTGGAAATTTTGAGATTTTCATTTGAACAAATTTGAATTTAGAAAGTCAAAAGTAACTATTTCCCATGAAACTTTATAATTTGAAGATAATTCAGCCTTTTATCGAAATTAAATTATCTCAGCGATTCTCGACAAATTTCAAGCATTTTCATAATACTCTTTTGATGTAAAAAAAAAAAAAAAAAATCAGCCAATATACAAAAATTTGTCGAAGCTAGAGCAATCACAGAGAAATGTATATTTATTTTTCCGTCGAAATTTGACAAAATCTGTAACCGTTTATCGTTTTTTTTTTTTTTTTTTTTTTCAAATTCCTCCAAATTTCTCTAGAAGGTGATTGAAAAAAAAAAAATTCTTCAAAGTAATTCGATCGAGAAAAAAAAAATTCTAGGACATCAAATATACTCACATAGGGTGGCGAGCAATAGATAGCCTTACACCACATGGGCTCCGAGTGATAGCAAACGCATAGACTGCATACAGAGGGCCCCGGCACGTACAGAAGCCCGTGTGTAACGGTGCCACCCTGAAAATCCGTGCAATTTTCCTCCAAGGCGTCTAAAATAATATGTAAAAGAAAATTTAAACGAAATTCGAATGATAATAATAATAATAATTGGTCGAATTTTGTATTCCCAAGACGTAAGGAGACTTCGGTTCAAATTCCGTTAAATCGGCCGCTAAGAACAATTGCAAATTCGTTGCTTCTCATAGTTAAACGTAAAGAGCAATTATTTCGAACAATATTTTTTTGGCACTGTCATTATTTTTTCCCGAAGTTCATTTTTTTTTTATCAATTCAAAGTGAAATCGATTAAAAAGAAAAAAAAAGTTATGGCAAATACGACCAACGGATTTGGAGATATAAATAATTTCAAATTCATTGACTGTTCGGCACAACAAATGTTAAAAAATTCCCAACCCTTAAACTAACGGTCGTAGCGATCGTTTCCACGACCCCCCTTTTTCTCTTTGCTTTGACTAAAAGTTTCGAAAAAAAAAACATACAAGATCCAGAATGAAAAAAAAAATTCGATTGACTTCGCACCCTCTTCAAATGCCGGCGTATAAAATTAATTTTCTATCGAACGTGTACGACCTTTCAAGGGGGAAAAAAAATAGAGATCGATAATTCAATAGAACCGAGCTTAAAAGCCACGGGCAAAAGAAAAAGTTTCAACGGATAAATACCATCCCGTTGCGAAAAGCAATATTTTTTTCGAAAAATTTACGTGCATGTTCAATTTTTTTTTTTTTTAATTACAAGCAACATAAAAAAAAATAAAAAGGGAGGTATGTCTCGCGATGTTGAAAATAAACGGGTATTTTTCTCCTCGAAAGTTCATAGGGCTATATACAGGACTTAAGATGAATGAGATGGAGTACATTTGATAAATTCTCCACAAGGTTCCCAGCCAAAAGCAAGATTTGCGAAGAATTTTAAGCACTTTGCAATGAAATAAAAATTCGAAAGAAATCAACCATTTTAGAAATCCTAAACACTTTGATTTTGAATAATAATAATAACAACGACGAAAAGTTATTGAAAAATTGATTACGAAAAAAAAAAAACGTTATTGAACGATTCGTCAGGGACATTCGTTTTTCTTTTTCGATCGAATAAGTTCGTAAATTTTTTTTTCTTCTTAATACTGTGATTTTTCTTTAGAACTTTCCCTTTGTTTTTTGTTTTGTTTTAAATTCTTGTTTTCGATTTTTTTTTTTAAGGCTGTACGAATGGAACCATTAATTTCATGACCCGAAAACGTTTGCACTGTCATACGTAACCTTTTCACGATAACATACCAAAAATTTAAGACTTTCCACATCCGCTTCACAAAGTTAAAAAAAAAAAAAAAAACTTTCAAAAGAAGGGAAATTCTGAAAAAAATGCTCGCGTATTCGATAAAATCAACGAGTACATTTTATATGACGAAAAAAAAAGTTTTGCCCATTATTCGTTGAACAATTTTTGTAAAAAAAACACATTTTTTTAACAGCTTTTTGGCATTATTATTATTATTGAAAATCAATGCTTCAAATATCTTCGATATCGTTGATATTTTTCGGATTTTTGTCACACATCGAAGTACAAAAATTCCAATCGTATCGAACTTTTCGATTGGGAAATGTTAACGCCAAGCTCCCTCGATCCAACAATCTCATTTCTTTTTTTTATATATATATGGACTCACCGGTTATCGAGAATAGAAAAATTATGACGATAAGATGATGAAGAGTCCCGGAGACTGTACGTGGACTGATCAGGCCAGATAATTCCATCATGTTGATATGACGCGATCGAAGATTATATAGAGAAGAGTCCTTGAGGGATGAACGATTTTGACCCCCGGGGCTAGTGCTTGGTCAGGGACCTCCTCGCGCGTACTGGCGGCAGGAACATGTTTCCTGACCAACGGGAATTAATCAGGGACTTTTGTTCGTGTATATGTGCGTGTGTATAAGTACGTCAATTTTTATCGACATCGATCGGATCTAAACGGGATTGAAGCGATCCTGATGGAGGATTTTGGGTAATAGGAAAGCGATAGGTACAGAAATCTCATCACAAGAAGGGTTGCAATTCCGAATGGCCATCGTACCTCGCCCAATAGTACACGTATTTAGATAAACAAATGTTCTCTGAGGGCTTTAGTTTCTAATATGTAAAATAAAATCTCGACTCTGTCGTCCCTGTTATTGAAAACTTTTTCATCGCTTTTATTTTATTTTATTTTGTTTATATAAGTTTTACGTGACTAAAAATAAAATAAAAGATATTAAGGTTTGTTTTTAATTTATTCTTTAAAATTTAAATATTTTAAATATTAATCTAATTGAAAATTTTTGTGGGGGATTTAAATGAGAATTATTGAAATTTTGTTTGATTAAACCATTTATGTAAATTCAAATGAAATAGAATATTTAATTTTAATAGATTCAGATTAATCATTTTTGGCTTATTAAATAATACAAATTTAATATTTTCTTGGATAATTCTTCAATCTATTCTTACTTTATTAATACCATATATATGTATACATAGTTTTAATTGAAAAAATTAGTTCGATTAGCCGCTGATAAAAAAACGTGCTGCAATATTCAAAATAGTCTAAAAAGTTCAAAAGAGACGTTTGAAAAAAAAACTTCCTGAGTATTGAACCACTAATTTGAATTTTTTTTTTTTCAATTTCTTTGAAGACCCTACCATCTTTGTAATTTATCACCTACCAGACTGGAACTTTTGATACACCTGGATCATTACCAGGGACTGTTTTCCATTGAGTTTCAAGAAAATTGGTCGAGCCATTCAGATTTTATGAATTTTTCCATTTTTTAATTATTTTTAATCGATGTAGGTCTTTGTTAAAGCACTTTGGACCAGGGGGTAAAAATTTTTCAACTGTTTCCCGATGTATTTTTTCCCATCGTTCAAGCTGATTTTTATTTTTCTGCCATCGAGCAAAAACGTTCTGCAGAAATAGACCCAATGATACGCTTGATATTGAATTAAATAGAAGAAAAAAAACAGTGCAAAATGGAAACTTGGAAAACACTTCCTCTTTTTTTTTTTATATCAGATAAATCGATGCAAAGGGCTATTTGTTTTATGAAAAATAAATTATTACAAAACTGACGTGAAAATATATAAGCTTTAGTATACTAAAAAAATAATAAAATAATAATAATGATATGAAAAATATAAAAATAATAGTAAACAAATACGATTATATTATAATTGTTACTATTATCATAGTAACAATAATATAATTATTTAATACGAGATTTGTTATATTGAAAAATTTTCTGCTACATCGTTTATCACGTGTACCAATGACTCAAATAAACATAAACAGTTTTTCAAATAAACATTAGTATAGCTGTGATAGGGAAATTGGTAAGTCACTTCGAAAAGCTTGCTCGCAGGATTTCTCAAGACAGACTTATCCGATTGAGCTGAAATTTTAACAACACGTTGAAAGAACATGATGAATCAAAATGACGAACAAGTTTTTAATTTCACTGAGAATCGACCAATTGGCAGAGGATTGAGTATTTGTATCTTGATATTTTAATTTTTATTGGCGCATAATATACTGTATCTGAAAAATTAATCAATGGATCAAGTTTCCGGTTCATCGTTTCAAAGTGGATGACTTCAGCAATTTTTGTGCAAAATTTGATCCAGATCGGTCCAACGGTTCTGGAGATATCCTGCGCGGAAGCTTTTCCCAGTGACCTACCTGCTTCCCTATTGCAGCTATACTATGTTTATTTAAAAAAACGTCACTGAGGCATTTTGTTGACAATGATCCAAGCTTTCTACCGAAAGTATCATTTCCACCCCAACCCAACCTACTATGTACTGTTGCAATAGACCTCTAAAATAAAGCCCTTAGAGACGTATGTGCATGCCCACTTAATATACGCGGTTAATACTGATCTGCTATATACAAATATATGCAGATGGATATTTCGAGGTAGTGTGCTCTCTCGAAGATGGTTCATCGGTAATTACGAAATTCCTCGCATACACGGACGAAATGGGAATGAGATTACTGTGGTTACATCGCATACATATATGTATATACATGACTAGATTACATGGGCTTCGATCTGCCAAATATTTCCAGCTATAACGCGTAAATCTCTCCAACTATATATACATATATAGGGGAGACCGGGGCAAAAAGTGGGAATCTCAGCCAAAAAATGGAATTAAGAAAAGAATTTCAAAAATCGTTGTGTTTCCTCAAAAAAATTTGTTTCCTTCAAAAGTCTTTTGATAAATGAGTCGTTACAAACGATTAATCATTAATCCGTGACTTCTATAACTAATAGCATATTTCATCCTAGATGAAGCTCCACTATTCTTTGACTAACAGACGATGCTAGTTCTGTGAGCTATACGCGTGAACAATTTTCATTTCTCGATTTATTTTATTCAAAAAAAACCATTCTTGTTTTTTTTTTAGTAATATTGCTTACTCTCGCTTTGACTAAACGATCATTTTTAGTGTCGGTACTCATTTTTCTCATTTTAAGCTGAGAAGTTAAGTACTGGAGGTATCTGACCTACCAGAAAATTCTATTTAGTTAGGAGTCACGCATTAGCAAATCATCGTGGACGACTCATTTCTCAAAAAACTTTTGAAGAAACATATTTTCGTGGAATAATTAATTTTTTTCCCGGAACAAATAAATTTTTTAATTTTTCATTTGTTCGAAAAAGCCAAATTTTCATTGGGATTTTTTTAGGAGAAAAACCACTTTTGAAGGGAAACAAAAATTTTTTCCAATTTTCGGCTGAGGTGCCCACTTTGTCCCGGTCTTCCCTATGCATATAAATGATATAGAAGTATCGAAATATCCGCCAATGATGATAATATCCTATATGATTATTTAAAACCCTTCAGATTGAGGGGGAGATCCGTTTTACCAGGATTTAAAAAATTAATTTTCATGAATTTTTCGTGCCGAAACAGTAAGGCCCACTGCAAGGTCCTTTTGGGTAAATATTTACTGATATTTCGTTATGCTTATAAAAAAATTTGTAAGACATTTCGTTGAGTCGTACTCGCTTGGCGCGCTGGACCGTAAAAGGCAGGCATTTCCATCGGTACCCACGATCATCCCCCATTTGACCGATCTGAAACAAAAAATTCAGGTATATTTTCATTTGTCAGATGATGGGCTCTGTAGCCCATAGCTCGATCGCATTGAAAAAAATTTAAAAAATCACAAAATCGCGCCATGATAACAAATTTTAAAAGCAGCGAAATTAAAAAAATCGTTATCGTGGCGTCATTTTGCGATTTTTTATTTTTTTCAGTGCGATCGAACTATGGGTTGTAAAGGGCCATCTGACGAACCAAAATATACCTCAATTTTTTGTTTCAGATCAGTCAAATGGCGGCGATTGTGGGTACCAATGAAATGCCCTGCCTTTTACGGTCCAGCGGGCCAAGCGAGTACGACTCAACGAAATGTCTTACAAAAATTTGTATAAGCATAACAAAATAACAATGAGTACGTTTACACGACGCTCTAAATCCGGTGTTACGAAAACCGGTTTAGTTAAACCAGGCGTTTACACGGTACCTAACACCCGCTTTACCTCGTAAAGCGGGTGTTAGGACCCGTTTACACGCACTTTAACGCCTGATTTAACTATGCCGGTTTCCGTAACACCGGAATTGAAGTGTCGTGTAAACGTACTGAATAAATATGTAACACAAAAGAACTTTTCAATGGGTCTTACCTGTTTAGGCACGAAAAATTCATGCAAATTCATTTAAATAATGTAAAACGGATCTCTCCCCTTAATGGATGGCATTATTAATATGATTTTCCGCTGAGTTCCTTTATCCCAAAATTTACCGCGTTGACATACCGGATATGTGCCACATAACCGTGTCACGTATATAGGCATGTGTATATGCGATAAGTTTTACGTAATACGAAATTTTACGTAACATGAGAAATTCCAACTTAATGAGAATAATTTTTTATCGATGCCAATTGTTGGAATTTTTTTTTTAATCTCAAAAATCGCGACTGCATAAACAAAATTAAGATGGTGCAAAGGTCCCGAAGACATTATCGATACTTGGTGCACGAATCTGTTGCAAATTAATTAAAAAATAAATTTTTTAAAAATCCGAAATTTTCTCGCGTATTTGCAAGAGTATTTGAAAAAAAAAAAAAAATGAAAATATCACGAAATGGCGAACTAATGACACTTTGAATTTTCATAATTTATACTTTACTCGCATGATTCGTTTGAAATAACATTTATCAGACGATAATTATGAATTTTACAACGAATAAAACTAAATGAAAATCGATTTTTTCAGACTTTTGCAATCAACCGATCGATCCATACATGAATTTTCCGTTATTTATTCATTATTTTACGCATTAATTAATAATCCATTAGATAAAAAAAAATCATCAAAAAGCTAGCGTTTTGAAAGATTTTGATTATTTTGGAAATAATTTCATGCTCTTTGACGTGACTTCGTATGGTCGTACTTTTTGGGATATGTTGGTTATCAAATTGTCCGTAGGTCGAGCGTGTACAACGTTAAATTACGATGGTGATTTCACGCGCGAAGCCCATGAAAATTCTCGCCTACGGGAATGCCCCGAGAGATACAACGATCTTCTCATTAAGCAACTTCACGAAATTTACTCACGCGATTAATTATCAATGCGTTAAACTATATACATATATGGGGCATTCCAAGAAAATTCACCTAGGTCATGACCCTGACCATTTTAGATTCTTCTGATATTTTTTTTCCTCAATAACCTCAACCTAGAAAGGACCAAAAAATTTTGAGAAAATATGTTTTCCAAAATATTTTTTTCATACACCATTCGAATTAATTCAAAAACGCCATTTTTGTTTTTGAAAAAAATTAGGCGAATTCACTGATCTCAAACGATGATTTTAAGACTAGAACAGAAGTGGAACGCCTGTTTTTTCTATTTTTTTCAAAGGAATGTAAATATAATAATTGTCAATAATTTCAACGTAAGTTGTGAATTTTTTTTGTTTTTGCCCCTTGTCTCAAAATCTCTCATAAATAAATAATAATACGTCATAAGTGTTTTTGAAAGCTATTTCTTATGAACTTGCACGTCAGGTATTTATGGTTTTAAAACGAAACGCTCGAAAATTGCTTGCTTATACTTTTTTTCAAACTGGTAACAAGTCTTTGAAATAATCATGAAGTATTATTATTTATTTAAGGTAAACGGCCCATCAGATAAATGAACGCATCGTTGATTCAATACCCGCAAATAAAGGTTCAGTTTTCAACTTTCCGGCTAAAAAAAGTTCAGAGTAGCAACTATTTTCGATTTATTATGAATTTAGCTTTAAAAATCGACACTTCCATCTATTCCGTCATTAACTGGGACAACGAATTTAGGACGTGTCCGAGTTGTTGATTGGTTTCCCATAGCCTGAACAGTTTTCAGTTTTTTCTCGTATTGCTGTGGCAAAATTATTTAATTTTTTGTAAAATGATAAAAAAAAAATTCGTAAGCAACGTGCAAGTTTCAATTTGCACCCTATTTTTTCTTCTTCTATATTCTTCGAAAAAATAGTTTTCGTATTTATTTGCGAAATAACTGTGTTATTCGTTGCAAAGCCTTTTAAAATTCAAGTCAGGGGATAAATAAATAAATAAATGAACACAAAAATTCTACAAAATGTGGCAAATATCCGAATAAAATTTAAAGAAAAATGACTCGTTCGTTAAATAATTAACCCTTAGTTTGCATTAAATAAATATTTCGGGATTTTGTGAGTCTTTTTTAAAAAAATATTACAACAATATTATAGCATCATCAATAATATTGCATTTGTTGCAATTTTACTTGATCACTGTACGAAATTTTTCCAAGTTTTCTCAAATTTTGATCGAATTCTCTTAAAAAAAATTACCAAAAATCTCCAAAATTATTTACCAATAGCCAAAAAAAAACCACGTTTACTCACTCGTGGAACAAATTCGATCGTCGTTGCACACGATGAAAATTCGTGAAAAGTCGAACGAAAAATTGTAATAAAAAATTTCTTATGAATTTCTTCGTTTCGAGAACGTTGGAAAATCGTATTTCGCGAATAATCAAAGTCATGAAATGCCGCATAATGCATACTATCGTAGTCATATGGAGTATTAAAAGAGTGAAAAAAAAAAAAAAAACGTGGTGACCCAGTGACACGAGGTGTGCTGGTGAACGGTACCGTACCGTGTTACGCCGCATTGACAATCCGCAAGACCGCGATAACGAAATTTTCTTCACCCCCCCCTAACCTTTTCTCACCCTCTCACACACCAATCGCTATCGTCATTTATATCCCCCCTCCCCCCTCAATTTCATCGTCGATTTCATAATTTAGAAAATCAAAATTTTCCAAAATATGGGAAAAAATTTGTTGTTATTGTTTTTTTTTTCATCGTAAATCCGTAATTTTGACGAAAAAAAAATTATATTCAAAATCGTACAACTTTTATGTCCAAGAAATCTTATTTTCGTTTTTTTTTTTTTTATTGTATTTAATTTGTATTCGTTGTATCATTTATAATATTTGTTTTTTATAAATTACTACTTTAATACATGTCTCGAATTACGTGGATATTAAAAAAAATAATAATAAGTATGAATTTTTGTATTTCATGGAAAATGAATAATGAATTAATATTTTTGATTAAAAGTTTCGTTAATTGGGGGAATGTAAATTTGACGTGTAAAAAAAAAAATCGAGGAAAAATCTGGATACTTCGATTACATTTCTGTGCATTTTTTTACTTTAATTTTATCTTATATTAAAGAAAAAAAAACATAGAAAATAAAATAGAAATAAAGAACAATCCAGTCGATTGAGCATAAACGATCGATAATTAATATTATAAATTTCGAAGTTATCCAATTTCCATTGCCTCGATATAATATTATCAACAAACAAACAATATTCTACGAAAAATGAACACAAACAATTGATAATTATGCAAAAAAAAAAAATTTTTTAATTATCAATTGAACTTAAATTCAAGATTTTTTATAGTTAACTTCACTTTTTTTCTATTAATATAACGATAATGATATAATTACCTTTGAACAGCATGTCGTAAATTGCAAAAGAGTTCCTCGCTTCGTCCACCATTAGAGAGTGAATTTCATCGAGTGAAATTTCAAAATACAAATTTACGAAAAGTACGTTTTATTTTTATTTCAATTATCAATCAAACATTCGAATCAACTCTTCAACGTTATAAGCGCGAAGCAAAAAAGATTAAATCGATGTTCGAGCGAGATGAGACGAAAATTTTCCATCAAAGTTGAAAATTTCGAAATTTTTCGTATTTTTCTTTTTTCGTCGACGAATTTGGATTTGTTTTTTCTCCTTTTCTTTTCGAGCTTAAAGAGCCGGCTTTCGAGAGTTCGGTTGGCAGAAAATGTGTGCGTGTGTGTGTGTGTGTGTGTGTGTGTTTTTTCGTGTGGCATGGAGCTACACGAGAGCACGAGGATGAGACGAGAAAAATCTCGCGGATGATGTTGCCCCGGAGCCGGACGAACAACCGACTGATGTCGCAGTGAGAGAAACGCAGGGCGGACACGAGCAACGTTCCTGGGTCGATCGAACATCGCGCGTTTCTCCGCCTTCCCCACCACGCCGTCGCAACCCGCCACCGCACATTGAAAAAAAAAGAAAAAAAAAAAAAAAAAAAGAAACAAATCCACCACATGCAAGCCTGAACCACCCTCGATACTTCCTCGACGAGTTAGGACTGTGACTAGCGCGAAAAGCCCTTAAATCGAAACGAGAAAACCCGCATCGAAGAGCCCTACTCGTATCACTGGAATTATGTAATTTTTTTTTTTCCCCCAGCACGGTTAACGATTTTTTCTAATTCATCTTTTTTTTTTTTTTCTTTTTAAGGGGACACACGCGTCTCTAAGGCTTTTATTTTGGCGGTCTATTGCAACAATAGTGGTGGGGTTTGGAATGGAAATATGATACTTTCGGTAAAAAGCTTGGATTATTGCCAACAAAATGCCTCATTGACGTTTTTCAAATGAACATTATAGTATAGCTGTGATAGGGAAGTTGGTAAGTCACTGCGAAAAGTTTGCGCGCCAGGATTTCCCAAGACGGACTTGTCCGATTGAGCTGAAATTTTAACCACACGCTGAAAGAATTTGGTGAATCAAATATGATGAACCAGTGTCGAATTTTACTGAGAATCGACCAATTAGGCAGAGGATGGAATATTTGTTTCTTGATTTTTTTTTTTAGTTTTATTGGCGCATAATATACTGTATCTCAAAAAATAATCAATGGATCAAGCTTCCGGTTCGTCATTTCAAAGTGGATGACTTCAGCAATTTTTGTGCAAAATTTGATCCAGATCGTTTCAACGGTTCTAGAGATATCCAGCGCGCAAGCTTTTCGCAGTGACTTATCAACTTCCCTGATGCAACTCTATACTATGTTTATTTGAAAAAAGTCAATCGGTCGATCGGGCAAAAAAATCAGCCATGTTTCGGATTTTGAACACATATTACATGGATGCGGCACTAGTAGAAATTGTCGCACATGCTTCGGGTTTCACATGGCTGATTTTTTTGACAAAATATACCAAAAAAATTTATGAGCATCATAATTTTTTGTTTGTATATTAATGTCGAACTAACTCCGTCTTTTAGACACTAAAATCGACGCGGTGCCACTAAATCTTATCGTACACCTTACGGACTTTACAAGAATTTTTTTCTACCGCAAAACGAAAAAAAAAAAAAAAAATTCTGAGCAATTGTACATCTACATTTTTTAATAGAGTGAATTTTGCGGTTTTTCAAAATATAATCTGGATGAGGCAGTTTTAAAAATTGTCGCAGAATTTTCGGATTTCGCAGAGATTGTATTTTTATATCAAATACAGTAAGTAGCTCGATGAACGTTTGGCTGTGTTGAAAAAAAAATGACCGAAAAGGGTCACTTTAAGCAAATTTGTCTATATGTGCGGCAGTACTAAATATGATCGCACAGCCCTCGGGTTTTGCCAGAAATTTTCTTTTTTTGGTGTTTATAAACGCAGATAGAAGAGCAATACGATTTTAGAAAAAAGTGTTTGTTTGAAAAGCCCTAATAAACACGCACTGAGAGAAAAAAAAAAAGAAGCGAACAAACCGAAACGAAACGAGCACGCACTCGAAAACGAAATGGAGCACAAACAAACAAAAAATACAAACAAAAAAAAACGAATATTTTCTTGCATTGTTTTTGTTTTTTTTTTTTTTTTTTTTTCGAATTTTTCGCTTTTTTATTCTTTCACGTTGCGCAATCGATTTTTTTTTGTAAACGAATGAGAGAGAAAGTTTGACATGAAAAAAAAATTATTGCAATTTTTCGATATAAATTTTTTTTCCCCTTTTCGTATGCGTGAATTTTGATTATATATTGCGTGTGATCTGGGAGAGAGGGAAAAAGAAAAGGAAATGCTCGATCAGGAAATTCTGCATAATTGTTGTGCACGAGAGAGAGAGGTGGCAAAATTCAATTTTTTTTCATCATATTTTTATTATTTATTTATTTTTTTTTTAAATTAAATTTTCTCCTAAATTGCTCCTAATTAAATTTCTCCTTTTTTTCTTTCTCCAAAATTTCTCCTAAATTTCTCCTAATTAAATTTCTCCTAAATGAAAAAAAAATCTTCATCCATCTCCTTTGCCAGCTGATCTGACCCAAACCAAAGGGAACAAAAACTGCGTTTGCGTGGTTAAATAGGGAAAAACAAATTAATACCGGAAACGCGGAGAGAAAGAAAAACAAAAAAAAATCAACAAATAATTCACGCGTTCGAATAATGCAGCTCTGCGTTGTTTTTTTTTTTTTTTGCATCCCGAGAGACGTGGGGCATTCCGCGACGACTCGTAGATCCAATTTATTAAATTAATTTTTTTTTTGTTTTCCATCAAAACTCATTCGATATCAATTCACGACTTTCGTTTTTTCTCCAATTACAATTGGCGGGAGAAAAAAATTTGGACCCGAAATTTTTCAATCCCAATCTTCTTACTCGGGAGTAAAATTTTAATTAACAAAGTAAAAACGCTATTCGAGTCATTTTATGCCAGCTCGAGATCCCCCTTGGACCCTCCGATAAATCTGGTCTAAAATTTTTTGTTCAACTACCATTCATAAAGATCTGTAAAATTATTTCAAGCGGACGAAAAAAATTAAAGAAAATTAAAAAAAAAAAATTTGAATTGACTCGCAGACTTGGGATATGAGAAATCAAGACTCGGATCGAATTCTCCAAAGATCCAGAGAGGTTTTGCCACCTTTTCGAGTCGCGCGCGCGCGCTCTCTGCAAATAAAGTAATTAAAAAAAAAAAAGATAAAAAAAATTAAAGACTTTTTAACGTTTCGCGACGCGATGTGTGTTGACAAAAAAACGGATTGACAGTTCAACCGAACACTGTTCGTTGTACACTATACTTAAAGTGGCGACAATTGAATTTCAAATTTATTAATTTATTTTAAATTATTTAATAATTAATTTAATTAATTTACTAAATTAAATTAAATTAATTAAATTTTAATAAATTTTAATAAATTAATTATTTACAAACCAGCCATCGGATCATAACGTTTCTTTCAACCGAAATTTCATTCTCCCTTCGATCTGAATCGCAGCCTATATACTCTCAGACCAAATTCTCGCAGGCACTGTTCAATAATATTAATAATGTTTAATTGTGGACCGAAAATTTTCACGGATTTCCTAATAATAAAATCCGAGATGAAGCCTTTGCAGGCTTGTCGCATCAAATTTAACGATTTATCATAAATATTGAATAAATATATGAAAGAAAAAAAAATTGATAAATTAATAACTCGATAAATCGATAGTTATATTTGTTTTCGAGTCCCACTGTACATTCGTTACATCCGAAGAAAAGATAATTTGGCTAGCTCGCTCAATGGCACGCTGTAAAAAAAGTATTTTTCTTTTTCTTTTTTTCGAGACATTTACACTTCTTTTTGGACCTGACTGGTACGGAATATTCTCAAGGAGCAATATGCCCATAAGGAATGTTGAAAAAAAATAGGATTATGTCGGAGAATTTTTTTTTTCTGTAGAAAATTTGATTTTATCGTGCGATCGTTGCGTACATTAAAAATTATAATATTTTGTACAAAAAAAAAAAGAAAACTGAAAAGTTCTACGACGAATTCATTCATCAAACTTCGGGACATTCCTGGCAGTGAATTAAAAAAAAAATATCACAAGCATACCTTATTTCAAAAAGTTTGCCCATCGAAAAATTTTCAAAATTAAACACACAATTTATACTTTTGAATTTACATGACGATTGTTCGATCAAATAAAATTGTATGAACGAGAAAAAAAATTCTCTCGTATAATTCTAGCTTTTGTCATTCCGAGGAGTAATGTAATCCCTCAACGAGATAGCATTTAAAGTGATTTTTACTCGATGAGCAGCAATATTTTATTTTCGTGGATTTATTAAAAGCAGGGACTGACAGAATCAGAAAAAAAAAATACAGCAAGAATATCTTGACGATTTAATTGTCATTTTTTTGCGTAATTTTCTTTTTTTTGCATTGCCATTAAGATGGTTTTTATTGGTTACTCAAATTTTGCCTGTCTTCCTGGCTCGATAGAGATAGACGTAGTTTACATATTTCCTTTTTTTTTTTTTAAATAGTGGTAATGGATAATTGTTTTTTTTTACAATGGGACACACATTTTAACGGGGCTTCGTACAGAATTATAAATATAGCAACTAATGTAGATGTATATAGATTATTATATACGTATATAATGAACTTATAAAATTCGTGATATTTCGTATATACTTTCAAGGCTTCCCTCCCAGTGGTATAAAGTACTCTGTAACTCGTCGAAATACTTAATAAATCACATTTTCATTATAGACTATCAAAAAATTTTCACCCTTTCCCGCTTTTTTTTTTTGAGTTCGTACACTTTAAAAATCAGAAAAACATGATTTCGCTAACAGAATTCTACGTAAATTTTAGGTATAAAAATAAAAATAGTATCAAAATTTTGTGTGCCGCTTCGTAAACTATTTTATATGAAAAGTGTCAGATTTTCAAAACGAATGGCTGTCTTATTTTTTCACACAACGGAATGTAAGATAATAAATGAAAATTCAAAAAACCTTTGTAGAGACGTCATGTAGGATCTCAATAATCGGGACAAACCAACTCCGTTGGGTCACTGTCCTGTAAGACGTTTATATCATTCTTATTCGACGGCGTAGTCATACCATTGGGAAAAATTACCTGTAACCCTCTAGCCGCAAGATCAGGCGTCTAGGATGACCAAAGACTCCTTGTCGTTTCTGTTAATCTTGGGGGATTGTCGAGAAAAGTTTTTAGAAAACGGCAAAATAAAGATCGTGCTCAAATGTGTAAGACGGTGCCTGTCTCCGAGACTACGAGCGGGAAGGGCGGCATGGAACACACAGAGACGAGAGGCAAATGAAAAATTCATGGAGGATCCTGAGAAGTCAAATGAATTATAGAAATTGAGAGGACTGAGGGGATATGTAAAAGCCAAAGGATATCGTCGGATGGGGGGGATAACTGAAAGTTTTTTTTTTTTTTATTTATTTGACAACTTTACCTGTTATTTTATTTTACTTCAATAAATTATGGGTGTTTTATCAAACAGAGTTAACGAAGTGCGTATTACACATAATATAAAATATATTAATATCAGAACAAAGTACAATCACTATGAAAAAAAAGAGATGAAAAATATGTATGATATGCTGTTCTAATTGAATCAAACCTGCCTCGTTCGATCAGCATTCTTCCTGTGCCCGAAATCTCTATTTATTAGAATAAATATGCATATCGCTATAGTAATGCGTATATCCATCGAATCCATTGAAAAAAAATGTAAACAAAATTTTGCATTAAAAATTCTTTATTATTACACAGATTACATTATTAATAATTTCACATTCTTATCATATAAATTGATTTCTCATACATGGAAATGCAAAACCCCTAGAGCTAATGAAAGTTTTGCGACTTGCTCATTTCCACACCCACCACGGAGGTAGAGCAAACGTGGGCGCGTTTTTTTTTTAAGTGGTATCCCCTGTAGGCCTAATCCACTCTGACTACCTTTACACCGATGGTGTTGTAGTAATAGTCTCTACCTATGTCTGCCTAATTTTGGAAATTAAAATTAAAAGAGATACCCTGTAGGCCTACCCTGTAGGCCTACTTCACTTTGACTACCTTTACACCGATGGGGTTGTAGCAAAAGCATGATTGCCACAGAACACGTACTCCTCAACCGTCGAACGGTCACATTCATGCTAAAGCACAGACCAACTCCATCAATGGAAACGCGGTCGCTACCTATATCTGCCTAATTTTGGAAACTAAAATTAAACGGGATAAAAAGAAACAAAGCGGAATTAATTACGAAATTGAGGATAGCAAAGGTATTTTCTATTTTCGCCAAAATACGAAAATACCAGCAATGTCAAAGAGAATCGTTATGAAGGTGGAACTAACCCAATCTTAGCTTCAATGGTCCAGAACAATCTCTTCTTCATTGTGCTACATAAACTAACAAAAAAAAAAAAAAAGCTTCCGCTTTGTTTGAATACCAATCCCCTCTGTCGACGGAGGGGGTTCGTATTTATATTAAGATATCTTAACCTTATATCTATACCTGACTATATCTGGATAGCAGTATTATATTAAGTCAACTAGAAATCTTAATATTAGCTTAAATTGCGATGAGATATTCTTAAATTTAATACGTAATAAGACTAACTTAGATATAGGGAGCTGGTATTTTATACCAATTGATAATCGCAACCTTATATCTATACTTGCGTATACCTGGGTTAAAATATTGTATTGAGTTCACTAGAAATCTTAATATTAGCTCAAATTGCGATGAGATATTCTTAAATTTAATACGCAACGGACTAACTTAGATATAGGGGGTTGATAAAATTAAACGAGATACCCGGTAGGCCTACCCTGTAGGCCTACTCCACTTTGACTACCTTTACACCGATGGGGTTGTAGCAAAAGCATGATTGCCACAGAACACGTACTCCTCAACCGTCGAACGGTCACATTCATGCTAAAGCACAGACCAACTCCATCAATGGAAACGCGGTCGCTACCTATATCTGCCTAATTTTGGAAACTAAAATTAAACGGGATAAAAAGAAACAAAGCGGAATTAATTACGAAATTGAGGATAGCAAAGGTATTTTCTATTTTCGCCAAAATACGAAAATACCAGCAATGTCAAAGAGAATCGTTATGAAGGTGGAACTAACCCAATCTTAGCTTCAATGGTCCAGAACAATCTCTTCTTCATTGTGCTACATAAACTAACAAAAAAAAAAAAAAGCTTCCGCTTTGTTTGAATACCAATCCCCTCTGTCGACGGAGGGGGTTCGTATTTATATTAAGATATCTTAACCTTATATCTATACCTGCCTATATCTGGATAGCAGTATTATATTAAGTCAACTAGAAATCTTAATATTAGCTTAAATTGCGATGAGATATTCTTAAATTTAATACGTAATAAGACTAACTTAGATATAGGGAGCTGGTATTTTATACCAATTGATAATCGCAACCTTATATCTATACCTGCGTATACCTGGGTTAAAATATTGTATTGAGTTCACTAGAAATCTTAATATTAGCTCAAATTGCGATGAGATATTCTTAAATTTAATACGCAACGGACTAACTTAGATATAGGGGGTTGATAAAATTAAACGAGATACCCGGTAGGCCTACCCTGTAGGCCTACTCCGCTTTGACTACCTTTACACCGATGGGGTTGTAGCAAAAGCATGATTGCCACAGAACACGTACTCCTCAACCGTCGAACGGTCACATTCATGCTAAAGCACAGACCAACTCCATCAATGGAAACGCGGTCGCTACCTATATCTGCCTAATTTTGAAAACTAAAATTAAACGGGATAAAAAGAAACAAAGCGGAATTAATTACGAAATTGAGGATAGCAAAGGTATTTTCTATTTTCGCCAAAATACGAAAATACCAGCAATGTCAAAGAGAATCGTTATGAAGGTGGAACTAACCCAATCTTAGCTTCAATGGTCCAGAACAATCTCTTCTTCATTGTGCTACATAAACTAACAAAAAAAAAAAAAAAGCTTCCGCTTTGTTTGAATACCAATCCCCTCTGTCGACGGAGGGGGTTCGTATTTATATTAAGATATCTTAACCTTATATCTATACCTGCCTATATCTGGATAGCAGTATTATATTAAGTCAACTAGAAATCTTAATATTAGCTTAAATTGCGATGAGATATTCTTAAATTTAATACGTAATAAGACTAACTTAGATATAGGGAGCTGGTATTTTATACCAATTGATAATCGCAACCTTATATCTATACTTGCGTATACCTGGGTTAAAATATTGTATTGAGTTCACTAGAAATCTTAATATTAGCTCAAATTGCGATGAGATATTCTTAAATTTAATACGCAACGGACTAACTTAGATATAGGGGGTTGATAAAATTAAACGAGATACCCGGTAGGCCTACCCTGTAGGCCTACTCCACTTTGACTACCTTTACACCGATGGGGTTGTAGCAAAAGCATGATTGCCACAGAACACGTACTCCTCAACCGTCGAACGGTCACATTCATGCTAAAGCACAGACCAACTCCATCAATGGAAACGCGGTCGCTACCTATATCTGCCTAATTTTGGAAACTAAAATTAAACGGGATAAAAAGAAACAAAGCGGAATTAATTACGAAATTGAGGATAGCAAAGGTATTTTCTACTTTCGCCAAAATACGAAAATACCAGCAATGTCAAAGAGAATCGTTATGAAGGTGGAACTAACCCAATCTTAGCTTCAATGGTCCAGAACAATCTCTTCTTCATTGTGCTACATAAACTAACAAAAAAAAAAAAAAGCTTCCGCTTTGTTTGAATACCAATCCCCTCTGTCGACGGAGGGGGTTCGTATTTATATTAAGATATCTTAACCTTATATCTATACCTGCCTATATCTGGATAGCAGTATTATATTAAGTCAACTAGAAATCTTAATATTAGCTTAAATTGCGATGAGATATTCTTAAATTTAATACGTAATAAGACTAACTTAGATATAGGGAGCTGGTATTTTATACCAATTGATAATCGCAACCTTATATCTATACCTGCGTATACCTGGGTTAAAATATTGTATTGAGTTCACTAGAAATCTTAATATTAGCTCAAATTGCGATGAGATATTCTTAAATTTAATACGCAACGGACTAACTTAGATATAGGGGGTTGATAAAATTAAACGAGATACCCGGTAGGCCTACCCTGTAGGCCTACTCCGCTTTGACTACCTTTACACCGATGGGGTTGTAGCAAAAGCATGATTGCCACAGAACACGTACTCCTCAACCGTCGAACGGTCACATTCATGCTAAAGCACAGACCAACTCCATCAATGGAAACGCGGTCGCTACCTATATCTGCCTAATTTTGAAAACTAAAATTAAACGGGATAAAAAGAAACAAAGCGGAATTAATTACGAAATTGAGGATAGCAAAGGTATTTTCTATTTTCGCCAAAATACGAAAATACCAGCAATGTCAAAGAGAATCGTTATGAAGGTGGAACTAACCCAATCTTAGCTTCAATGGTCCAGAACAATCTCTTCTTCATTGTGCTACATAAACTAACAAAAAAAAAAAAAAAGCTTCCGCTTTGTTTGAATACCAATCCCCTCTGTCGACGGAGGGGGTTCGTATTTATATTAAGATATCTTAACCTTATATCTATACCTGCCTATATCTGGATAGCAGTATTATATTAAGTCAACTAGAAATCTTAATATTAGCTTAAATTGCGATGAGATATTCTTAAATTTAATACGTAATAAGACTAACTTAGATATAGGGAGCTGGTATTTTATACCAATTGATAATCGCAACCTTATATCTATACTTGCGTATACCTGGGTTAAAATATTGTATTGAGTTCACTAGAAATCTTAATATTAGCTCAAATTGCGATGAGATATTCTTAAATTTAATACGCAACGGACTAACTTAGATATAGGGGGTTGATAAAATTAAACGAGATACCCGGTAGGCCTACCCTGTAGGCCTACTCCACTTTGACTACCTTTACACCGATGGGGTTGTAGCAAAAGCATGATTGCCACAGAACACGTACTCCTCAACCGTCGAACGGTCACATTCATGCTAAAGCACAGACCAACTCCATCAATGGAAACGCGGTCGCTACCTATATCTGCCTAATTTTGGAAACTAAAATTAAACGGGATAAAAAGAAACAAAGCGGAATTAATTACGAAATTGAGGATAGCAAAGGTATTTTCTATTTTCGCCAAAATACGAAAATACCAGCAATGTCAAAGAGAATCGTTATGAAGGTGGAACTAACCCAATCTTAGCTTCAATGGTCCAGAACAATCTCTTCTTCATTGTGCTACATAAACTAACAAAAAAAAAAAAAAGCTTCCGCTTTGTTTGAATACCAATCCCCTCTGTCGACGGAGGGGGTTCGTATTTATATTAAGATATCTTAACCTTATATCTATACCTGCCTATATCTGGATAGCAGTATTATATTAAGTCAACTAGAAATCTTAATATTAGCTTAAATTGCGATGAGATATTCTTAAATTTAATACGTAATAAGACTAACTTAGATATAGGGAGCTGGTATTTTATACCAATTGATAATCGCAACCTTATATCTATACCTGCGTATACCTGGGTTAAAATATTGTATTGAGTTCACTAGAAATCTTAATATTAGCTCAAATTGCGATGAGATATTCTTAAATTTAATACGCAACGGACTAACTTAGATATAGGGGGTTGATAAAATTAAACGAGATACCCGGTAGGCCTACCCTGTAGGCCTACTCCGCTTTGACTACCTTTACACCGATGGGGTTGTAGCAAAAGCATGATTGCCACAGAACACGTACTCCTCAACCGTCGAACGGTCACATTCATGCTAAAGCACAGACCAACTCCATCAATGGAAACGCGGTCGCTACCTATATCTGCCTAATTTTGAAAACTAAAATTAAACGGGATAAAAAGAAACAAAGCGGAATTAATTACGAAATTGAGGATAGCAAAGGTATTTTCTATTTTCGCCAAAATACGAAAATACCAGCAATGTCAAAGAGAATCGTTATGAAGGTGGAACTAACCCAATCTTAGCTTCAATGGTCCAGAACAATCTCTTCTTCATTGTGCTACATAAACTAACAAAAAAAAAAAAAAAGCTTCCGCTTTGTTTGAATACCAATCCCCTCTGTCGACGGAGGGGGTTCGTATTTATATTAAGATATCTTAACCTTATATCTATACCTGCCTATATCTGGATAGCAGTATTATATTAAGTCAACTAGAAATCTTAATATTAGCTTAAATTGCGATGAGATATTCTTAAATTTAATACGTAATAAGACTAACTTAGATATAGGGAGCTGGTATTTTATACCAATTGATAATCGCAACCTTATATCTATACTTGCGTATACCTGGGTTAAAATATTGTATTGAGTTCACTAGAAATCTTAATATTAGCTCAAATTGCGATGAGATATTCTTAAATTTAATACGCAACGGACTAACTTAGATATAGGGGGTTGATAAAATTAAACGAGATACCCGGTAGGCCTACCCTGTAGGCCTACTCCACTTTGACTACCTTTACACCGATGGGGTTGTAGCAAAAGCATGATTGCCACAGAACACGTACTCCTCAACCGTCGAACGGTCACATTCATGCTAAAGCACAGACCAACTCCATCAATGGAAACGCGGTCGCTACCTATATCTGCCTAATTTTGGAAACTAAAATTAAACGGGATAAAAAGAAACAAAGCGGAATTAATTACGAAATTGAGGATAGCAAAGGTATTTTCTATTTTCGCCAAAATACGAAAATACCAGCAATGTCAAAGAGAATCGTTATGAAGGTGGAACTAACCCAATCTTAGCTTCAATGGTCCAGAACAATCTCTTCTTCATTGTGCTACATAAACTAACAAAAAAAAAAAAAAGCTTCCGCTTTGTTTGAATACCAATCCCCTCTGTCGACGGAGGGGGTTCGTATTTATATTAAGATATCTTAACCTTATATCTATACCTGCCTATATCTGGATAGCAGTATTATATTAAGTCAACTAGAAATCTTAATATTAGCTTAAATTGCGATGAGATATTCTTAAATTTAATACGTAATAAGACTAACTTAGATATAGGGAGCTGGTATTTTATACCAATTGATAATCGCAACCTTATATCTATACCTGCGTATACCTGGGTTAAAATATTGTATTGAGTTCACTAGAAATCTTAATATTAGCTCAAATTGCGATGAGATATTCTTAAATTTAATACGCAACGGACTAACTTAGATATAGGGGGTTGATAAAATTAAACGAGATACCCGGTAGGCCTACCCTGTAGGCCTACTCCGCTTTGACTACCTTTACACCGATGGGGTTGTAGCAAAAGCATGATTGCCACAGAACACGTACTCCTCAACCGTCGAACGGTCACATTCATGCTAAAGCACAGACCAACTCCATCAATGGAAACGCGGTCGCTACCTATATCTGCCTAATTTTGAAAACTAAAATTAAACGGGATAAAAAGAAACAAAGCGGAATTAATTACGAAATTGAGGATAGCAAAGGTATTTTCTATTTTCGCCAAAATACGAAAATACCAGCAATGTCAAAGAGAATCGTTATGAAGGTGGAACTAACCCAATCTTAGCTTCAATGGTCCAGAACAATCTCTTCTTCATTGTGCTACATAAACTAACAAAAAAAAAAAAAAAGCTTCCGCTTTGTTTGAATACCAATCCCCTCTGTCGACGGAGGGGGTTCGTATTTATATTAAGATATCTTAACCTTATATCTATACCTGCCTATATCTGGATAGCAGTATTATATTAAGTCAACTAGAAATCTTAATATTAGCTTAAATTGCGATGAGATATTCTTAAATTTAATACGTAATAAGACTAACTTAGATATAGGGAGCTGGTATTTTATACCAATTGATAATCGCAACCTTATATCTATACCTGCGTATACCTGGGTTAAAATATTGTATTGAGTTCACTAGAAATCTTAATATTAGCTCAAATTGCGATGAGATATTCTTAAATTTAATACGCAACGGACTAACTTAGATATAGGGGGTTGATAAAATTAAACGAGATACCCGGTAGGCCTACCCTGTAGGCCTACTCCGCTTTGACTACCTTTACACCGATGGGGTTGTAGCAAAAGCATGATTGCCACAGAACACGTACTCCTCAACCGTCGAACGGTCACATTCATGCTAAAGCACAGACCAACTCCATCAATGGAAACGCGGTCGCTACCTATATCTGCCTAATTTTGAAAACTAAAATTAAACGGGATAAAAAGAAACAAAGCGGAATTAATTACGAAATTGAGGATAGCAAAGGTATTTTCTATTTTCGCCAAAATACGAAAATACCAGCAATGTCAAAGAGAATCGTTATGAAGGTGGAACTAACCCAATCTTAGCTTCAATGGTCCAGAACAATCTCTTCTTCATTGTGCTACATAAACTAACAAAAAAAAAAAAAAAGCTTCCGCTTCGTTTGAATACCAATCCCCTCTGTCGACGGAGGGGGTTCGTATTTATATTAAGATATCTTAACCTTATATCTATACCTGCCTATATTTGGATAGCAGTATTATATTAAGTCAACTAGAAATCTTAATATTAGCTTAAATTGCGATGAGATATTCTTAAATTTAATACGTAATAAGACTAACTTAGATATAGGGAGCTGGTATTTTATACCAATTGATAATCGCAACCTTATATCTATACCTGCGTATACCTGGGTTAAAATATTGTATTGAGTTCACTAGAAATCTTAATATTAGCTCAAATTGCGATGAGATATTCTTAAATTTAATACGCAACGGACTAACTTAGATATAGGGGGTTGATAAAATTAAACGAGATACCCGGTAGGCCTACCCTGTAGGCCTACTCCACTTTGACTACCTTTACACCGATGGGGTTGTAGCAAAAGCATGATTGCCACAGAACACGTACTCCTCAACCGTCGAACGGTCACATTCATGCTAAAGCACAGACCAACTCCATCAATGGAAACGCGGTCGCTACCTATATCTGCCTAATTTTGAAAACTAAAATTAAACGGGATAAAAAGAAACAAAGCGGAATTAATTACGAAATTGAGGATAGCAAAGGTATTTTCTATTTTCGCCAAAATACGAAAATACCAGCAATGTCAAAGAGAATCGTTATGAAGGTGGAACTAACCCAATCTTAGCTTCAATGGTCCAGAACAATCTCTTCTTCATTGTGCTACATAAACTAACAAAAAAAAAAAAAAGCTTCCGCTTTGTTTGAATACCAATCCCCTCTGTCGACGGAGGGGGTTCGTATTTATATTAAGATATCTTAACCTTATATCTATACCTGCCTATATTTGGATAGCAGTATTATATTAAGTCAACTAGAAATCTTAATATTAGCTTAAATTGCGATGAGATATTCTTAAATTTAATACGTAATAAGACTAACTTAGATTTAGGGGGTTGGTATTTTATACCGATTGAGAGTCGCAACCTTATACTTATACCTGAATATATCTGGTTTAAAATATTATATTGAGTTCACTAGAATTCTTAATATTAGCTTAAATTTCGATAAAAATGTCTTAACATTAATACGCAATAGACTAACTTAGATCTAGGGGGTTGGTATTTTATACCAATTGAGAATCGCAACCTTATACCTATACCTGCCTATATCTGGATCAAAATATTATATCGAGTTCACTAGAAATCTTAATATTAGCTTAAATTGCGATGAGAATTTCTTAAATTTAAAACGCAACGGACTAACTTAGATTCAGGGGGTTGGTATTTTATACCGATTGAGAGTCGCAACCTTATACTTATACCTGCCTATATCCGGATAGAAATATTATATTTAATCAATCAACGAGAAATCTTAATGTTAGCTTAAGCTTAGATAGCGAACTTTTAACATTAAAGCACAACGGGCTGACTTAGATCTAAGAAAGAGTCCCTAGAGCAATGAAAAAACGTGAAAACCTAAAACGTTTTGTTCTGAAGTACATGATCGATGAAAAAATGTTGTATACGTCGTATAATAGTGAAAACATGACATAAATAACCTGTAACTTAAGGAAATAGATGCAACATGGTAATAGTGAAAATTAACCTACAATGCGTGAAACATAACCTGAAAAAAAGAATCATTTGCAAATTAACCCCAACGATTCAAGAAATTCACGTGGAATATACATATATATACATATAAAATATCGAGTTTTTTCCGTAGCAAGCATGCAAGAGTCGCATATTGAAATTATTTAATGGTATGATTACCAGCCATTTTAAGGCACAATTTAAAAAAAAAAACGTGAATTCAGCCGTTAGCAAATTCATGCTTTTACAATACATAATATTGTCGAAGCATGAATTCCCCAGGTTCCACCGCGTGAAGGTGGCTGATTTGGAACCCGCTTTGCAAAATTTTAAAAAATCATCGAGCATAATAAAATGAACAATCATTAAAAATTAAATTTTCATTGATTAAATTTCTTATACCTGCCATAGAAATATTATATGAAATCAGTCAACTAGAAATCTCAACGTTAGCTTAAGCTATGGGAAGAAAACTCTTAACATTAATATGGAACGGGCTAACTTAAATCTAAGAAAAAGTTCCTAGAGCCGCTAAATTTACGATGAGAATCTCTCAACATTAATACGCAAGGGTTCAACTTGGTTCAAAGAAAAAGTCCCTAGAGCAATGAGAATTTCTGAAAACCTAAAAAATTTTGTTTCAACGACGGACATGATTCATAAAAAAAATTTGTGCATCCTGTAATAATGGGCACATTACATATGAACAACCTATAACATGAGAAATACATGTGAGATGATAATAGTGAAAGTTAAACCTACGATATATATTTGTATATATATATATCGATGGTTAAATTCCATAAGAGCCCATAAGCTATGTTTATACACAACCGATACGCCTCTTTGGCATTAGTCCATCGATATTATCAACGCATGTTAAGCATAATCTAGCAAAATGCACAGAATCACATTATAATATAAAAAAACATAGAAAATGCACAGAAATACGTAATCGTGATAATGTGCTAGCACATCTTTGTCTGAAATAAAAAATGTTAAAAACAGAATACGAATGATACAAAAAATGTGGATCTTGCTATTGATCAAAATATATCTTAAAGTAGCAAGCACGCGAGAGCCGCGTAATGAAATTATTTAATGGTATGAGTACCAGGCGCTTTCGGGTGCAATTTTTACAAACGCGAATTCAGCCGTCAGCAAATTCATGCTTTTACAATGAAACATTGTTGAAGCATGAATTTCCCAGGTTCCACCGGGTGGAGGTGGCCGATTTGGAACCTGCTTTGTAAAATTTTAAAAACCATCGATCATAATAAAATGAAGAACCATGAACAATTAAATTGATTATTATCGGAATGAATGATAATTAATTTATTACTATCAATTAATTTTTTATGATTATTATTAAAAATAATTCCATCGTAAATTAAAATAGTACAAATTCAAAATTTCCTTCTCATTATCGCATCTCTCTCGTTGAGTTAAAAATTTATGAAAGCTTCACGAATTTTAGTAAAAAAAAAAAAAAAAAAATTATTAATCCACAAATTCTGGAAAATCTAGACCACATTTTGGTCATCTCCGATCAAATTCGGTATCAAACATGAGCGTCCGTTTGTCCAATCTGTGATCGCAAATTTGGAAATTTTTTTTATAAAATTTTGCTCTCTTATTTTCTCGAATATTGAAATCTTTTTGAATGAGAAAAATTTAGAATAAGCTAGTAGATGTCGTCGAGCAAGTTTTTTGATAATCGCGATGAAATAATTCGCTCCGTTGGGATTTCACCCCGTAGGAAGTTTCTATCGCTTTTGTTCGACAAAGTAGTGACGGAGTAGACGGAGATTAGGCTTTTAGCGGGCTCAAAGATCTAACGTCGTTTCCGTAAATTCTTGGGAATGTCCGAAAAAGTTTCTCGGCAAAGGGAAAGTATAAAAAACCGAGCCTGCTCCAAATTGTAACAGGGATAATCTCTGTCTCTGGGACTACGAGCGGGCAGAGCGGCGTGAAAGACGCAGAGACAAGGCAAATGAAAAATTTCGAGGGGATCTCGAGAAGTTTAATCTGATATGGAAATTGAGAGGATCGAGAGGACGCGTAAAAGCCAAAAAAATTCCGTACGATTTAAGAGAAAAATAAAATAAAAAAGGATATTTTCTAAAATAAATGAATAATAAGGATAATGAAAAGAGTCTTGGAGACGAGATAGTCACTTACCTTGAGCTGTCAACGATAATCCGGCTTATCGTGGGGAGAAAAAAAGACACGAATAAAGACGTCTCGCAGGTTATTTTCGACGCGTAATCGATTCACGAGGAAATTTCGTCAGGGCGAAGCACGAGACTGCGGTGCTTAGCGGATTAATATTTCTCGAATAATAACGCACTTTTATTTACGCGATGACTCGAAATGTTGAGAGGTAAAAGAAAAACTGCGCGAAATCGAGGAAACGCGTAAAAATTACATTGTTCGAGTTTCAAGCAACACGTGACGCATTCGCCACGTCACTACGCGCCACGCGGCACTGCGCGGCACTACGCCGTACGCCTATCTCTCTCGCTCCTACTACTGCTTGGTGAACTTTAAAATATTTAACGTTAATTATTATTCACATTAATTATTATTAATTTCTCATTATTTGATTATTAATTTTTTTCAATTAGTAACGATTGTTTAATTATGTAGCGAACGCGTGTTAAACGTTTTTATTTTTCACACGACAATGCGCGAGACGCCACAGCAGACACCCGACACCGGCAACGGGCGATCCGCGACTGACGGTTCTCGCTCGCTCTCTCTCCATCCTTTCCCCACTCCCCGCTACTCACCTCGCAGGCGCACGATGACGCGTACCCCCCACTTCTCTCGGTCGCTCACGCGCTCACCCATTACTGCCTCGCGCGCTATATTTTTGTTTCACATGAAATTGTAATTAACATGATGTTTATGACTGTTATATAATTATAATTATCATCGTTATAATTATTGCTAAATATTTAATTCTTATTTTTGCAACGTCTAAATTATTTTGATTCGAAATTGTTTTAAAAAACCCGCAATCAAGATTATCCAAAAACCTCGAAAAAAAGCTTTCACACATTTGGGAGTTTATCGAATGAAAAAAGATTGAAAAAATGGACCAACATAGCGATGAAATTGGGATATCAGTAGAAAAAATTTATCGATAAAAACGAAAGAAAATTGAAAAACGTGATAAAGAGCAAGAGTTCAATATATTTTATGACACATATATCACGTTTGACAGCTGACACTTTTCGTTGATGCAACAAAAATTGCTCACACCTACATTGTCATCGGCCAAAATCGGAAATTACGTCTTTACGAGTTATTGCAGAATTGAATAATCTCAAGGAATTGTGGATTGTCGAATATCCTAGCTTGAAGGTGAGAAAAATTTTTTTTTTTTTAAAACGATGTCAGATATGATTTCTCGATTTTGGTTATCTGACGGTGGGAATTTTTTTGTAAATTTTTGAAAATTATGATGAAGCAATGAACTACCTCTTACTTTCTCTTCTTTGACATTTTCCCGAGTTCGAATTATTTTAATTATTATTATCATTTTTTAAAATCAATTAATTCGAAACTTCAAGATAATTATCATAGATAAAAATAATTAACGGATAAACAATGATAACGATGATATTTTAAATAATTATTTTTATTACTTCCTCTTCTTTGACATTTTCCTGAGTTCGAATTATTGTAATTATTATTACCATTTTTTAAAATCAGTCACTTCGAAATTTCATGATAATTATCATAAATAATAATAATTAACAAATAATCAATGATAACGATGATATTTTAAATAATTATTTTTATTACTTCCTCTTCTTTGACATTTTCCTGAGTTCGAATTATTGTAATTATTATTACCATTTTTTAAAATCAGTCACTTCGAAATTTCATGATAATTATCATAAATAATAATAATTAACAAATAATCAATGATGACGATGATATTTTAAATAATTGTTTTTATTACTTCCTCTTCTTTGACATTTGCCTAAGTTCAAATTGCTGTAATTATTATTATCATTTTTTAAATCAATTAATTCGAAATTTCATGACAATTATAAATGAAAATAATTAACGAATAAGCAATGATAACGATGATATTTTAAATAATTATTTTTATTACTTCCTCTTCTTTGACATTTGCCCAAGTTCGAATTATTGTAATTATTATTACCATTTTTTAAAATCAGTTTCTTCGAAATTTCATGGTAATTGTCATAAATAATAATAATTAACAAATAATCAATGATAACGATGATATTTTGAATAATTATTTTTATTACTTCCTCTTCTTTGACATTTGCCCGAGTTCGAATTATTGTAATTATTATTACCATTTTTTTAAATCAGTTAATTCGAAATTTCATGATAATTATCATAAATAATAATAATTAACAAATAACCACTGATAACGATGATATTTTAAATAATAATTATTATTACTTCCTCTCATTTTACATTTGCCTGAGCTCGAATTATTGTAATTATTATTATCATTTTTTTAAACCAATTAATTCGAAATCACATGAAAATTATCATACATAATAATTAACGAATAATCAATGATAACGATGATACTTGAAATAATTATTTTTATTACATCCTCTTCTTTGATATTTGCCTGATGAGTCTCTTTGATATTCGCCTCAGGGTGACGTTTGTGAGTTCCCAATATATAGTTGCTCAAAGATAAAGTGTGGCAACTATAGTACGAATTCAAATATAGATTTTTACACATTTCCGTTAGACATATAACGTCTTTGATCAATCTGTAACATACTTCAAACTGAAATTGAAAAAAAAATAAATAGAGGGACCTTTTTCATCTATTAATTACGTAGACTACCCCACGATTCTTTTTTTATTCTATCAAACGCCGTCTACGAGAAAAACAGGTTCGAATTTTTTTGAGATTATGTTGACCTGACGCCTCACTTTAAGGTTATATTTATAAGGTAGCGCGGAGCAAGAACCAATTATTTATCACTATATTTTGAATTTGGTTAGAGGTAACCGAGCAACATTATATTATTATAATTTTTATGATACTTACTTCCACTTTATACGGTAGCAATATGATAACGGTCCACCCGATGACACTGCACACCTAATTAACCCTATAACATATTGAGTAATTTAAACTCCTTCATCCGTCTCACATGAAACTCCGCAAGAGCTTCACCCTTAACTATTATGCCTTGGGGATTAAATGGAATTGCATGTGTGATGCTTTGAAACCCCCTCTGTCGCCTCATCGCAACAGCCATCATATAACTTTTGCCGTGGGAATAATGACTGTTTTTCCACTAAAAAAATTTGGCTAATATATTCTTCAACTATAAAATGATTCCACAATATATAGCACAATTTGTAACAATATATTGATTAATTAAAAAAAAAAATAATTATTGCATTAATGATTCAAATATGACATTTTTTTCTAAATATTCTATACGTTTTGTATGGACATGGTATATGGGCCGTTGACAATGTTTCATTTGTAAAACGGTCACCAGGCAGCGCCATGGTAGGTTGCGTACAGAGCGAATATAATAATTATCATATCCCGTTCCGTTTTAGAATTTTCGAATTTTAGGCAAAAATATACATTTCGATGTTGAATTTTTAGATTTTCAGGCCATTAGGCTCGGAATAGAGATCTACAGAATTACCTTTTCAACTTACAAAATCATTCGGTTTTGTAGTTTACGCATGGCATATTCATTCGAAAAATTAACGTTCGCTCTGTTTTATAGTCAGAGTCAGTGAAAACAGAACTTTAACATGCTTACGCATACTTAAATATAACTATATTTCCCGAAGGTTATGAATATAATTCTATAGTTGGGATATCAATTTTTTTGTTTGTTTTCGTAGACTCAGTTACGCGTTATCGCTGTCTTTTACTTTGAAATGTTACTGATATTACGTTTGTCGTCTACGATGCTTTTTATTTTTCTCAGTATGGCGAACGTAAAGCCAGAAAGCCTTGATTATAGGTTCTCCAGCTATGCTACTCTTGCGGGAAAGTCTTTTTGCCAGAAGCCACCTGGCGTATTTCTCGCGAACTACGAAAATCTCGCCGGGTATAAGACGATCTTTATACACTGCACGTGTCATGCATATAAAATACACGAGTCTCTCCGCAAAATGCACATTGGGCTCAACACACGAAGAATGCTTTTAGCAATTTTGTTGTTGATAGCAACGACATAGCAACCACCGATCTGCTTTGTTTTCTTACGAATCGTCATTTCAAGAATTCAGGTCATATCGTACAAGTGTGCTCCAAATTTTCAGTTTCCCAAATGAATATTATTTCGTGACAAAAGCAAAAACGAAGAATAAAAAAGAAAAAGAAAAATGGACGGACTGTCACTGCAGGCAATGTCCAACCGGGCAAAATCCTTGTTGCGTCAGAAGGTATTCTTTTTTTTTTTTTTATCACGACAGCCTCGAGGTTTGAAAAATTTTGGAATGAACGATAGAGAAGGAAAATTTGTATTTGAAAATTTTCATACCGCACCACGAGAATATTATTATTACCATTCGTTTTTCTTTCGATCCAAGATGGACAAGCACGCGCAGGAGCAACGACGAAGCCTGATTTATCTCGTTGCTGAATTTTTACGACAGCAAGGGTGAGTCTTTGGAAAAATTTTTCCTCCCCAAAAAATTGAAAGATTCTCCAGTGGCGGCGGGGGAAAAAAAAATTATAATTCTATTTCAATGTAAAAAATATATATACATACAATTGACACTGCAGATTGTTCAAGTCACTCGAGGCACTCAGCGAGGAGGCTCAGATTTCGGATAATTTTGAAATTTGCGAAAACATCGATCTGGAGATAATATTTCAGGAATACAATATTTATTATCAAACGAGATTCAACAAATTGCCGAAAATTTGCAAACGCGTTGAGAATCGCGAAACGAAAGTCGCTTCGTCGAAAGTAACGTACGGCCAGAAAGACAGCAACAGAGTAAAATCAAAGTCAAAAGTATTCGGAACGGAGGACGATATGTTCGAGCTCGATAATAGCTCGTCGTGTCAGAGCGTCGATGCTCCGAGTCTGAGTATCGTGCCGTTGTCGGAAAAAAAGCGCAAGAACAATTGGGAAGAATTGAATGACGAATTGATGAAAACGGTTTTTGCGAATGAAAAAGTTTTACGGCCAATCGGTAATTTGTATCCGGCTGGCACGGAATGGCGAGAAATTGCGGAAATCATAACTCGGGTAAATTTTCATATCTCTACTCGATAATTCGATGTTTCATTTGGTAAAAGAAAAATTTTGGGTTTCAAGAAATATTTTGACTTCGTCGGGGCGAAAATGAAAAAAAAAAAAAAAAAAAAAAAAAAAAAAAAAAAAAAAAAAAAAAAAAAAAAAAACGTTTTTTTGTTTATTTTGCTAAATTGTCGAAGAGAAGAAAAAAAAAAGTAATTTTTCATAAATCAATTGAACAAAGCGGGGGAATTCAACGAATTCAATTGATTCGCGAGTAGTACAATTGATATAATTAATTTTCGTTTGCGAAGGAAATTGTGATGACGAATTTGAACGTTCATTGGGACGACGTGCACGGATTGGAGGATTGCAAAGAATTGTTGAAAGAGGCGGTTGTCTTTCCAACGAAATATCCCGAATTGTTTACCGATCTTTTCACACCCTGGAAGGGAATACTTCTCTACGGTCCGCCCGGTACAGGTGATAATCATTTTTTTTCTTCTAAGGAAAATTTCAGCGGTCAAAAATTTTTTTTCTCCTATTTTGATAGCAAAACGCTGCAATATTCACCCAATAATTGAAATAATAATTGAATTATTGGGCGAATTTTCAGCGTTTCGCCATAAAAATGTGGGAAAAAAAATTTTTACCATGACACATTTTATTTTTCTTTTTTTTTTCTACAATAAACTACCATTGACATTTAAAATTTTTCAAAATTTGGAAAATAATTTTTTTTCTTTGATTAAAAAAAAAAAATAAATTATTGTCGGCATACTCTCTGACTGCGATAAAAATACTTTTTAAAATTCCTAGATTCTATGGAAAAATTTTCAGGATTTTAAACCTGGGCCTAATTTATTTTTACTCCAAAGTTATGGGAAAAATAATTATTTTATGGGGTAAAAAAGTGATAAAAATCTGAAAAAAGATAATCTTTTTTTTTAACCAAAATATGCCGAAAAAAAATTCGTCAACTGAACGCGAGGAGGTCAGGCCGATGACCACGTGATTTGACTTGGAATGCCCCATATATATATATTAGGGTGTTTAACATTTTAAAAATTTTCGATTTTTTTACGGGCAGACGCAAAAAATGCTTGCTCCTGGTCTAAAAAGAAGCCTTCAAAAGAGTGAGCACTGTAGCACTAGTTTTAGGGTCTCCGAAAACGATTTTTCAAAAAAAAAAAAAAAAGTGAAAAATCGATAATAGCACCCATTTAATATGTATTGTTTCTTTTATGTTTTACAAACAATGAATTATGACCAAAAAAGAACATGTAAAGTGCATTATAGAGAAATGCTGACATGGAATTTCCAAAACCAGTGTCGTAAGGTATTAGGCACACGCGGTTGGTCCAATTCAACCTTTCAAAGTCTCACCCCGTTCGGGCAGCACTTCCACATCTTTTGAACGTGGGGATCTGAAAAAAAAAATAAATATGTGAAAAGTTATAGTCAATTATACGAAATTTTCCAAATTTGAGGCACCATTTTGCAAAAAACTTGGTAGAAAAAATGAAAAAATTCCCTCCGTTGCATAATGAGGATTTTGATTCCAAACAAAATGAATTGTTACTATCGGTGCTCCCAAAACCTTACGACACAGCGCCAAAAATATAGTTTCAGGAAAAAATAATTTGATATTTTTTACCCAACAGTTAAACAGATATTTAAGGTTTTCCCAAAAAAAATTTCAACTGTTTGGTAAAAAATATCAAATTAGTTTTTCTTGATACTATATTTTTGGCGCTGTGTCGTAAGGTTTTGGGATCACCGACAGTAACAATTCATTTTGTTTGGAATCAAAATTCTCATCATGCGACGGAGGGAATTTTTTCATTTTTTTTACCAAGTTTTTTGCAAAATAGTGCCTCAAATTTGGAAAATTTCGTATAACTGACTGTAACTTTTCACATAATTATTTTTTTTTCAGATCCCCGCGTTCAAAAGATGCGGAAGTGCTGCCCGAACGGGGTGAGACTTTGAAAGGTTGAATTGGACCAACCGCGTGTGCCTAACACCTTACAACAGTGATTTTGGAAATTCCGTGTCAGCATTTCTCTATAATGCGCTTTATTGGGTCATTATTCATTGTTTGTAAAACATAAAAGAAACCGTAAATATTAAAAGGGTGCTAATATCGATTTTTCACTTATTTTTTTTTAGAAAAATCGTTTTCGGAGATCCTAAAACTAGTGCTACAGTGCTCACTCTTTTGTAGGCTTCTTTTTAGACCAGAAGCAAGCATTTTTTGCGTCTGCCCGTAAGAAAAAATCGAAAATTTTCAGAATGTGAAACACCCTAATATATATTTATATTAAAAATCATAGGCCCGTGATCGCTCATTGTAAATTGTGTAATATTTTTTTTTTTCGTTACTTTGTGAATTGTGACTTTTGTTCAGGTAAAACAATGCTCGCTAAATCGGTGGCGACCGAGTGTGATTTCACGTTTTTCAATATAACAGCGAGTTCCCTGGTAAGCAAGTGGCGAGGTGACTCGGAAAAATACGTCAGAGTGAGTAAGAAAAGAAGAAAAAGAAGAAAAAAAAAAAAATAATAATTACATTACCAAAAATCATGGGAGTTTGCCGAATTTTTTTTTCTTCTTTTTTATTCTCATCAGATCTTGTTCGAACTGGCCAGTTATCATGCACCCTCGATCATATTCATCGACGAGATCGACTGGATAGCAGCCGGCGATGGTGCTTCATGCTCTGACAGATCCGAGCCCGCTCGGCGCTTCAGAGCCGAATTGCTCTCGAGGCTTGACGGCCTGAAATCGGTCGACGACTCTCACGTTATTTTACTCGCCGCTACGAATGCCCCATGGTAATTTCAGAATATATCGAGAGATATGCGAAAAAAAAAATTTGGCTCACCCAAAGAAAAACAGGTCGATTATCTTTTTTTTTATTTTTTTTTTTTTCCCGCAAATTATGATTTCTCAAAATTTTTGGGAAGCTTTCATGCGCGCCGGGAGCATTGGAAATCTCGGAATTTTATTTTTCTTTCTCACCACTGCAAAAGTTTCCTCCGTTAGGAAAAAAAAATTTGGATAATTATGAGAAAAAAAAAAAAAAACAATTGCCACATTTCCCCCCCCCCCCCCCCCCCCCGAGAGCTAAAAATAATTTTTTTCCCCCCAAATAAACGAATATTAATTAAATATTAATAATAAAAATTAAATATTAATAATAAAAATTAAATAGGAATTTGGACTCGGCGCTGCTGAGACGTCTCGAGAATCACGTGCAGGTCGACGTGCCGAACGAGACCGTGCGTCGCAAGATATTGAAGATTTACACGGCTGAGCGTCTACACAATACAAAGTCATTCACGAGCGTCGTTGATAAAACTCACGGATACTCGAGCGCCGATCTCAAGCGTTTATGCAAGGAAGCATGGATGATACAGATGCGACCTATATGGGCGAAACTCGAGAATGGCGTTGCGACGAATATCAACGAATGGCTAAACAAGGCGAGCTCGATCGAGGATTGTTCGCTTCTCCTGGAAGCCACCGACAATATATTGTGCACGGCTAATTTGCTCAAGGGAAAATACGACGAGTGGAAGAGGACCCTCGGTGTGCCATTGTAATATATCCGCTAACTACAGGCCCAATTATTCCGAATTATTCGGGAAAAATAAAAAAATTAAAAAAAAAAAAAATAGAAAATACAATGAAAGTAAAATAAAAAATTGAATTTCGATGTTTTATTTTCTTTGTTTGTTTTTTTTTTTTCTTACAAATATAGTTATAATTTTTGCAAGAAAAACGGATGGATCGACAATTATTGTCTCGCGGCTCGTTTGCATCATCACTTTTTACGTTTCTTCTCCAAATTTCGCGCTTGCTTGATACCGTGATAGTATCCTGCGAAAATATAAACGATGATCGATGGAATTTGCGAGTTCGAAAAGGCAAAAAAAAAATCGATTTTGAGGAGGGGGGGGGGGGGGGGGGGGGAGAATTATAAACGAATAAATAATTACCCGTGTGAAAACCACTGATGTACCAAGACATCAGCATACTCGAGAGAGCGTCCGCATCGTTGTCGGGAAGTCTTGCGGAGAAAGGATAAAGTTATAATCCTCATTTTGACGAACATTTTTCAAGAGTTCAATTAAAACCGGTTCACTGGTAAGAGCACGTATATGTGAAAAAAAAAAAGTGCCACGACTGGTATTTTAAAAATTTAATATTCAATTAAAATAGAAATTTTAATGAAAATTATTTTTAAAAATTTTTAATGAATTTGACTCATCCGAAGTTGTGGGGGCGATTTAGGGTGAAATTTTAATTCGATTAAATTTAAATAAAAAATTTAATATTAAATTAAAATAGAAATTTTGAAGAAAATTATTTTAAAAAAATTTTTAATGAATTTGACTCATCCGAAGTTGTGAGGGTGATTTAGGGTGAAATTTTAATTCGATTAAATTTAAATTAAAAATTTAATATCAATTAAAATAGAAATTTTGAAGAAAATTATTTTTTTTTTTATTTTAATGAATTTGACTAATCCGAAGTTGTGGGGGCGATTTAGGGTGAAATTTTAATTCGATTAAATTTAAATTAAAAATTTAATATTCAATTGAAATAAAAATTTGAAAGAAAATTATTTTTAAAAAATTTTGATGAATTTGACTGATCCGAAGTTGAGGGGGCGATTCAGGGTGAAATTTTAATTCGATTAAATTTAAATAAAAAATTTAACATTCAATTAAAATATAAATTTTAAAGAAAATTATTTTTAAAAAATTTTGATGAATTTGACTAATTTCTAAATGTACTAAATGGACTTAAAAACTAAAATGAAGTTGTGGGGGCGATTCAGGGTGAAATTTTAATTCGATTAAATTTAAATTAAAAATTTAATATTCAATTAAAATAGAAATTTTAAGGAAAATTATTTTAAAAAAATTTTAATGAATTTGACTAATCCGAAGTTGCGGGGACGATTCAGGGTTAAATTTTAATTCGATTAAATTTATATTAAAAATTTATAGCACACGAGGCCATCCCACGTGATTTTTGTGATTTTCACATTTCCTTCCCACGTGAGATTCTGCGTTATTGCCGTATTATTTTTTTTCAAAAGTAGCTTGAAAAATCGTGCAGTTTTTGTTATTTGAGTTTTTTTTTTTTTACGAATTCTCATTCCTTCTGCACGAAAATTTGCGCCTCGAATGTTAATTTTATGAGAAACTTTGATGGGCCTGTCCTGACCGAATGAAGATGAGAATTGAAAAAATCCTCCCAGCGATGCGTTTAATACACAAAAATCGGCGAGAAAAAAAATATTTTAGAAAAATTCCAGGATGTACATCATTTTCGACATAAAAAAAATACGGTGCGGAAAAATCTGAGGCCGATAGAGCAATATTTTTAACGTAGTCTCATCGATGTTATAATTAAAAAAAAAAAAAAAAAAAAAAAAAAAATTGAAAATTTGAACAAAATTTACGTAATCGAGAATTTTTATGGAATAATTTCTTCATTTTCTCGTGAAAATCAATTCACATTCGACTCTGAGCGCTTACTTGGACATAAGCTGCGGCGGTAGAGGCGGCGCCGGTGGCATAATACCGTACGAAGAATTGAACGACGCTCCGGGATTAAAAATATTTTTCGGCATTCCGGGAAGTTCGCTCTCGTAATCCATACGCTCCGGCCTGGATCCGTTGGCTCGAGCGCCGCTCAAACACGAATTTTCATTTGGCAAAAATTCCTCGTCATCCTCCGGCTCCTGGCAATTTTTCAGCTGCTCCATCCGACTGTTCAATCCTCCCGATTCGCAGAGCTCCGACAATTCCACTATTTCCGTATTTTGGTAACCTTTGCGCAAAGATCGAAATTCCAATTTTTCGTTACGAATTTTTGTTTTTTTTTTCCAATTTTAACGAAATTTTATACCGAAAAAGCTGAAATATCGCGTGTTAATTTTTTTTAAACTCGAATTATTACCTATGTACTCGACCAGGCAAGTTCCGGTGTTTTCATAAATTTCCATTATGATCGCCTCGTAGATTTCGCCGTCGTTCGAGTGTATGGCTCTACAAGGCGAGCCGACCGTCCATTTCTAAAACGGCGTAGTTTTTTTTAAATTTTTTTTTATTATCGAAACGCAACGGGAGTAAATATTATCTTTTATTTCTGATAGAGAGGAGAAATACCGACCGTGCAAGTTTTTCCATGATTCGATTTTTTGGGATTCTGAGAATTGTTTTTTTTGCGAGTATTCTCCATCTCCGTTCCTATTCGCTTGGCGACTTCATTCTTGGCCAGATTTATGGCTTTGTCGTAAGCTTTTATGAGAACCGTGTCGTCCCAAACATCGTCGGCGGAAGTAAAATTTTCGTTCTGAACGAAATTATCGTAATATTAACGAATGTTCGATAATCGACTTTTTTTTTTTCTAATTTCTCTATTCATGGGTAGGGGATTTTTATTATCGTCAGGTAAACTGTGGGAAGAACGTATTGTTCTGTTATTAAGGGGACAAATACGAAAATGAACGAGAAATAAAAAATTCTCTGCTGCATCACTGATTACGAATCAATAATCGAAGATGCTGCAGAGAATTTCTCTTTGTTCTTCAGGGAATAAATAAATATGTAATAATAATTGATCCATTTATACGTTCAATAAAGATAATTCGGGCGCAGAGGTTTATTAATGTTTAAATAAGGTTATGAGAAAAAAAAATAAGAGCTCGGGCAGCTAAAAATGATTTCAAAAATGTTACCGCGGAGCTTATCGATCATGCCACATGGCGTTTGTAAAGATAAATTCTTCAATGGATAACAGCAACCCGATAAAAATAAACAAACAACAAAGTCCTTAACCTCGATCTTTGAAGGAAAAAAAAAAAAAAACATGTATGCATACTTTGGCTGCTCCTCTGACAAAGAGTACATTGTCCTCGTCATCCATCTTGGAGGATCGAATCAATCGCCACTGAAAAATTAATGTGTCCTTTGGATTGATTGTGAAAAAAAATAAATAAATAAAAACAAAAGCTGGGATTCGTTCTCACACTTCGTTTCTCGTGCCTTTCTTTGCTTTGAATGGCGCTTTGAATAACGAATTCGTTGCTCGTTGCTGGTTGAAAAAAAACACACGTTCAACACGTTCTTCTGGTTCTCAAAATGGCCGCGAGTACGAATAGAGTCGCTGTGGTCGCTGAGCGCGAGTGGAAGAAAGTGAAATTCTAAAAATTACAAGCATACATGTATTCAATCAGTCGATTGCAGTAGATTGCGAACTTCATAACGAGTACAATCCTCGTTATCGGTAGTTCCCTGCACTTTTTCAAAGTTTTTGTTTATCCTTTTTGCTCTTATCGCAAAATTCATATCTGGCCGATAGAATTTAAATTGTTATCGTTGGCATTGATGAGGGCGATGAAGTTGTTTCAGTAAAAAGTCATCTAACCTCGATCTTTGTGAAAAATCGAATCGTCTGGGTGCTTACTAAGTATAAAAAGAGACACTTATCGCGTGTCGCAATAAGCGAATAAATATATTTTATATAAAATGGCATTCGTGCGTAAATTGCATAGTCTCGCGAATCTCGTGATTCGTTTGCCTCATATTAAAACGAACGTTAGCGGAGCATTGAACAAACGTATTTCTCACGTCAGAGAAGCATCGACGTCAACGAGTCAACCTCAGCACGAGAAACAAGAGTAAGTGATGAGATTTCGGTGAGTTTTGAAGGATATACGAGCGTTAATTGAGGCCTTTTTTTTTTTCTTATCCGGTTTATCACGTGATCGATGAACTTAAACTCAACAAACTTGCAACCACAACTTTCTATTTTTTTCTCTTCGTGCTTTGATTTTGAACCATATTTGATAGGTCACATTACAGTGCCAAATAAAACTTGTTGATTTTATTTAATTAACGTTTAATTTCCATTAGTATAGTATTTTATTTTCACGAAACAATCTTTCGTTCGTTCAATATCTGTTTCAAGTACAAAATTAAACATTTGTACTTGATAGCGACTAATTTTTGTCTCATTGATTCCGTCGTCTTGTTTTTTTCGGAATTGAACCAATTTTTATCTCGCACTTTTGGACTCGGCAACCTAAAAAAATCCGCAGAAAAAAAAGTCCCATAATAATGAGACTTATAAATTTCAATCCAAGCCAATTTCTCGCCATCTGAGATTTGTAAAAATTTGAAAATTCCGATCCTAGATCTGTATTCAATGACCCATGACATCGGTATGAGAGAAAATATTAATTTTTATATATTTTTCAAAGATAATTAATTCCTTGATCATTGAAATGAGTACTCGAATGAACGCTAAAATTGAAAAAAAAAATTATTTACATACATTCAAGTTTACAATGAATAATCCCATGGATGCAATTTTAATTAACGATGCCTCATTTTCCTTGTTGACGTTTCACAAACTTTTTTTTTTAATTGACCAGGGATCTCCTTCATCCCCCCATTCAGCGGCCGAACCATCGTATTTTGTGACTCTTATTTCCTTTCAGGGTAAAAGTAACTTTTGTCAGAGCTAGCGGAGAGAGAATCGCAGCAAAGGGCAAAGTGGGAGACAGTTTGCTAGATATAGTGGTGAACAATGAGATCGATTTGGACGGCTACGGTACTTTAATCTCAAGCTCATTGATTAGATTGAAAAAAAAAAAAAAAAACATCTCTTTAGCCGTTTCTTTAGTATAAAAATTACGTTTCTCCTGTTCGCACGGTTATTCAGGGGCTTGCGAGGGTACTTTGACGTGCAGCACGTGTCACTTGATCCTGTCTAAGAACGTTTACGATTCCCTTCCCGACAAACCAACCGACGAGGAATTGGACATGCTCGATCTGGCGTACGATCTATCCGATACGTGAGTTTTACATTATCTCATGAATGAAGATCGCCGAATGTGCTTTTGTCACTGCTAAGATCGTTTCGGAGGGGGAAAAAAAAAAAAAAAAAAAAAAAAAAAAAAAATGTTTGTCATTGCAGATCCAGACTAGGCTGTCAGATAATAATGACCAAGGAATTGGACGGACTCGAGGTACAAGTACCGACGACGATCAATGACGCTAGATCGTAATGCAGTATGAACGTAGGCAATTTTAGTAAATATATATATGGCAATCACGGAAGAAAACGGCTACTCGTTTATTTTTTTTTTTTTTTTTTATTATTACCATTTACGGGGGCCTCGAGCGCGGTGTTCGGCCTTGATGAGCAAGCGCTTTACACATCAAGGTTTTGATAAGTGACTGAGTCGTCGCTCATGTGTAAAATTCTGTGTATATATCTATCTATATATATATATATATATAATGCTGTGTGAATGAAAAACGAAAGTATTTTTTTTTTTCTTTGGCGAGCGTATTCGCCGAATGTACATTGAGAATAAAAGAATTTTCTAAAAGATTTTGAACGATATATATGGGGCATTTCAAGTGAGCTCGCATGGTCATCGACCTGACCTTCTCGGATTCAGTTGACAAATTTTTTTTGAGCATATTTTGGTGAAAAAAAAGGTTATTCTTTTTCAGATTTTCATCACTCGTTTTACCCCATAAAATAATTTTTTTTTTCCCCCCATAACTTTTGAGTAAAAATAAATTAGGCCCAGGTTTTAAATTCTCAAAATTTTCCCATAGAATCTAGGAATAAAAAAAAGTATTTTTATCGCAGTTAGAGAGCGGGCCGACGATAATTTCTATTGTTTTTTTTTTTTTTTTTTTTTAATTGAAGAAATAAAATTATTTTCCAAATTTTGAAAAATTATAAATGTCAATGATAGTTTATCGTAGAAAAAAAAAAGAAAAATAAAACGTATCTTGGTGAAAATTTTCTTTTTATTTTTATTTTTTTCTACAATAAACTATCGTTGACATTTTTAATTTTTCAAAATTTGGAAAATAATTTTTTTTCTTCAATAAAAAAAAAAAAAAATAGAAATTATCGTCGGCCCGTTCTCTAACTGCGATAAAAATACTTTTTTTATTCCTAGATTTTATAGGAAAATTTTTAGAATTTTAAACCTGGGCCTAATTTATTTTTACTCAAAAGTTATGGGAAAAAAAATTATTTTATGGGATAAAACGAGTGAAAAAAATCTGAAAAAATAAACCTTTTTTTTAATCAAAATATGTCCAAAAAAAATTCGTCAACTGAAACCGAGAAGGTCAGGCTGATGACCGCGTGAGTTGACTTGGAATGCCCCATATATATATATATATATATATATATATATATATATATATATATATATGTATATATATATACGTATGGTACATAGGAACATATAAACGCGATGAAATCGATGCTAAAAAATAGGCGAATTATTGTTAATTAAAGAAAGTTATATGTTTCATAAAAAAGATATATAATCTCGTTATTAATCCTCCAAACATCTTTAATATAATTTCGGGAATATTGAAAGTCGCGAATTTGCGATATTTTTCCTTTTTCTTTTTTTTTATTCCACAATTTTTTATGTCTCCTGTCTCTATGCGATATTATTTCATCCCATTGCCGTGCATATGGCCTTGATTCTGAGCCAAAATCGACAGCCAGCGCTCGTAGTGGCGAAATCCTGCGAACTTTTTACACGAGGTATCTTAGGATTGGGCATTGGTTTGTTAAAAACGAAGATTCTTGAAAGAAAAATGTGTTTTTCATCGAAGTTTCGTGTACACTCATCGTTTTTTCGTTGAATGATTATAAATGTATATTGCATTTAGGAAGTTTCATCGTGCAAAAGTTTGCTGATAAAAAAATATTTGTATAACGATATGGATAAAGAGGCTCTCGATTGGACTCAATTACATCAAAACGTTTATCTCTGCATTTTTGTAAGTAATTAAAACGATTTTCGCTCTTAATTCATAATCATTGGATAGATTTTTAAAAATAATGAAATCGGCAAATTCTAAACGAGCGTGAAAGATAAATGGATCATAATATAGAGAAGGGGAAGCAGTCTCAGTGGGCTCTGGGTTCGAGCCCCACGGCCGACACCGATGGAATTTATTCCATGTGTTTAATCTGCAATCCCGGTGGTTCGGATCCCACCAAAACAAATGCCCAAAAAAACACCTTTCTGCGATGGGCGGATGGTCGGGGTGCGGCTTTGAAGGTAGTCCTTCAAAGCGCAGCGGTTCTTATCAATCGGAAGGTCGCTTAGCCGCGCACTGGACTTACCCGCTGAATCGCAGCAAAGGATGAGCTCGCTTAGGGCTTCTCTGGAGACCGCGCTTGAGTTTACTCGCGCGGTCACCAGGGAGGGAACTAGGGAGACTCCGACCTGTATCGGCGGAAGGTTTTTTGCAGTTTTCCTCCGTCCTCGGCGAATGCGATAAAATGATAAAGGAGCGATGCGGCTGCATCGCGAGGAGGAGTAGGTGGTGATAATAATGGTCGGAGCAGGCGGGGTAGATGGTCTGAAAGTATACGAAATCACCACCCTTGTAAAAAAAAACTCGCCCAGAGGGGGTGTGCGAGTAAAACTCGACATTGGATCATACAGAGAACATAGCCCGTATTGGCTGCGTGCAAAAAGTTACCAGCGCCGCTTGTCCATAATTCACTATCTCCCAATTAACGAGAGCCACAATTTTGGAATTAAAATATATATATATATATATATATATATATATATATATTGAGAGGTCCCTCGGTGCACTTTTATGCCGAAAATGGTAATTTTTCCGTTTTCTCTCTCGCTTCGAATTGATCTTAAGATTTTTAGGTGCAAAGTTTGTGATATTGATATTAAATTCATTTTGGAGATGAGTTTGGTGTGCAGAAAATTTACAGGAAATCCAGCTATCGTCGGTCCTAATGGAACAAGGTCAATGAGAAAATATAAAAAATATATCAAGAGATGAAAATAATCAAAGTTTGAAATAATTTATTTTCCTTGTAAAATTAGATACATGCCGAGTACTCACGACAGGTGTTTCATATGAACATGATTTCTTTTTCGTTTGTTTGTTTGTTTGTTTGTTTGTATTTTTTTTTTTTTTTCCTCAAGTACATAAAGCTAAAACACTTTTGTACTATACATCCGTTATGCGTGGACCCAATAATTTACTTCTCTATATCGTATTTAAACTATTTTCGCAACTATAGCTTCATGCCTCTACCGTAATTACAACGTTCGTAGGAAAACAAAAAATACATTATATTATCGTCTATATTATCATAAGATTTATCAATTAATTTACATATTTTCACATTTCTATTACCCTGCCCAGTTTCGCAAGTCACATATATACATGGAGTATTTCACGCCAAACCAGCCAGGGCTTGACCCTTGTCATTGAATAAAAATTTTTTACCACCGTGCTAATTAGCTATGAGGGTTTGGAACAGCTCGAAACTGAAAAAAAATACTCTCAAATTTAAAAATGGGGAAATAATTTTAAAAAATTCATATTTTATGCCAGATTTATGGAAAACAAATTGCATGATGGTATCTTTTGATTTTCTATGTTTTTTGAGGGTTTTGAATATTTTTTAAGTCCTCTAATAGCCATTAATCCTCCATTACTTTTGAGCGTTGGTTGAAAATTATGAGACAAACCGAAAGAAAAAATTTTCGATAGAATTTGTTTTTTTCAGTATCGATAGATCAATTCGATGGATGTCCGGTGAAAATTTTAGAAAATAAAAGTCAATTAGGCTTAAATTCAAATTAGTATTATAAATGACTGACTCAATGATTGTTATGTGGAAAATACAACCGCTTTTACGACCACGGCAGACTCGGAAAAACGGAGCACAAAAAATAATAATTAGTAATTTACGTGGTATGTTGTAGCTAAAAATAATTTTCGAAGACAATGAGAAGTCCTTTTTTTTTGGTTCTGTTTGTTATTCTAAAACTTGGCTCTAAATTTTACCGCTCAAGCGCGTCAGCCACAGGAGCAAATGAGTCACATCGCAAATAATTGTTTCTTATTTTTTTGCCCCATAAAACGAATATTTTGAAAAAAGTTAATCATGAAATCTCGTTAACTTTTCGCGCCAAAAACGATATTGAAAAAAAAACATTTCACAACGTAAAAATTGTTCATAATTTTTTTATAAACAATTAGAATTGATGAATGAAAAAAAAAAAAAATCTGCCGAAATTTTTTTCTTTCGTTTTGTCTCATAATTTTCCACTAATGCTGAAAGTAATGTAGGATTAATGGCTATTATAGGACTTGAAAAATATTTTGAACCGTCAAAAACCATAGAAAATAAAAAAAAAATACCATCATGAGATTTTTTTTTCCATAAATCTGGCATAAAATATGAATTTTTAAAATTATTTTCCGATTTTCATATTTGGGAGTATATTTTTCAACTTTGAGCCGTTTCAGCCCCCATAGCTAATTAGGATGGCGGTAAAAAATTTTTTTTTAAAATTGTTTCCACGTTTTCTCAGGTGGGACAATCGAAAAAAAAAAAAAGAAAAAATTTCAACGGTGAGGGCCAACTCCTGGCTGGTTTGGCGTGGAATACCCCATGTATATATTTATAAATTATAGTAAGTATCGTTAGTTCATTAGGTTCGATGTATATTTACAAAAAAAAAAAAAAACAAGCTCAATTGTGGGAACTTTGAGGGCAAAGTTTCCCCGCTACACTGACGCAGCAAAATTTTTCTCACGAGATTCCATATATTCATAGCCGCGGATACTTTTGTCCGAGAGATAAGATGATACGTCGGCGTTTTACTTCGAAAACGAAAAGAATTCTCCAATTTTTTTTTTTTTTTCCTTTTTCAAATTACATACGATTACTTTCCAAGGATACGATCCATTTCAAAATTAATTTTCAACGATACCAAGAGTTTTAATAATAACGATAATGTCAAAAAGTTAAGAGTCATCGAGCACGCGTGACCAACTCAGAATCGAGGGTAGCGCCTCTCGCGGAAAAATTTGAAAAAAATTCATGTCGAAGTTAGCACCCCTTGCGGCAGATATGTCAACCGATGCATTCGGCAAAAAGTAACGGATGTCGATAAGGTAGGATGTAAATGTTACAGTGGCGGCGCATGTTTCATGAAGGGCCCCGATCGCCCCGATTCACCCTCAAAGCTTATTTTATCTCATAGACCGGGATAGCCCATAATACTTTTTTCATGTCTCATTTGTTCAGGCTCAAAACTACTTTAGATTCCATAAATCTGTGTCCTGCATCACAAAAATCGCATCGCCGAAAAAAATCAGTGGACCAAAGATGCTGAACCGGCGAAATCACATACAAAAATACATCTATATATAATTTGTATATATAGATATATATTTGTATGTGATTTCGCCGGTTCAGCATCTTTGGTCCACTGATTTTTTTCGGCGATGCGATTTTTGTGATGCAGGACACAGATTTATGGAATCTAAAGTAGTTTTGAGACATAAATCGCATCACCGAACAAAATCAGTGGACCAAAGATGCTGAACCGGCGAAATCACATACAAAAATACATCTATATATAATTTGTATATATAGATATATATTTGTATATATATATATATATCTATATATAATTTGTATATATAGATATATATTTGTATGTGATTTCGCCGGTTCAGCATCTTTGGTCCACTGATTTTGTTGGGCGATGCGATTTTTGTCATGCAGGACACAGATTTATGGAATCTAAGGTAGTTTTGAGCCTGAACAAATGAGACATGAAAAAAGTGTTATGGGCTCCCGGTCTATCAGGGCTCACTTTACGCTTACGTCATCGCTGCTGCTTCTCCGCTCTTACCGACAACCGTGACTAGCGAACCTAGCGTTAGTAGCCGGAACTGTGAAATACATGGCATGTACTGTTATATATAGCCGTGAGAACGGCTTTAAGGCGCTCTATCACATGTACCACGTGACACGCGAGTGCGAGAGAGATAGCTGAAAATCCCTAAAGGTACTTTCTCCCAAAAACGACGCAACTGATCGCAATAAAAAAAAAGTTAGCCACTTTTTGCCAACATACCGCAGTGGCTAACTTTATTTCATCCTGATCGCTTGTATCATCTCGGAGAAAGTAGAATTCGCGTTTTCGAGGTGATCGGAGCAGGGTGTGATACATCGCCTCAACGTCTCCGTGTGTACTCTTCGGATTATCGCTTTGTTTTTCAACGAAACAAGTTGGATCATTTTTTTTAAGAAGTGCAATAAAGTGGCAAGCAGCTCTCCGTCTGGTCCGTTGAAGAGTGGCAGATGTGCATGAAATTCATAATAAAATGAATTTATCAATTGGCGAAAAAAGAGTGGGGGGGGGGGGGGTAAACGACAGCCTCCTCGAGTTTTCGATAATTTATTGTGGTTAGAAAAAAAAATTTCCATCGAGCGGAGGACCGGACGGTACTTCTTACTAGCCGAACGAATTTATTTTTTATGTTCAATTATGCGATACTATTATATTTTCGGCGAAATCCGAAGAGTACGTTTCTCTAAAATTCTTAGTTCGCTTATTGTCCGCTTGGCGCTTCGTATGCCCTCGCTCGATGACTCTTAAAAGCAGCGTTATAAAAGAAATTTTTTTTCAATAAATTTTTGGGGAAAATGTATGAATTTTTCCGGATCGTTTTTCATGAATGAATCGATGAACAACAAAACTGCAGGAAATAAAAAAGAAAAATACGTTTTTTCCAAGTTTTTTTTTTCCGCTCTGATTTTTTTTTTTTTTCAACTCTTTGTCCTTTTTCCAAAATATTCATGCCGCAACGGGGCGTTTCTGGGCTAAAGATTGAAAAATTTAATTCGCCGGGTATTGTATCGCAGGAAAAATGTTAAGTATATCATTTAAACGAGCCATCGGAGTACGTAGACGCAGTCGAAGGACCGCGAGGGACAATTATACCTTGGAAAAGTGTCTCTCTCTCTCTCTCTCTCTCTCTCTCGCGAAATAGCTTCAATCATTTGGCCAATTACGTTCGAATTTCTATAAATCGGAGATACAGATCCCGGGGCCCCGTCAAACGTTCGTATCATCGAATTCGGAGAAAAAAAAAATACGATCTCGAGATTTTTCGTGACGCGGTGAAACGCGATCGCCTCAAAAGCGAGTTCGCTCGAAGATCGTGCGCCGGGCAGAAGAAATAAAATTAAATTACAAAAAAAAAAGAAGGAAAAAAAAAAATCCTTCCGGAACCAAAAGAGCGATCTAGGACTAGATATTTTGCCCAGTCAGGCCAATAAACGAGAATATATGCACAAGGGGCGGAGAAAAAAAAAGAAAAAAAAATAATAATAAAAGAATAAATGGCAAGACATGCACGTAAATCGAATTTACAATTTGTTGTTCCCTCATTCGCAAAAGGCTTGCGACTGCGCTTGGGCGTCCGGCGCGGCCGGACCTCGTGCGGCCTGAAAAAAAAAAAAAAAATGATTCGAAAACTCGCCGAGAGCACGTTTTGGCTTCGAGAAGAGCATGGAAAATTCCAAATTTGTTTTTCCCAACCGAGCATTGTTTCGAGTTTTTTTTTTTTTTTTTTTTTTTTTTTTTTTCTCGAACCCGCAAGCATTTTTGCAATTATTTGGCGCAAACATTTGGCGCGCGAGTACGAAAAGTTTCCGTGACGAGGCCCATCTGCTGGCCAAACGGGAAACCAGAGCTAGCCAAAGGACTCGGTGTGCGCCAATTGGCGCACCGGCGGCCATTTTGTAAGCTCAACGGCCATTTTGTCGACTCACGGTGTAACACTCCGAGCCAGCTCATATCCCCTCGGACTTTTCCAAATCACGTCCAACTCTCGTCTCTCGCACGCTCGCTGATGAGTATATATATATATATATATATATATATACATATATATAAAAGAATTTTAAATATATATATATATATATTTAAAATTCTTATATATGTATATATATATATATATATATATATATATATATATATATATATATATATATATATATATATATATATATATATATATATACTTTTTTCGTTTTTTCTCTTTACACGAGCGTGGAGAGCTCGTGAGGACTGTTGGTCGTTGCTGCGCTGCTAAGATCGAGGGTAGCCGCGGGTAATCCAGGACTCACGCTACCGCTGGCGTCTCTCTGCAGATGCGACTGAGATCTGTTGTGCCGATTATTGGCAATGGGACTCGGCGGTGAACGATCGCCGGGTGTCGTAGGTGGTGTCGCTGCGAGTAGCCGATGATTACCGTGCAAAACGCCAGTACCGTTTATCACCGCGTTAACGTGCGTACCGGCCAAACCGCTTACAGGAGACGAGAGCAACAACGGCGGTGACATTTGTACGTGTCGATGATGCTGTTGATGTTGCTGCTGTTGTTGTTGTTGTTGTTGTTGTTGTTGTTGATGATGACAAGCGGTTGAAGAACCACGCGGATGCTGTTGCAGCGTCGTTGTCGAATTTGACGCCGTTAAACCACCAATTTTCGGTCCACCGTTGTAACCACCACGATGGATCGTCGTAACTGTACTACCTCTACCGGTCTGTTGTTGCTGCTGCTGCTGCTGCTGCTGCTGCTGCAAATGTTGCTGACGCTGCAGCTGAGCAGCTGCCTCGCACTGTGCTCTCGCGAGTGCCTTTACTGCGTTCGTCTTCTCCTACGGACGAACAAAGGGAAGGGGCAAAAAAAAAAAAAAAAAAAAGAAAAATGTTTCTCCGTCAGTGGATGTTTGATAATTGAAGGAATCAAGAACAGTTCAGTTTCGATCTGCGTAGATTTAAATACGGATCTACGTAGATCTGAGTTTGGTTCTACGTGGATTTGAATTTGGATCTGCGTTTAGATTTAAATTTGGGATCCACGTAGGATTTTAATTTGGATATGCGTAGATTTGAATTTGGTTCTACGCACTGATTTCGATTTTAAGTGTCATAATTCGAAAGTTTCCAGCCGCTGGGGGCAATTATGGGCTCAGCGAAGGGCAAAAAAGCAACGATTCGGTCGTTTGACGAGAATTGTTGACTGGCGGTTCGAGATGGTTGAAGGGTCCGCGAGTTGCGTGTAAAAAATTTGACGACTCGCAATTGCAAAGTCCAATGGTCGATTGAGACCCAAAAATAATTCGAGTTCAATGAAAAATCGTATCTTCAAGTTTTAGAGTTCAGCAATTTCGTATTCAACAGAACAAAATAAACAATGATGCAATGGCAACAAAAAAAATATATATAAAGGATAAGTATACGAAAATAAGCTTGATCGGTTATTCAATTTTTATCGTATTCGACATTCAGGAACGTTAAGGGGTTTTAGCGAGGAAAAAAAAACGTGCACATTGCAGTCGGCCGGTTCTCATAACATTACAATTACTAATTTTACGATGTGTCGAGACGCATCTTGCTTCGTCTCAACGACAACACAAAATCGTGCACGATTATATATATATATATATATATATATATATATATATATATATACATATGTAAAACACGTATTACGTGGATGCGCGGAACGTACAAGCGGAGCCCCGGTGCGGTGGTATGAGCGAGGGGAAACCCGAGAAAGGGAAGCATGCAGCGCTACAAATGCTAATTCTAGACTACAACGGGTGTTTCTTCCGCGTTTAACAGCACAAGGGCGAGCGCAAAGAAGGCAGAGGAGAAGAGATATTAAAGATAGAAAAATCATTGAATTCATTATGGCGCCTATTATTTTAGACCATGTACGAGTATAGCAATTACGATAGTCAAGGGAGAGAGGGAATTGCAAAAGAACCGTTATGTATATATTATTATTATATTATATAATGTTGTTATGTATATATTTTATTATTATTATATTATAAAATTGGATATTCCACGCCAAACCAGACAGGGGTTGACCCTCACCATAAAAATTTCTTTTTTTGTTCAATTGTCCCACTCGAGAAAACGTGAAAACAATTAAAAAAAAAAAAATTATTACCACCATGCTAATTAGCTATGGGGTTTGGAACTGCTTAAAATTGAAAAAAATTCTCCAAAATTTAAAAATCGGAAAATAATTTAAAAAATTCATATTTCATGCCAGATTTATGGAAAACAAAGCTCATGATGGTATTTTTTCGATTTTCTATGGTTTTTGACGGTTCGAAAGATTTTTCAAGTCCTATAATAGCCATTGATCCTTCGTTACTTTCAGCATTAGTGGAAAATTATGAGACAAAACGAAAGAAAACATTTTCGGCAGCAATTTTTTTTTTATTCATCATTTCTAATTGTTTATAAAAAAATTATGAACAATTTTTACGTTGTGAAATTTTTTTTTTCAATATCTTTTTGGCGCGAAAAGTTACCGAGATTTCATGATTAACTTTTTTCAAAATATTCAGTTTTATTGGGGAAAAAAATAAGAAACAATTATTTGCGATGAAACTCATTTTCTCTCCTGTGGCTGACGTGTTTGAGCGGTAAAATTCAGAGCAAAGTTTTAGAATAATAAACAGAGCCAAAAAAAATGACTTCTCATTGTCTTCGAAAATTATTTTTAGCTACAACATACCACGTAAATTGCTAATTATTATTTTTCGTGCTCCGTTTTTCCGAATCTGCCGTGGTCGTAAAAGCGGTTGTATTTTTAACATAACAAACATTGAGTCAGTCATTAATAATACTAATTTGAATTTAAGCTTAATTTACTTTGTTTTCTAAAATTTTCACGGACATCGTTTATCGATATTGAAAAAAAAAAAAATTTCACAACGTAAAAATTGTTCATAATTTTTTATAAGCGATTAGATATGATAAATTAAAAAAAAAATCTGTCAAAAATTTTTTTCTTTCGTTTTGTCTAATAATTTTCCATCAACGCCGAAAATAATGAAGGATTATCGGCTAAAAAAAATATTTAAAACCGTCAAAAACCCTAGAAAATCAAACGACACCATTGTGAAATTTGTTTTTCATAAAACCTGGCATGAAATATAAATTTTTAAAATTATTTTCAAATTTTTAAATTTCGGAGTATTTTTTTCAATTTTGAGCTGTTCCAAGCCCCATAGATAATTAACATGGTGGTAAAAAAAAAAAAAAAAAAAAAATACACTTTTTCACGTTTTCTCAGGTGGAACAATCGGACAAAAAAAATTTCATTAAAATATCCCTCACCGGTAAAAAAAAATTACGTTTTTTTTTTAATTGATTTTTTTTAATAGTGAGGATCAAACCCTGGCTGGTTCGAAAATAATTGTATTTTCGTTTGATGCATGCAGTTTTTTTTTAATAAAAAAAATGCATGAAAAGTAAAATAAAAATGTACGTCAGATGATTATTGGCAGGCAATTTAGAACCGTGCCAGGACACGATTATCGTTCTACAATGCCGATAAAAGAAAACGAAACAAAAACAAAAAAGAAAAAAAAAAAAAAAAGGGAGCGAAAAAACAACAGGGAAGCAGGGACCGATGAAAGGAAAGACGATAGGGGCCATTGTGGATCGAGTTTGTGAGCTCGAGGAGGCTCTTTCTCTCTCTCTTTCTCTCTCCCTCTCTCTCTCTCTCTCTCTCTCTCTCTCTCTCTCTCTCGATAACACGTGTATTTCTCGAAATGAAGGAACCAGTTTCAGGGTCAATGAGCGAGATTGTAAACGGTGGCAGGAATTTGTAAATGGTATCAACGGCTTTTCGTTATGCTAATCACTTTGAGGGACGATAATGTTTAACTTCACCCTGGGTCTATATAAATATATTTATATATAATATATATAACAATAATTTAAATTAAATTAAAATTCTTCGGCAATAAAAAAAACTTGATTTTTTTCCACGCTTAATTATAAATTGCTTCGATAAAAAATACTTTTTTTTTTTAATGAAAATAAATGGCAAAAAGCGATACAATCCGGGAAAAAAATGATCAACGTACGCAAAGAGAGATAGAATTTATTGAAAAATAATAAAAATATACTTGAATTTTTAATTAAAAATTTTTTTTTTTTTTTTCCGACTAAAATTCGTTCACAGACTAGTTCGAAGGGTTTTCAAACCATTGAGAGGGAGTGGATTATTAGCGTGCTAATAATAGCAATGTCTATCTCGTCTGGATGACGAAAATTTGCGATTGTTGTGACGAACATACGAGCGTTTCACAGAAGTCTTAGGAAGGCAAAAAAGCAAGAAGAAGAAGAAGAAGAAAAAAGGAAGAAGGTGTATCGTAATTGGAAGATGCTGATTCAGAATTTGCAACGTAATATTTACAAAAAATCTCGCTTATTACGAGGGAGTCACTGATCACGTTTGCATTGATATTCACACGTGGGATACGTTTATGCCTGTATGAGGAATTCGAGATCAAATTGACAGGATCCTGAGACTTTTTTTTCTTCACTTTTTTTTTATTCTGAAGGACGACACGAAAAAAGTTAGACCATTTGCTATTTGACCAAAGTAGAAAATTACCATAATGACAATAATAATAATAATTATTATTATTATTTTATTATTATTTATTTATTTATTATTATTATTATTTATTTATTTATAATAATTATTAATAATAATTATGAATATGATTAATACTAATAATAATAATAATAATAACAATTACGATTATTATTAATAATTATTATTAATAATATTTGACGAGAAGTATTCTCTTGAGAGTGCTTTTGTTTTTATTTCGATTTTTTCAGCCTATTTTCTTGATGTAAAATTCATAACCTCAAAATTCCTTTGGCTAAAAACCGCGAGCACTTGACATGGAATACCCCAGATATATAATATGTGTGTGTGCGCGCGCGCGTGCAATGGTGATATGTATTAAAATAACTGTAGACTTACTCTCTGCCATACGAAGACATTGTGAACCATAGCGCAGCCACAGAACACGATACCAAGACCGATGAATACTGACATTACGATCGCGGGCGTTGAGTGAAACTGGATGAACGTGTACAGTATCATACCTGCGAAGTACACGAGAATAAGAGAAAGAAAAACAAATGACATTGATGAAGGCGGGGGAGAGAGAGAGAGAGAGAGAGAGAGCACATAAATTGCTTGACCTTCTTTACCCGTAAAAGAATTCATGATTAAAAAAAAATCTTCAACCTTTTTCTACCACTATTGTGCTAATTTAAAAAAATCGTATTCAAAAAACGCGCGCTGGAACTTCGTTCGTCGTCGAGCATGCGCGCTCACGTAATCGGCCTTCGTCGGCTATCATCGGAGCCCACCGAACGCGATCACCAATCACAACCCCGGAAACGTAAAACCGGGCGTGGCTTAACACAAATTTCTCATAAATGATGTTTTGAACACTCTAACCTAAAAATTCGCAAGGCGTTATGAGAATGTCGCAAAGAAGATATATACGGAATAGCAAATTTGAAAATTTACACCAATACATTTGATGATTTATGTGAGATCTCGATATTATTCTCAACTTCGTTATTACCACGATTTTTTTTATACGAAAAAGCCAGCCTAGCGTCTCAAATTTTTTGGCTCTAATTGTAAGCTAATTCTTTTCGGCAATCCTTCCTTATTTTTACAACCCCATTGACACAAATAAAATATGTTTATGCACATGATTTTCCTTTCGTGTCAAGAAAACAAAAACGAAAAGAAAACTATATTTCATCGTTGTTGCTCTGGTAAAAATGACTTTGGCAATTTGCAAAAAAAAAAAAAAAGAAAAAATTATATATATATTTGTTAGATATATAATTCTTCGCGTGGGGCTAAAGGCAAATAGGAACTCTGAGTTCGGTCCCCTATGATCGTTAATTATATTACTCATCGATTGCCCCGACCGCGAGAAAGGATCCGCGAAATACCCGCGGGATCTCTTTCACTTTACCCTCTCTCTCTCTCTCTCTCTCTCTCTCTCTCTCTCTCTCTCTCTCTCTCTCTTTCTTTCTCTTTCTTTCGTTGACGTCTTGGAATCCTGAAAGTGGCCAAACCACTTATACTTCTATGGCATTCACGCATCTTTTTCCTATATACACCATTTTATGTATATATGCATATGTATACATATATATATAATGGTCGTATCTCCGAGCATGGGTCCGTTTGGTCGCTGGCATATAACGATCACGGGGTTACTCAACCGATTTTGAGAATTAATGTAACTGGGCTATCGTGAAAACTAAATGAGCATTAAGAAAAAGATTTGGGGACGAAGACGACACCGTGTATTATATATATATTATGCATATATACATGTTTGTGGGTATTTATTTTCCCGTTTGTCTCTGAACTCGAGCTGTATCTTATACTTTTATAAATCGATACGTATTTTAACGAGTTATACCTGGTCAGGAGACCGAAAAAAGTGAATTTTTGTAATTGTTTTGTTTTTTTTTTTTTTTTTTTTTTTAATCATAAGCGTGTATTCGTGCAGAAGTTTCGTTATTGAAGAAGTAATATTCGAAGAAAATTTGATAATTTTTTTCGTATAAAATTATTAATTTGGCATAAGGAGATTAGTAACAATTTTGTGAATTTGTGATTAATCTGGAAATTTATTATGAATCGTAAAACTATAGGAATAATGTCACGTTTTTAAACGTCTTTTAGATTCACGCTCCCGAATTTTCTCGCTCGAACAACGAGTCAACATCGGTCCGTTCAATAAAATTAACCCGGGAAAAAATCGTTTGGATCTACGTAGATCTAATTCAGATCTATGTGGTTACTTTTTTTTTTTTTTTAGATCAAATTGAGATCTAGATAAATCGAGGATGTTCAAAAATTGAGGTCAAATTTGATCTACGTAGATCTATATTTTAAAAAAATCGTACATCTACCTGGATCTCTGTGTATAACGATAGATTTATATGAATTCGAGTTGACCTCCTATCATCTTCGAACACTTTCGCTTATTAGATCGCCATTTATATCGACTTAAATCTCAGTGGATTTACTCAGATCTGAGTAGATCTAACAGAGATCTAGGTCGTTATAATTGTAGATCTAGGGAAATTTTACGAAATTTAGATCAAATTTGATTTGCGTAATGATTTTTTAAATCAAATTTGATCTACGTAGATCTTTATTTTGAAAAATTGTAGATCTACCTAGATCTCTGTGTGTAACGGTAGATTTAAGTAAATTCGAGTTGACATAAAATCGTGTTCGAACACTTTTGCCTATTAGATCTTCATGTATCAACTTGAATGTCAGTAGATTTACTTCGATCTGAGTAGATCTAACAGAGATCCAAGTCGTTCTAATTGGAGATCAAGGTAAATCGACGATTTTACAAAATTTAGATCAAATTTGATCTACGTAGATCTCTATGTATAACGACAAATCAAGGAAAATCTACGATTTAGAACTAAACTATTTTTTCCCGGAAAGAAAGTTCATGCACATATAAAATTGTAATTTAGCATATTATTATTATTATTCCGAAATTAAAACAACTACATTTCAATATTTTTACGATGAAACTCTAATTTGACTAGCCAGTACGAAATAATGACTTTCACGAAACACTTTACCAATTCTCATCAACTCGATCATGAAAATTCAAACACTTTTGTATGATAAATTATGATACAACAATGAAATACATACATTAAAAATTGCTCGTAAACTGCTGCAGTAATTTGACTTCTGTCGTAAGAGTTTCGAAAATTCGGTTACATTGAATATTAGTTAAAAATGTATATTAAGTTTCATGCACCATCAATTGATAAATGCTACCGGCATCGGTATATTAATTTTAACCGATTTTTTAAACTTTATTATTGTTATTTTATAGTGTGGCGTGCTCTTTTCAGCTGCCTTTAACGTAATTACTTTTAAAACTAGGATTTATGATATTAATAGCGTAAGAAGACATTCTTACCGGTTAAAAAGACTGGAATGCTGACGAAAAAACCTCCGACGGCGCACACCCGACTGATTGACGATTTTTGCAAGTACTTGTTGGTCCTGTAACGAAAGTGCACATGCTCATTCGTCTAGTTCACCACCCCTTGACTCGATTCGAAGGTGCATATTTTTCATCGGACGATCGTCCTCGTAAAAAATACTTTTCCGTTTCGTTGGATGTTACCCTGACTGTCGATGTATTGCGTTCACGTATACATATAACGGAGCTATCGACACTCGGGAAGTTATGGCACTCGTTTACTCGCCATTTGGATAAAGAAAAAGATTTGGCAAAAGGTCGATTTGAAAGTAAAATTGACGTGGGAAAAAGTCAGAGAGTAAAAATTCTTGGCTGCTCACTTCGACTCCCCTTGCGAATAAAATAATAAAAGTGAACTTCCTTAAACTCCGGAAAGAGAAAAATCGTAAGCTCGTTCATTCATCTCGCCGGCGGAGTGTCCAGCCGTCCCGAGGCTTTCCTCATTCATTTTTCATTTTCCTGAGCCACATTTTTTGTGAATCGTCACTATATATACCTGCGTGCAATACTGCGTGTACTTTTATAACGCGTTTGGATACATTGAACCTGCAGACCCGGGTATATTGGTACATTAAAATAAAGTGGCATCGGGGTCGCTGTCTTCCCGGGGCGGGGGATGGTGGCAATGACCGTGGGAATTTCTAGGCTTCAGGTTGAAGAAGCTCGGAAGCGCGGTAGCGTTATAGAAGAATATGGTTTTAAAACGTGAGGATGTTCATCAATAACAGCCCCACACGACGAGCAGGTGAAGTTTTTTCGAGGTTTTCTTTTTTTTTTTTTTTTTTTTTTTTGCGAAAGTAACACGACGCCAGCATCTTTGGCATGGCCGCGACGAGAAATTTTTCTGGCTCGTAAGTCGTCAATGACGGAAAAGACAACAAGACAAAGAAAAAAACAATGAACCAAGTTTGAAATTCCTAGCTAGGGATTTTGGTACTTTGGGGGAAAAAAAAACGAAGCGCGCAAATTTATTTTCCTTCCCATAAAAATTAGGAATAGCTAATCGTAAATCGTTCCTCGTCAAACGAATACATCTCCGTTTATATGATCCTCACAGGGGCTTTTACATAGATTGATGTAAGAATACATCAAGAGAATATCTAATATCTAAAAAGGCTCAGGTATATGTGTGTCTATAAGACGTCGAGATCACATCAAAAGTCCTGTCGTCGCCTCTGCTACTCTCGTAGACAAATCGCTTGTCCCATTCCATCATCAAAGATGCCTCGAAGATGAAAGGGAGGCAGTAAAATGAAATCTCTTATGGCATATTATAAAGAGGATGACCGTACGATTGAAACACGCACGGAGGAACGTTTATTTATTACGGGGTATTGTGGCGGACGCTGGTGTCTCGTGTACAAACATATACGAGTCTCTCTTTCGCCGGGTTATAGAAAGCTGAGTCACAGTCATCGCTGCTCATTCGTACAGAGTCGTACTACCGCGGTAGTAGTACGACTCTTCTCTTCCTCGATCCTCATTCACGGCTATTCATTCACCCGGGGCAATGATATCGAGCGAGAAAGGAAAAAAAAAAAGCAAGATGACACGTCCGCCCACGCGCCTCTCCGTTCAAGATTCAACTTTGATTGATGCCCTCGACGGATGATCCAATGTAAAAAAAAGTAACTGTACGCATAGAACGAAATTGCATCTACGTGGATTCACTTTTAAGATCTACGTGGATGTAAGTTTTGGAAAATCGTAGGTTTACCTAAGATCTCAACCAGATTTATCTCTAGATCTTCGTTAAATCTACTCCGACCTAAGTAAACCTACTGAGATTAGGTACACGGAGAGAAAAGTCCTAAAAAAATTACCGTGCTTGCCACTGTAAAGTGGGGGCCATGCACGATAATTTTTCTAGGACTTTTTTCTCCGTGTAGGCAAACGACGATCTAACGAGTTAAATTGTTCGTACATAATATTTCGTCGACTCGAAGATCTAAATCGAATCGTAGATCTAAATTAGATGTACGTGTAAGAACGATTTTTTTTCCTCCGGGAAGTAGAGAGTATTTCGTATGATCTCGATATTCTTAGGAATTTGAGAGGCGATAAAATTTGGGTAGAAATAATAATTTTTATTTGTACTCCCGTTGTCAATCGGCATTTGCGCCCCGGAATGAGGATAAAGAGCATCGGGACAATGCGAGGCTTATAAGCGTTCGGGCGCAGTGATTCTCGTGCGAGAAACGCCTGCGCCTCGAGCCACCTGGCGGATTTTTTTGGCAAACTATTAGTCATTCGGGCCGCGAAAATTCCGGATTTAAATTCTACAACTTCAGGAGCACGAGCATTCATGAGGGAAACGTTTGTTATTGTTTACTGGCATAGAAGAAAAAAAAAATAGCTTATTCAGCACGTTCACACGACGAGTAACTCGATATTTCGGTTTATGTAAAGTGTAGAATTATCTGTCCCGAACAAAGAAGCCAAGAAAACTTTTTTGAGAGTATCACAACCGTACACGATGATGACTCGGATATTGACCCTAATATCTCAGTGAAATATTTGGGTTTTGTTTTGTGAAAGTGTTACGACACCGGAAGCTCTCAGATCCATTACGTCACACGCGTGGAATGTATTATTGTAAACATCGGAAGCTGCGCGTGCCTCTACGAGATATGTATATGTATAGGAAAGGGGTCAAAGACGATTTTTCACTCGCGGTATACATACATATTATATAGATATGTATAGAGAGATCAGAGGCTCCCGATAATCCTCAGAGAGAAAGATAGAGCTGGAAATATCGTTTTCGAACAAATCCCCGTCATTCAGGCGTGATTGACGACGAGAAGGTGGCGGAAATGGTTAAAACTGAGAGGCCATAAATATATTAAGCACGCACGTTTGTTTATAAAAAAAAAAAATATTTTTATTTATTACCAACAATGTTTTAAAACTGTTCCAAAACACCGGAAAGATGCGTTTGGAAAAGAAATCAAAAATTGTGCCCACGTGCTTGCGTGTTTGTGTGTGGCCGCAAGAGACATAACCTCGAAATATTCAAATGCTTTATATCTGGAGAACGACTGCTACGATCTCGTCCAAACTTTGTACATATTTCGAGGATCAAACTTCCTTAACAAATAAATAAGACGAAGAGTCCCGGTCCTGATCTTTGAGGGTTAGGTTTGGGCTTAGGTCGAGTTGATCTGGAGTGCCTCATGTACGTATAGAAACGACTATATACACACATAAGCCCTATATATATATATATATAGATTATACAGCATTCGTATCTGTATAAACACGAAGAAACGCACGCGATTGACCTACATTCACGTTAGCGCACGAGGCGGTTGCAAAACACGCACATATGTAGATATACATCGAATTCTTGCGGACAAAAGGGCGTCGACCTACGTGCTATCGAATCGATAAAATTACGTGGGTTATGCCCTTTTGTTCGTGCAACGATTCACACGAATATGGGACGCGTCAAATAATCGTGAACCGTAAATCAACTAGAGACCCTTTCGAGATATATAAACGCACTTTAGATGCCACAACCCTGTATTTATGACGTTGCATTAAAATATCCGAACGCCATCAACCCCGCACACCTTCGTCGTCGCATGCATATAATGTCACGAGGTTTTACATGTGACTTTTCATCAGGTCCTGTCTAATATCGATCTAATGACAACTTTTTCTTGTTAAAAACAAAATTTCTTAATTTTTTGTGATCCGCATTTTTAATTTTCGTACGTCGAAAAATTCTTGACAATTTCTTTTTCCAAATAATTCTGTGAATTAAAATTTTTGTTATGCGTAAGACCAATGGGACATTTTGATATTCTATCGAAATTTGTTTTTATCAGCATATTATGTGAATGAAATTTGAATTTTTACTGAAATGAAATAAATTTGAATGAACTTAACGAATAAAAAAGATCGTTTGCATGGCAATAAGAGCTTAATTAAATGGCATTTGAATGGAATGGAAATCGTTTCAATCGTAAATTAAAAAAAAAAAATTGTTTATTTTGCATTAATTTTTATCGCTAGGGAGGTGACTGTGGAAATCTCTCGATTTTTTTTGTTTTTTTTTTTGGTTCTTTTTTTCATTAAATCTCTTCACGAAATCTTTCTACACACATTCACGCGAGTCTTCCAGGCAGATATGGGCGTAACATTAGCCGGGATTTATGAAGTGTTCCCTCGAGTTTTAAGGATGTATCGTACGTACCTTCCCAACCAAAAGTGACTTTTGTCGACAATATTGCATACTTCATGATAAGCTAAAAATCGAAAAAAATTCAACCACAATAAAGACGATGAGAAGATTAATTTTGAATAATAATAATGCCAAAAAGTTATCAATAAATTGCTTAAACAAAACATTGCTTAACAAGTTTTTAAGGAAAGTTTTTTTTTACACGTGAAATGAATTCGTTGATTTTTCTGACTGCACGTGAATTTTTAAAAAATTTTCTTATCATTTTGAAATTTCGGTTTTCGAAAATTTTTTAATCTTGAAAAATAACGGAAAAATCGTGAATTTTGGATATGTTTGCGTAACAACGTTGTATATTACAATTAAGAAGTTTCCAAGGCATTGAACGAATATAGTTTCGTAAATACAACCTTTACAAATTTCCGAAAATCGAAATTTCTAAATGATAAGAAAATTTAAAAAAAAATTCATGCGCAGTCAGAAAAATCAACGAATTTAATTCACATGACAAAAAAAACATTCCCTAAAAATTTTTTGCACAATGTTTTGTTTAAACAATTTATTGATAACTTTTGGGCATTATTATTATTAAAAAGTAATCTTCTTATCGGCTTTATTGTGGTTGACTTTTTTCCGATTTTTATCTTATCATGAAGTATGCAATATTGTCGACGAAAGTCACTTTTGGTTGAGAAGGTACGTCCGATACATCCTTAAGCTCTCCGATGCAAAAGACGAGCACACACACACACGCGCACACATACACCTAATCTCCGTAAGTGTGTAATATGATATTGTCAGCGACGTAGAGATTATCACGTGATTCTTAGTGACAAGCATACAGATCGCATTTTATTTTAATTTATATTGCATAGTTTCATCTCCTTTATACATAAAAATTTTGGATAATTTTACCTTTATATTGCTGAAAATTTTTCATAATTTTACCGCAATTTAAATATTAAGGTAATTTGGATAAATTCTTTTTTCATCTTTCTTGCAACGTCTTTATCGTCGATTATTTTGTACAATTGACCGAAAATATTTTTAACCGCATATGCGTTAACTCTGCCCTAAAGTTTTGAACGATAAAGAAAATTTTGTTTTCACGAAAAAAAAAAATCCCAAATAATCATATTGAAAAACAAAAATATTCTAGATAAATCGGCAAATTGAAATTTAAGACCCCAAACATCCGAATCTCATTGAGACGATTAATGAGGAAAAAAATATGTCATCGGAGTTGAGCGAATAAAAATTATTTTTATAAAAATTGAAAATTTTAATTTCTTAGGCCTGAAAACTGCTATTCGTATATATACGGCAAAAAAGAAAGTTCCGCAATAGCATAAATAATGTTATGTGGCAACTATTTATCAAGTTTGCGATATGGTAATGATCAATATATCGATCGCATTTTACGTTTAAGCCACGCTCGCCGATAAAATTGCGAAGAAATGAGGAAAAATGTTTACCGTATAATTTTCATCAGAAGGGAAATTCAATAATTGCATATTTATTAGCATATGATATAATCGCTGATGGGTTGTCTCATTTATATAATAATAATAATATTGTTATTATATTATTATTATTGATAATATTATTATTATAAATGTGGGTGTATGTGTATTGTCTATCGCGGTTCTGGCAAAGTAAAGTATGCACAACAGGCCTCTGTGGATCAATAAATGAAGACTTCCGGCATGAAGTCGCGCGATTGTTTAATTATAATGCCGATCGCTCGATCTCTCGCGCGATCGTTCGAGCGTCAAAAAACTTCTTTTTTTTTCTCGATCGACGCGAGAAATGAGCGTGCGTGATTTCTCACTTCCGGTTGGCATTATACACGCTAGATGCCTCCTAATCATTAATCGCGAGTGACGTTTCATCATATAAACTTTTGTTTCGTTATTATGCAATTGTTTTTTTGTTCTGCCAGATTGCGTCTATTTTGCGGTGTACATACAAAAAAAAAAAAAAAAACAAACGAGCCTTACACAAATCACATTCGACAATATTGAGAAAATAATGAATTAAATGTTAAAAGTTCTGTTTGTTAATTATTATGAATTTTCGTCGAGCCCAATGGGATCCAATGAAATAAAGTGAGATTAACGAGCAGCAGCTAATTACGAAAACAAAAATGCAATTCTTCATTTTTAAGAGAACAATCGTGATTTAGTTATACGAAACGATCGTCCAACTTTGTTTTTCTTTTTTTTTTTTCAAATTCTCATTTTAATTTAATTTTAACTGAATAATAAAAATTTTTTAAAAATTTCTCGCAAATATAATCGAAATAATAAATTTTGTCTATTCAATTTTGACGAGGAAGATTTCATTTGTAAATGGTCCCTGATTGGCCTCAGCAAATTTAAAGTATACTTTTGCAATAAACACTTTCGTTAAATCGAATAAAACTTTGAGGAATAAAATAATAATAATAATAATAATAATAATAATAATGAAAAATCGACATAAAATAATTGAAATTTTCTAAAATATAAATCAGAATGACTTTAAGTGCCTGTGGAGAGCAAGTACATCGTGTACTCAATGCTATTTCGGTCAGCAGCAATTGCGTCGCGAGTATAAATTTTTGTTTTTTGAAATAAAAGCCACAGGCAGCGATTTAATTAGAAAAGCCTGCCCACGAAACTGATGAGCATTATCCTTTCTTTGTTTTTCCATTTGTGCAATAGCTAAAAGCTCAGAAACTCGTGTGTTGAGTATATCTTTATGTATATATGCAATTTCACGAGTCTACACCATACCGAAATAGATGGAAAATCCTCGTATATACCGTAGTGACCCAACGGCCACGTGCGTCTTCACTCGAACAGAGCTCATAATTTTTGGCAAGCAATATAGTTAAAGATCGGAATGAAAATCATAATTTCTTCTGAAATAACAATTTAAAAAAAAAAATTTAATTTCCCATAATTATTTTGAAATGTGTTTTTTTTTTATTCATAATTTATTTTAATTTCTCATATTTTTATCAAAGTATCAATTTTCATTATAATTATTGACGATAAGTTTTTTTTTTTTTTTACGAATTAGTTAAAAACTTTTTTTCATTCGGATACGTAGAATTTTGTCAACAAATAATCATATCACAAACCAAAAAAAAAAAAAATAGTCCAAACAGATCGGAGCAACATTGAAAGTTAAAAATATCCCGGGAAAATAATGTGCAAGGCCTGCAGCGACGAACTGCGCAGAAGAAGGTTGAAAGAAAGATATAGCGGGGAAAAAAGGAAGCTTAGCTTTAAGAAGAGAAGCTGCGTTGACCAATCGATCGAGGCAGCTTCCGGCCCGCGGGGCTTGGGAATTAAATGGAAACCAAACTAAATCCGCGGTTTCCTGTGCTGGGAAGAAAAAAAAACAGTCCACAGTCCGAAGATCGAGTTTTATTGATAGTATACGAACTACTGGCATTAAAAGCTCGTCGAGAATAGATCGAGGGAGACCGAGATTCAGATTGACAGTGTACACACGCGATGTTTAAACGGTATATAATATGTATATATACATATACAAGCTGTGTGTGCATATTAGTGAATCAAGATACGTTTGCTTGAGTCACGTGAAATTTCCATGGAAAGAACTAACGGTATTGAAATTTCCATTTTTTTTCTTCAATTTACCATCATAATATTCGAGGTGTAGATGAATTTAAAAAAAAATGAAAATCTTCTAAAATCCATTTCTCAACGTTTGAATTATTTTTCTGCCATTCAAAATATATAAATACAGGAAAAGAAAAAAAAAAAAAAAACTTGCATTTCATGAAGGGATCGAAGCAGAGCTGGGCAAAGTACCAGAAAGTACTTCAAGTACAAAGTACTGTAAGTACTTCAAGTACTCGTGTATTTAAAGTGTCAATTACATACCACAAATACTCGAAGTACCAAGTACTTCAAGTATTTTAAGTACCAAGTATTTCAATTATTTGAAGTGTCAAGTACTTCAAGTATTTTAAATACGAAATATTTGAAGTACTTGAGGTATCAAGTACTTGAAATACGTCAAGTATCGAGTATCAAATACTTTTCAAGTTTTCAGGTATACATCTCGTAAGTTCTAGTACTTATATTTGATTTCTTACGTAATCTTTAAGCTCATTTGATTTTGATTCGAGTATTTTTTGTATTAAAAAATATTTTCAAATTGTGCAAATCTTAACCAAAGATGGCGCAGAACGTTCCTCAATTATATATTCAAAGGTACATGGAACTATTAGCAAGATGTATTCAAAAGTACTTCATACTTGGTACTTGAAAACACGTACTTGAAATTTCAATTGCAAATACTTTAATTACATGGCATGTCTTTGAACATTTAAGTACAAATACTCGAAGTATAAGTCGAGTACTTGGACATTTAAGTACAATACTTGAAATACTTTCAAATTACTCTGCACTTCAAGTACTGTACTTCCAGTACATCGAAAGTACCCGGGTACTTGAAGTACTGCCCAGCTCTGGATCGAAGTAATTATTTAGATGAATACTTTAATATTTATTATAAATCGAAATATTTCCAAATTTTTCGTGTTATATTGTTTTGCTTCCTCATTGAGGATTCTTTGTTTTGGTGAATTTTTTTTTTTTTTTTGTTTTCATAGCTAATGTATTCAAAATATCGCAAAACGTTGAGAAACATATTCAGAAAAAATGTTCGAGTGTGCGTGTGTGTGTGTGTATGTGTGTATAGCGCTCCTTCGCAGACAAGTAAAGTACGATGACCCCTTTATTTACCGTAATTTTTATATAAATTCATGCAGCGGCCCAAATTTTATGTTATTTTCAGTTTTTTTTTTTTTTTCCAAAAATGATCGTACTCGCTCTAACTTTCCCAAATTTTACGATATCGAGCTAATTTTTTTTTCATACAAACTAATTATCACTGAAGGTCCTTTGGTATTGAATTTCGAGAAAATCGATGGAGGGGATTAGATTTTATGCAATTTTCAATTTAAAAAAAAAAAATGGACGTACCCGCTCTAACTTTTACAAATTTTGACATACCGGGCTGAATTTTTTTTAAATCAAAAGATTATCATTGAAGGATGGTTGTTATTGAATTTGGCGAAAATCGATGTAACTTTAGAAGCTTTATAAAATTTTAAAAATTACGAGGAAGCAATGTGCAAGTTTCAATTTTGCAACTTTTTTTTTCTGTATTTTCGCATCATCCAACTTTCTCATCGAGAAAAAATCATTTGTGAAATTTTAACGTATACTCGAAAATTGATTTGATATCGTTTTATCGTGAGAAATGTCATTTTAAATACGGAAAAAAAGGGATTAAAAAACAAAGAAACGAGAATCACACGTTAAATTTTAAGGTAGTTCGGTCGAGTTTGGCCGAAGTCAAATTTCATCCGTAATTCAGATTTATTTACGTACAATTTAACCATATGAAAGCTATGATAAATTGAATTGTTGCATAAAAAAAATATTACAACCTTCTTTTAGGGTGTAAATAATAAGTTAATAATAATTAATACCCGGAATAATGACAGACTCAACTTGACTCATTCTCTACGTTAGGGAGCGAGCTAATCTAACCTTACGCATAAAGTTACTGGATTGCATTCGCGAGTTTTGTTGTATGCTTTAAAACAGTATAATGAAGAACAGGGGAGAAAAAAGGCTCGTCTCGAGGCAAGTACAGTTGAATCAACGGCCAGTATGCAATGAACTCGGAACTCGTCTAGTTGACATTGTATATCTTGCCGAACAACTCAAATGTGACAGTTGTTCGGAACCACTTTTGCTGGCGTTCATCGAATCTGAAGTGAGACGCGGATTAGCTTCGATTTTCACATGTTTTTTCCCCTAGTCTTCTGCTAGCGAGCAGATCCGGTGTATGACCAGGACAGAGACCGCGGACTCGCATTAATTATTAAAATAAAAAAAAAACCGTACAGTAAATCGACTTAAATCTTTGGTAAATATCTCTTATAGATATCAACCATTATTGTGGTATGTTTTTTTTTTGCCCTTAAACGATTAATTTTTCGTGTATACTGAAATTTCGATAGTTGGCGTGTCATCTGAGCCTTATATGCCCCATAAGAGCAATGTTAACTTATTTATTAATTACGCAAAAACTACACGGTAAATTAATTTGAAATTTTGCAGACATGTAGAGCAAGGTCAACTCTTTTGATTAAATGCAAAAAAAAAAAACAGGGTGTTAAACGTGAACCTCAATTCGACCGAACTACCTTAACAGCGAAAAAGAGATCGAGGAAACAAAAGCCAAAGTAAAATTGATTCGTCGTGGGCGTTGTATTCGAGAGCCAGCAAATTCACGGAGGAAGAAGTTCGTATATATCTCTTTCGTTGTAACGCAGCTGTTTTGGGGGGGTGCAATCGTCGCGTCGTCGCGGGCAAACACAGGAAATAGGAGGGCGAGGGTGGCGTGTACGAGAGTGCATTAACCACAATAATGGACTGTATTATTAAGGTGTGCGCGTGTTACCGAGTGAGCCCAAATAAAATCGTGAATGCGGGCTAACCTCCGTATAAGTTTGCAACGTGAGGTTTCTTCAACGATACTTAAGTGGACGTTAAGTACCTTTATAATATACGTATATAATATTGTATATATGCGCGATTACGTCCGGTAGGAAAAATCGAGAGGGTTAGCCCCAGAAATTTTATGAAGAACGAGGAGGAAGAGACTGACTGAGAATAAGAAGAATGAAAGGTGAAGAAGGGAAACACCGTTACGGGTGGAGGAACCCTCGCTGTGTGCTGCACCTGTTCTTTCTTCGTATATAGTATATATATAGTTGCACCATTATAGTAGTATATATATTATAATATATAACCGAGACTCGGAAGCTATTACCTGTCTTAGTGGCTCGGAACCGATCGAAAGGACTGGGACTCTTGACAAACTGCTCACTTATACATATATATATATATATATATATAGATGCGAGTGTGTGTGTGTTGTATTAAGGATGAAACCAGCGTGCCAACGAGTTCTTACTTAAGGGGGCACATACGTCTCTAAAGCCTTTATTTTAGAGGTCTTTTGCAACGATAGCAGTGGTATTGGGGTGGAAATAATACTTTCGGTAGAAAGCTCGTATCATTGGCCTACAAAATACCTCATTAACTTTTTTCAAATAAACGCAGTATAGCTGTACCAGGGAAGTTGGTAAGTCACTGCGAAAAGCTTGCGCGCTCGATATCTCCAGAACCGTAGTAACCAATCTGGATCAAATTTTGGACAAAGATTTTGCTGAAGTCATCAATTATGAAACGATGAACCGGAAGCTTGATCAATTGATTGATTCTTAAGGACAAGATCAATCGGATAAGTATGTCTTGAGAAATTCTGCGAGCAAAAGCTTTTCGAAGTGACTTTTACCAATTTCTCTATTACAGCTATACTATATATGTTCATTTGAAAAACGTTGATGAGACATTTTGTAGGCAATGATCCAAGCCTTTCTACCGAAATTATCATTTCCATCATAACCCCCAACACTATTGTTCCAACAGAGCTCTAAAATAAAGGCCTCAGAGACGTATATGTGACCCCTTAATGTACATAAAATATGATTGTATAAAAGTACTATATGTACCGTGTCATAATAAACTTATATACAGGAAATTCCAGGCAAAATCAACAAGTCGATGATCCACGATGATATTTTTTTATTTTTTTTTTTACCCTTTTTGTATCTCAGAGCTTCATGGGGAAAAAAACACACGAGGGATGACACTTTTTTTTTTATAAACGATTGCAATTATCGAACGAATTATTTTTGCCCCTTGTCCATGAATTATTCTTGTCAATCAAAGGTCCCTGCGCTTCGTTTTCGCTACGATCGAACCGCAAAAATCGACGGATTTATTGAAAATTTATGGAGCACTGTATCAAGATTTGAATTTCGTCGATTACGACCGATGGAATTTTTGAAAAATCTCAAATTTTTGATAATGCTTTTATCGGTGTTGCCTTTTGCGCGATATACTGAAATGATTTTCTATTTTCTTTTTTACGAAATGGGAAGAAAATTGGAATTCCCCGTGTAAATATAAATATGTAGATGTAAATTTTTATGGCTTGCAAATCGTAAATATGTCGAGTCTTCGGGACCACCTGACCGAAGAAGCGTGCAACATCATTGACTGATGTATTCCCCCGATTGTAATCTCGGGAGGGCCCACCTCAGGTACATGGCGACGGTGCATAAAATGGCATAAAATCAACGAAATATTAATGCACCGAACGCGCACACAGCGAAAAGCATATTAGTCCGCACCGTATACAAATTTCATGAAGCATAAATCATAAAAATTATTATTACTTTTATTTAAATGAACTTTATGTAAATTTAGAAGTTTTTTTTTGTCTTTCCCCTCGCTCGTAATTATTATTAATAAATTAATCGATTTTTCGTCGATGAAAACGAAAAAGCCAATTCTCTGCTCGATTGATCATTTTTAAAAAATCAAATAAACCGTTTTATTTACATTTAACGAGAAAATAAATTTAAGAAGACATAAATAGCATTCTTAATTGATTATGAATTCTGGTTTTTTTTTTTAATAATTTTTTTTTCGTTCCCAATAACACGAAGTAATCATTAATTTCAATTTTAGAATTTTTTTTTATTTCGGAGCAAAATAAAAATTATCGATGCTTCGGGATTTTTTTTTTCCCCGCACAGGTTTCGAGAAAAAAAAAACGTCTCGTAGCCTCGAGGAAACCCGCACGAGTGCGGCGTAAAACTCGAAAATTAAAATTGAAAAAAAAAAAAAAAAAAAACCCCCGCGCAGATCGTTCTCTCTCCGATGAGTTGAACGTTTTTATTGCTGATAAACAAAAGGACGTAACTCACACGATTTGACGCATAAAGAGATGGAAGTTGCATCGTTTTTTTTTCTGTCACACGACTCATGAATATGCTTGGTGTATCGTAATAATTATTATGGGTGTATAAGTGTATGATATATATATATATATATATATAATATATATAATATGAACACGAGTGACGCCCCAAAACTTAAACCAGATGGCAAACGACCGCGAAGGGCGCGACGCGAGATCTACGACTCGAATATCTCTCTCTCGCGCGGGCACTTCGAAAAATCATCACGAGCACTTTGGTAGTGATAAAAAAAATATTAAAAAAAAATTAAAAATGTTATCACCGCAGTAAATTGAGCAAACCGAATTGCCTCGTCGATGACGTAACGCATTAAAAAAAAAATTCTCGCAAAATACCGGGGCGTATTTGCGAATAGGGAAATGAGCGAAGGAAAACTTATAAGATAAATTGATTCCCTTTTTGTTTAAAAAAAAAACAACCCTGCTCTAGAAAAACCAAAATAATGAAACGTTCCCAGCAATTGAAATGATTTTTTTTTTTTTTCAGCAAATCATTAAAATACAAAAAGAGTTGTGCTTATAGTTAAAAATATTACCTTATAAAATATTTTAATGCACGTACACTACCGTTCATAAGTATGGAAACACTCGCCCCAGATCCGAGCCACACAAGAAGTTGTATCGCTCTTTGAAAAATGATGATATCTCAATTTCCCAAGCGGCGTTCTAAAGAGGACATATTTAGCTTCATTTATCTTTTTTGGAAAAATTTTTGCGATTTTTTTTGAGCCCGGTACGCACTCTGAAAGATGGTCATTTTTTGGCTTTTTTTGGAGGGTGGAAATTTTCCCGCATATTTTGTAAAGAAAAATTTTCAACTTTTTTTCCGTGAAAAACTTGAAGCGGGGAGTACAACCTTCAATCTCATTTTTTGGAAAAATTTTTACGATTTTCTTTCGCAAAGATATTCAACTTTTTGCAAAAAACGACCATATTTATAAGGGGTAGTCTCACTCTGAAACTACTGGGTTTTCGTAAAATTACTAAGAGGGTAAAAAGTTGCATACAATCATTTTGGATGTATCACATTTTTTTCAGAATTAAAAAAACAAATTCGAAAAAAAAAATTTTTTTCAAAAATTAAAAACATTTTTTTTTGAAAATTTTTTCTTAAATCAACGAAATATTTATTTTATCGTGAAAAATCGGGTCTCTTACCTCATCGACACGGCTTTTTCATCGAAAAAGCCACCTTGGGCCAGTTTGGAGCAGGGCTGTAATCGCAGCGAAAGGTGGTTTTTTCGATGAAAAAGCCGTGTCGATAAGGTAAGAGACCCGATTTTTCACGATAAAAAAAATATTTCGTTGATTTAAGAAAAAATTTTCAAAAAAAAATGTTTTTAATTTTTGAAAAAAAAATTTTTTTTCGAATTTGTTTTTTTAATTCTGAAAAAAATGTGATACATCCAAAATGATTGTATGCAACTTTTTACCCTCTTAGTAATTTTACGAAAACCCAGTAGTTTCAGAGTGAGACTACCCCTTATAAATATGGTCGTTTTTTGCAAAAAGTTGAATATCTTTGCAAAAAAAAATCGTAAAAATTTTTCCAAAAAATGAGATTGAAGGTTGTACTCCCCGCTTCAAGTTTTTCACGGAAAAAAAGTTGAAAATTTTTTTTTACAAAATATGCGGGAAAATTTCCACCCTCCAAAAAAAGTCAAAAAATGACCATCTTTCAAAGTGCGTACCGGGCTCAAAAAAAATCGCAAAAATTTTTTCAAAAAAGGTAAATGAAGCTAAATATGTCCTTTTCAGAACGCCGCTTGGGAAATTGAGATGTCTTCATTTTTCAAAGAGCGATACAACTTCTTGTGTGGCTTGGATCTGGGGCGAGTGTTTCCATACTTATGAACGGTAGTGTATCGGTCGATTTTTAATATTTCTCGTGAAATTCACGGTCGAATGGAGAATACAAAAATTCAATGGGCAAAATTTCTTTTTTTTTTTTATTCTTGAGAAAATTCTTTTGATTTTGAGGCTATAGGGCTATATTTGTAAACTATATTTTTAAATATATTATATATTTATTATATAATATATCATATATTTATTTAATATATACATTATATATTATATATATATATATATATATTTTTTTTTTTTAAACTATATTTGCAGATCAACGCAGAGAAGTCGTTGATTGATTTAAAATGCTTCAATGTAGAATTTTTTTATTTTACAAAGTTTCCAAGTTTTACATGAAAATTGCAGCAGTTTTATTGAGTTTTTTTTTTTTATTTTGTTTTCAACCATTTTGAATGATTCGACACGCTTGTGGGTCAAATGCTATCCGAAAGTTCTGAAAAAAAATTCAGCCAAGTCTTTCTTTGCGATCGTAATCTCTCACGAATGAGATACGATCCATAGTGATGGACCCAGACGAGTTTCGTCTTTTTTTTTCCTTTACCGGATACCGAGAGCAAACATCACAGTTGGGGCTCTTGATCACACGATTCTGACCGTTAGGAACATTATACGTAGATATATATTCAGCAAATTTTCCCTTGGGGATTTTTTTTTTTTTTTTTACGTGACCAAGATATGGGATCCTGGGGGAGAAAAAAAAGAGCCAGTGGAGAGAGAGCTTATCTCGTCGTGCAACGCTTCAAGTAATTAGAGAGCCACTTAGCGGGCTATCTCACAGTTGAGTCCAAAGTCGTACATACAGCGTGTTGTGCATAGTCCCTATATACATGTATAATAGTTCCCTGCATAGCTCAGGCTTAGCCCTTACAGTCCGCCCAGGAGTTATAAATCTTTCGAAAGCCGACAGGTTTTTTTTTTTTTCAACCCCTACCGCTGAAAATTCCGCCTGTGTGAGCCCACGTGCTTTCGCACGAGCTTTCAATTTTACTTTCGGTCTTTTTCACCTCCGTTCACGTTTCGACAATCGCGGTACGGCATTTCGGTACTTATGATTTTTTTTTTTTGCTGTCTCTGCAGAGTATTTTGCCAGGACGAAGATCGATTTTTATTTTTTTCCCCTCTGAAGGCGCGTGGTTTTTTTTTTTTTTAAATTATAATTTTGTTTATAGATTGGAAATCGAATGCGATGATAATTACATATTAATCAGTGAATTCTGGAGTTCTTTTTTCCGTCGACTAATGGGGAGGAGAGGTTCGTAAACTTGGATCATTGAACAGTAATTTTTGAGTTTCGAATTTCGAAATATTTGACTAGCGAAATTTTCATTTTTAATCATAAATTTAATTTCAATTAGCTTTTATTTTTATTCAGGAACGTAAATTGACCCTTTTAGCTGTCAATGTACCAGAAGACCGTTTTTTTTTTTTTTACGTTCATTTGACCGAGACCTGTTTATCATTATACTTATAAGAATCATTTTTTTCTTTTCAATTAATATTTTCACGCAAAAACGTCCCCCCCCCCCCGAATCTAGTACATGACAGTGAAATATATATATTTTTTTTTCACATCGAAAGGAAAAAAAACGCTATCCCGCATGCCGCCACGGTAGCTCGTTCACATTGTCCAGAAAGTAGACGAGAGCAGGGGGGTTTTTTTTTTTTTTTTTTTCTCAAAAAGAGGTTTTTCCGTACGAAAGACATATCCGAGGCTTTGCGAGCGAGAGTAGTTGATACAATGGTCGAAAAAGCCTTCAGAGTTGTCGGGTACTCTCGGTCATACGTATATATGCACGGTATACACTTGTTACCTGGTCGAAACGGCGCAAAGAGAAGTGTCTCGACTATACGAGAGCTTTTCGCAAAGATGTGATGCAGAGCTTGACGTCTCTCGAGACGCAATTATACTCGAGAGAGCGAGAGAGAGAGAGAGAGAGAGAGAGAGAGAGAAAGAAAGAAAAAAAAAGAAAGAAAGAGAGTTCATAGAGTGTGACAAAACAGACGAGGATGACGTAGACGAGATACGGTGCGTAGACGAGAAAGCCTAACAATGCAGCCTCCTAGGGCAGCAGTACGTGCTCTGGACTAACCGGGCTCTCATTATATACGAGAGTTACAGTAACAAACATACAATATGGTACAGTGAAAGCTCTCAAATTTTATCATAGGGTATATTTCACAGAGTTCTGCCTAGATTGACACTACAATGCTAGGACGAACCGCGTGTCCTCGTCAGGGAAGTTTCTAGCACCTGACCGACTTGTCATCGCCCAGGAAAAAAAAAATCGTTTGGATTCACGCAGATCCAATTTAGATCTGCGCGCGTGGTTGATTTTTTTTTTAAATCAAACTTCGTATACGTAGATCTAAATTTTGGAATATCTCAGATCTACCTAGATCTCTGTATATTTAACGATAGATTAGCATACATATGAGTCGACTTGATATTTAGGTTCGAATACTTTTGCTCATCGGATCTCCGTTTGTCTATACTTCAATCTCAGTAGATTTACTTGGATTTGAGTAGATCCAACGGATATCCAGGTAGACCTAATTGAGATCTGGATAAATCTATGACTTCAAAAAATACCTACACGGGTCTAAAAAATATCTATGCGGATCTAGGCTAGGTCTAATTGGAATATGCAGATCGAATTGATATCTAGGTAGATCTAATTGGGATATAGGTATAAACCCAAGATTTTCCAAAATTACGATCTACGCAGATCAAAAAAATAATTATTACATTGATCTAAATTTGATCTACGTAGATCAACTGCCAACCACACCCATCGTTCTCAGATCTCATGAGAAAATCTCAGTAGATTTACTCAGATCTGAGTAGATCTAATTGGGATATAGGTATAAACCCAAGATTTTCCAAAATTACGATCTACGCAGATCAAAAAAATAATTATTACATTGATCTAAATTTGATCTACGTAGATCAACTGCCAACCACACCCATCGTTCTCAGATCTCATGAGAAAATCTCAGTAGATTTACTCAGATCTGAGTAGATGTAACGAAGATCTAAGCAGGTCTAATTGAGATCTAGGTAGATCTAATTGGAATATGTAGATCTAATGAAGATCTAGGTAAATCCACGATTTTCCAAAATATTAAGATCTACGTAAGGTAAAATGCCCCAATACCGGACCATGTCTCGGCTTCTGGTGAATTTGCAATCGCCGATATTATTGTTTATAAAGCATTAACTGCTAATCATAGAACCAAGGATGGCTTGAGTTTTCGAAACATACACGATCCATACCAGCTTTGCATTCGCCATAGATATATTTATTCGAAGCGTTGGTGTTTGTCCATGAAAAAAAAAGGTTAAAACTTCTATAGCATCTTATAGACGATTCCGGACGATCCGGTATCGGGACATTTACCTCAGATTAAAAAAAAATACTACGTCGATCTCAATTTGATCTACGCGTATATGGATCAACTGCGAACCGCCCATTATCCTCAAATCTGAGTAAATCTCAGTAGATTTACTTAGATTTGAGTAGATCAAATGGGAATAGGTAGATCTAATTGAGATCTAGGTAAATCCACGATTTGCCATAACACTTGGATAAAAAAAAAAAAAAAAAACTAGTCAAACCTCGGGCACTGGCTAAAGCCGGGCACTGACGTCAGCTGTTACTCGGGCACTGCGGAATCCACAGCGCCCGCTACAATATAGAACTCCCCCATATGAACAAAAAAATGTATAATTTCAACGAGTGGAGGGTACCGATACACGCATGATACGGGCCTGGTGATTTATTCTCATTGGTCAGTAAGAAGGTTGGGTCTTTCGGTCAGTGCGCCCGAGGCTTCTGCGCTCGAGCTCAGTGAGTGCCCGAGGTCCGACTGCGTGCGTCGATCTAAATTTTAACTACGTAGATCTCAACTAAATTATTTGTCCCGGGCTCATCTGATTGGCTGGTACTTTAACCTGATTGGCCGGTTCTCCTATCTGACGCGTCTTCACACCGCGAAAAATTATGAGGGCTTTCACTGTATCTATGCACATTGTCCTCTGTCCTCGACCATCGACTATGGAGAGAACTAAAGCGAGAACTCTCTCGCTTTAGTTCTTTTTTTTTTTTACAATAGATGTATGTATATATACAACGAAAAACCTCGCTCAACTGTGCAGGTTCTATGAACGAAAGAGAGGCCCCCCCCCCTGGGGAAAGAAGACCTGAATTGAGCCCTTCTCGCAGAGTGTGAAAGAAACAGCATACGAAGTCGAGGATGAATGAACACAGGCCGTACTTATACGGCACGTCGAGACACCGGAAATGAAATTCCATTGGGATTATATGGCTTTTGGGAAATCCGGTGCATATTCAGTGTTTCATGTCGCAACGAATTTTACAACGACGCAAATATAATTGGCAAATGCTCATATTTCATTTCGTTACTTTGCCATCGCGATTGCGCATTATTTATTTGACGATCCATTGGTAGAAAAGGAAAATTAATTTTTCATTCAGGCCTCCACATCCAAAGGTTCTCTCTGGCTCGTTATTTATTTTTTTCGGAGATACGATTAATTAAAAATTTTAATTTTTAAATGAATTATCTTGACGATCGATGGTAGAGAGAAGAGAGAGAGAGAGAGAGAGAGAGAGAGAGAGAGAGAGAGAGAGAGAGAGAGAGAGAGAGAGAGAGAGAGAGAGAGAATTGAGGGACTAAATTTTTTCTTTTTAATTCCAATCAGGATGGAATTGCAAACTGACATTTGAGTCGAGGGATTTTTAAGTCTTTCATTGAAAACTATAAGAGTGTTATTGACGACCCTTTGTCTATTGACAATCGCCATTGTCATCGATATAATAGTTTGCCCATCGTAATTTCATTCTTACGAAATGCACAAAAGCATTGCGATCATAGCGATCTCACGAACGATGTATAAGGTAAACGGCCCAGATAGTGAACGCGTCCCAGTTGTTGAACGATCTAGTAAATATTTAACGATAGTTTACATTTATTTTATCGGATAGTTGATTCAATATCCGCAAATAAAGGGTCAGTTTTCAACTTTCCGACTAGAAAAAGTTCAGAGTAGTTACTATTTTCGATATATTATGAATTTAGCTTAAAGATATTATGTCCACTTCAGTTTAAGACGCATACATGCGTCCTTGCCAGTGAAGGGGTTAACTGGGACTCTGTCGTGTCATTATCTGGGCCAGCAAGTTTTGGCGGGTTGTCAGTAGCTCGGACATTTTTAATTTTCTTATTTACCCTGATTTTTCAAAAAAATTCAATATTATTACGTTCAGGATGAACGAAATTGGTTGATATACGAAACCAAAGTTTTTTAATATCATACTCAGATATGATTGAAAAATGTAAAAAAGAACGCGGATCCTCGGTTAAATGTTCTGGGACATTCACCTTAATTGGCAAGAAAAAAAAAACAAGTTCGCATCGCCGAGTGTCAGATCTGAATTTATATATCAGGCTGCTCCCCCAAGGCTCATTAATTTTTTATTTTTCAATTTTTCGTTTCGAGATACCATGGAGCATTTTTCTTTCATCGTCTTCGATGTTTACGGGTATTGCTCGGAGAAACTTGGACAAAAGGAATTCCCCGTTATAAGGTTTTCGAACGATCCTAAGGTCGCTCTCTGTGTAACACACCAATCGATGAATAAATCTCAATATCAACAATTGAACGTTATAAATTTCTTTTTTTAAAATTCGATCTCGCATCCTCGAGAGACAAATTAACCATGCGAGCAAAAGTCATCTCGCGAATGGTATATGAAACAGATTTAATTTTTATTAAATCGTGGACAGTGAGGGTAATCAAAGGTGGGCGGGATATGGGATGGGGGAGAAAGAAATTTGGTTTTACAACGTTTTTCGACATAAAAATTCGCGTATCCGGCAGAATTTCGCGAGAATGCCTCTTGCGAGAACGAAGAGAGACGAGAGTTGCCTGTATATATGTATAAGGAATGCTGCCTCACGGGAATAAATAACTTCTTACGGTCTTTTTCGGTGATGTACAAGCCAGCAGCATCTCTTACCATTCGCGGGCAATTCGGTTCCTACATCTTTGTAGGCGCCCCTCCGCCTATATAATGCAACAACCTACACATATAACCGAATGTACCCGTTGTTATATTCCTATAAAACATTCGACGCGATCGTGAGATTTCAAGAGAAGGAAGGTAAAAGAAGTGGGGGGGGGGGGGGGTATTTAAGAAGAGTGGAATGTAAGAAGGAATGCCTCCTCTCTCTCTCTCTCTCTCTAGCTATTTCTCTTTCTCTCTTGAGTATAGTGGCTTTCTGACGAGGCGCCCCGCGGTACACCGAAAACGCGTGGCGTAAAAAGAACAAGTCAGAAACGAAAAGAGAAGATCGGAAGCAAAGAAAAGGCGCTTCATGCGTATATATATATATATATATATATACATTGTTTGGTCCATAGAAGATCGTAAAAAAGAATGAAAAAAAAAGAAGAAAATTCTCGTTTCGTCTTCGTTTAATCCGACAGAGACCGGAGTTAAAGTTAATTTTGTTAAAAATACGAGAAAAAAAAAAACAAAAATTGTCATTTCTCGTTTATCTTATTTAAAAAACCAAAAATCTAGTTTAGTATTCTGCAAAAAAAAAAAATCGATTTTTTCGATGATTTTTCGGTGGCCGGAATGTCATAATAATGGAAATGTATAATTATTAAAACGTTAATTACACACCAGGCTCGGTCATGCGATCGTTTAATTCGGATTTACGTAAAAATATTTTGTATCGAAGCAAAATCTCATCGAGAGGGAAAATGTTTTCGTTCCGGGGAGAAAGATCGCGGTGAAACGCACGCGGAGAATTTATAAAGAATTTTTTTTTTTTTTTTTTCTTCAATTCCTCGTTCTTGTATACACAGATCCAGGAAACTTGTGAAGTGATTTCGTTCAAGGGACGAGGAGAATCGAGAAATCTGGAAAAACCTGATTCACCGCTTATATTCTTGAAGAAAAGGAGAAAAAGAAATGAAAAAATAAAAACGTGGAAATGCCATTTATCAATGAATTGATTACTCCCTGACGAAAAAATTGTTGGCGTGATTGTTTAAATTTTGTTTTTTAAATTCATTATTATTCGCGATGTGTGTTCCAATGTATACTTTTACCGGTTTTCGCGAATCTTCTCCTTCACTGAACTTCGCTCATATAGCCGCTTATACCGCATCGCATATGGTGCACAAGGGCACGGGGAAGCCGCGAGATAAAAATCCTTGCCGATATACAGGCGATATTGTTGTCAATCGACTTCCGGGACATTCGATCAAACGTATCTTTCAATATTTAAGCGTATTTTGCAGGCTAAAGCATTTGCGGCCACAGCCGGCCAGCCTATCGTATATTTGCATGTGGTCACGGGGAAAGTGCGAGAAATTCGTGCAAAACAGACACTGAGAAATCGCCCATTCGATCGATAGACGCGCGCTATGCTACTTAAGGGGTCGGCACTACTCTAGGATTTTGGAAAAATCGATTTCTTTTTTGGCTCAAACAATATTTTAGAGTCATAAAAACAATATTCAGTTTTGGTTCTATAGTGAAAAAAATTTTTAAAAGGTTCAATTCTCGATTTTTTCACAGTGCCTCGCGGCGCGCGCCGAGCACGATGAAAACTTTAAACGCAAATTTCTCGAAATCATTTTTTTTTTTCAAACTGAGAGGAGAGCGACTTGAACACCGTTGCATGGATCGATTTGAAATTTTTATTGTAACTTGACAATTACATTCTCTAATAAGGGAGTACGTAGACTTTTTTTTTTTTTAATTTAATGTAAACTTTTTTTTTTATAAACAATTTACTGCTTCTTTTTTGGTAAAAAATCGATTCATTTTTTCAAAACTTCACCATTTCTACAAAATTTGATTCAAAAATAAAAACCCCTGCGTAGTCCCATAGGCAATGGTGCATAGATTATAAAAATTTTTGGTTTTTTGTTCCAGGTCTTAATACTTTATGAGAAATCCGTCCTCCCGTGAAGGAGTTTTAAAAAAAAGGCGATTTCAAAGATTGGCTCTGTCGCCGCCATTTTGCATCAAAATGATAAAAAAAAAATTTTTCCATACTTCAATATGTGTTAAATAAACCCTCGGAAAATAAATCCTATTCCTTTTGCCACAATCCCAAAAAAAATCGTCAAAGTTAGGCCTTTTTTCGGCCGTTAAGAGTGGCGTTACCCCTTGAAACGCGCGCGATAACGTTAATATGCAAAAAAAAAAGTTATTTGTTTTGCATATAAACGTCCATAACGGAAAACATTTTTGCTATTTCTTTCGTTGTTTCACATCGCAAAAAAGGGTCAAGATTCAGAAAAAAAGGCATATTCGCGAATCCATCAATGACATATACAATTTTAAAGAATTCAAGGAGACAATTGGGTCAAGCTTCTTGCGGAGGAGCGAGGATCGAAAAGCGTACAGAAAGAAACGACGAGGGACCAAGAGAGTCGACCATATACAGGGTGTCCAATAGGAATGTGTGAAAACTAATCGAATCTCCCCTCCCTCTCTAACATTGTAAGGAACCCTGCGTTTCAGAAATTTGTACCTGAGACCTGTCAGTTATATTCTAGCTGTGGTAGAAAGCGGACAGTCTTCTTAAAAATGAGTGAGCTAACTATCGAAGAAAAAGTTTTTCTCATTGAATGTTATTATTCAAGAGGGAAAATTTATAGTGAAGCGTTCAGAGGCTTTCGTACGAAGTATGGAAGTAAAAAAGTCAGAAGCGAAACTACTCTTAGAAGGTAAGAATTGAATATTTTTTATATCAAGGTTTATGAACAATCAGATCTAAAGATCTCATGTTTCAAAATTTTTTAGATTGTAACTATTTTTTTTTTCCGTTTGCAGAGTAATCGATAATTTTAAAGAGTACGGAACATTACAGGACCGTAGAAAAGATTTGTCAGGCCCTTCCACCTCGGTAACTACAGAGGAAACGATTAAAGCAGTTAAAGACTATTTTGAACAAAATCCTCAGTCTTCAATCCGTAAAGCCGCTCAAGCTTTAAAAATAAGCAAATCGTCGTTGCACAATATTCTACGTCATTTTTTGAAAATTCTAATGTGGTGATTCAAATGGCTCACATTTTGAAAATATTTATCATTGATTTTGACATTTTTTTTAGTATTTGCTTAAATATATAATTTTTTCTATGGAAACATCGTTTTTTTGTAATAAATTGACATAAAATAAAAATGACAACTCTCTTCTATTAAAAAAAAATTCCACTGATCTGGTTCCTTTATTAATTGCAAAATACCAATTTATTAGTTTTCACACCTTCCTATTGGACACCCTGTATGTATACGTTATCGTCATTGCTCTTGCGGATAAGATAGTCCATATATATACCGATAAAACGAAAAGAAGTTCAGTCGTAAAGCTTTTGCGGACTTTTTTTTTCATGCCAAACACGGTATGCATCGTAAAAAAAATAAAAAGGAAGCGGCGAAATTCGAGGTTTCGTAAGAGGGCCCCCCCCCCCCCCCCCCCCTGTGTATCCCTACACTATAACGAGAGATGCGAAGAGCTCTCGAGCGTGACCGATCCGTGGGATTCATTCTCTCGAATCTCAGTCTTCGCTCTTCTCGAACTCGCGATTGCTCTGCATTAGAGGGCTATACATACATTCGAGAACATTTTTATACATTTGCCTCGAAGGAGCCGAAACGGTTCACGTAATTTTGCGCACAGTAATAAAATAAAAATAAAAATACAATGGAAGGGAAACCGAAGAAGGAATAAAGTATTTTTTTTTTCTATCGCAGAGAGAGAGAGAGAAAGAGAGAGAGAGAGAGAGAGAGAGAGAGAGAGAGAGAGAGAGAGAGAGAGAGAGAGAGAGAATGCTTGGAGTCTGAGAAACGTGAAAGAATAGTGAAGCTGAAAAAAAAATTCTCTCTCGCCCTTTCCTGCCCTTTGCAACAATAACAATCTTCTAAATTTTTTTTTTTCTCTATTTAATCGCTTTGTTCCTCGCTCTACTCGTCTTAATTGCACAGAATCCCCGCATTCGCCAACTATTTCTCGTATACAAAACCTGCAACTACTGTTATTATATGAGACGAGAGTGTCCCTCGCGCTGTCTGAAGAGATATACCAGAATTTCTACCGTGCTTCTTATGACGCGCAAACTTCAAGACAGACGAGAGAGATGATGCGCAATTGCGCGGGGATTAAAGGCCTCCCCCCGAGTAAAGGTCGGGAGATCATGCGAAAGACAGAAAAGAGAGGAATTCCGGTATCTGGTGGATTTAAGGATAAATTTGTTCGCGAAAATAATTGGTATTTGAAAAAAAAAAAAAAATAACGTCATTCAATGTCACGTTTAGTTAAAAATTTATATATTTTTTTTTTCAACTTCAAGCAAAAAATAATAAATTTAATAATGATGAGCTGCATTGCGTGAAAACAATAGAAGTAATTATAAACGGAGAATTGAATGACGAATCGAGATGTCATTAAAAAAAAAAATGGAGACATTATTAATCAAAGCAGGAGGGCTGATAAAAAAAAAGTCTCATCGTACCTCATTAAATCAGACAACCGGAAGTATACAGTCATTATCTCGCGAAAATTATATGCAACGCTAGTGCTAAATGAGCAAAAAAAAAATCATTTGTATTCCAGCGTACGTGAAAAAGCTATGAAACGGAGGGAAAGACCTCGAGAATTGCTTACAGCTCGAGAACTGGCAGTGCACAGTAGCGGGAAAAAAAAGAGACACCGCGTATTATCGATATTCATCTTAACGAGGGATCGTTTCGCCTTCTTGATGTCCCCCCCCCTTGCCCACGAGATTTGGCACAGCAGGCAGTATGTGCTACCTGTTATTGTGATACAACTCGTGTACCATGCAGAAGTACTACATGCGTGTATGCATACATTTGTATGAGGCACTTGAGGCCAAATCCACCAGGGTTATGACCCTCATCATTTTTTTTTTTAATTCAATTTATCGCAGGACCGCATGAAATAACACTGCGCACCGATTTTCATATTTTTTTTCAGCAGCAAATAACGAAAATATAAAAAAATAAAAATATATTTTTTTTTTCAATTGAAAGAAAAATTAAACTTCAATTATCTGTAGCACTATTATCGCAGAATTGGGGTAATTGAAAATATTGTGGGGTAATTGAACATTATGTTCCAGCTGTACCACTTTCCAACTGAATTGATTCCAATTGAGCATGTTCCAGCTGCCCAAGTCTCGAATGAATACATCCGAGCTGAACACGTTCCAACTAAATACGTTTGAATTAAATGAGTTCCAACGTTCTTAACTGTACGCACTCCAACTAAGCATGTATTCCAACTCAACATATTCCAACGGATTCCATTTCAACTATTAACACGTTCCAACTGTAAACGTTTTGAATAAATACGTTCCAATTGTATACACGTTCCAACCGAATTCATTCCAATTGAACACATTTCAGCTATACACGTTCGAATAGAATACATTCCAGCTGAATATATTCCAACTGTAAACGTTACAACTGTAAACGTTCCAGCTGAATATATTCCAACTGTAAACATTACAACTAAACGTTCCAGCTGAATATATTCCAACTGTAAAAGTTCCAGCTGAATATATTCCAACTGTAAAAGTTCCAGCTGAATAGATTTCAACTGTGAACGTTACAACTGTGAACGTTACAACTGCACACGTTCTAACTGTACACGTTCCAACTGAAAAAGTTTCAACGGATTCCATTTTAACTATGAACACGTTCCAACTGTGAACGTTTTAAATACATATGTTCCAATTGTATACACGTTCGAATCGAATTCATTCCAATTGAACACATTTCAGCTATACACGTTCGAATAGAATACATTCCAGCTGAATATATTCCAACTGTAAACGTTCCAGCTGAATATATTTCAACTGTAAACGTTACGACTGTAAACGTTCCAGCTGAATATATTCCAACTGTAAACGTTTCAACTGTAAACGTTCCAGCTGAATATATATTCCAACTGTAAAAGTTCCAGCTGAATAGATTCCAACTGTGAACGTTCAAACTGCACACGTTCTAACTGTACACGTTTCAACTGAACAAGTTTCAACGGATTCCATTTCAACTATGAACACGCTCCAACTGTAAACGTTTTGAATAAATACGTTCCAATTGTACACGTTCCAATCAAATTTATTCCAATTGAACACATTCCAGCTGTACACGCTCGAACAGAATACATTCCAGCTGAGTATGTTCCAACTGTAAACGTTCCAACTGCACATGTTTTAACTGTACACGTTACAATTGTACACGTTCCAATAGAATTTATTCCAATCGAACACATTTCAATTGTACACGTTCCAACTGAACACGCGTCACATTTTTCACGCACGCACATACAGTAAAACTATTCTGGTTTGACAAATGCACCGAAAACTGTTTTGGTGTATTCAATTGGAACGGCCGGAACGTGTAGAGTCGTATGCACAGTTGGAGCGTGTTTGCTTGGAATGTGTTTAGTTGAAACTCGTACAATTGAAATGTATTTCGTGTTTTTAGTTGGATGCGAAAGTTGGAACGTGTTCACTTGTGTCGGAATGTCATTACCAAAAATGATAATCAGTGCAAATTTAAAGCGTGTGGAGTTACACCATGGATGAGTTTCTACCGTGTAGAATTGCGCTACCAACGAGTTTGCGCGTCCAACTGTTGATGTCTAAATCATTCTGCATAATGCTGGGTGATGTGAACAGTTTTTCCCGCTGTACGGTAAACGTCCCGATAGCCGGACGTGTACCAGTAGCCGGATACCTCATGTTAAACTATATCTATATTAGTAGTAGATAGGTATAGTTTAACATGGGGTGTCCGGCAAATCGTCCGGCTATTGGGACGTTCACCTTAGACGTGCGTTGGTAGAGTTAGGTCTGCGCGCAACTGGAATTTTTAGAAACTGGCTGATGCTAGTCATCAGCCATAACAAAACAAAAAAACCCCCCCAACGATTGGGAGATCTTCAGAGTCGATTTGTTGCCGAATCCTTGAGGTTTACGGAATTTTAAGTAAAGTGCAACGGAAAAACGAGAAGGCCTCTCTCCGTGCTATACACCTCGAGGCTCCCGGGGGATGCACACGCGGACGCATAAGTAAGCAGGACGTGAATTTTTACGTTTCACGCTCGATATATATATATATATATATATATACATACATAGTCCCGATGTTCTATCTCTTTATCCCTTCCCGTGAGAAGGTGCATCTTGTACGTGCGTCGTAGATTTATCGCGCAAGACAATGATCTCGTATAAAGCACGTATTCAAACACTCACACAGACCTCTCGTGTATATGATACACCCAGAGACGTAAACGAGACACGTGTGTATGTATATATGTATATATATATATATATATATATGAGGTAGCATAAATCTAGATTGCGCATGCATGGATGATCTGAGAACTTCTGGTGGTAGCTTCAATTATATGGACTTCAAGGTGACGTGAAATATTCGTCAAGATTGGCGCTTCATAACATACTGCGCACGTTGTCAGAATTGTATTCATTGAATTTCAATCGAATCAATGACCTAAACAAGGTTCACTCATTCTTCGACTTCCAGAAGCCTTTTACAAGAGGTAATCCACTAATCTACGCGAGCCGCAAGAATTTATCCGACTTATCGCATTTGGCTGTCAGTTTCAAGCCCCCGTCGGTGCCCCACGAAAACAAAACTGTTAATTTGCTTTAGATCGCGAGTCATTCGGATCAATCGAATTCGATGTGTATACGATTGGCCAGATTCCTAAAAAGTTTGTCTTTCGCTATGGAACCTTTAAAAAATTATGAACCTCAGTCACATAGTGCCCCTTTTGTATAATATGTAGGTCACCACTTAACATTTTCCGTAATTCTTCGCGTTCCACTTCATTCAAGCAATTTCCAAAAATACATCGATGTCATCAACTCCAACTCCCCCGAAGAGACGCAAAAACCTTGCCCTGCATAGAAAATCTAATTCAAACAAAATTGAAGCCGGTATTGAACGGACACAGTACCGATTGAAAACGAATCAGTTGCTATCAGAATCAGCGAGATCTCATGTCTATTCAATCACAGTTCCAATAGGATTTTCCATGCAGTGTACAGAAATCAAAAGTTGCAATATACATTCGAAGAATCGTTTAGAAGCGGACTTCGATAAAGGATCGGACTATCAAATTGTAAGAAGAAGAAGAAGAAGAAGAGTAAGTAGAAAAAAATCATGTTATATTTACCGATGACCCTGGTAGGATGACTTGACGAGTTTAACGGCAAACAGGAACTGTATTGCGCAGACGAGCAAGCAGCAGAGATTGAGGGAAAGCGCCAGGGCGCACAGCGCCAGAGTCACCTCGTAGACGATCGTGTATTCCTCGGGGCTAATGAGGCTGCTCGGTGTAACGTTTAACGGTGATATTTTCAGCAGGAATATGTGCGATAGCATCGCAAGCAGAAGCGAAACGAGGCACAGTAGACCGAGAAAAGTTAGCATCTCCTTGACCCCGGCCTCCTGCTGCTGTTGAACCGGCGCGGTCGGTCTGTTGTTGCTGGAATTATTGTTTTTGGAGAGTGTCGAGGACCAGGATGCGCTGAGCTGTACGACGGGGCCGGGGTTGCCGCTACCGGCAACCGCCTGGACATTCTGCGGGGCAGGTGCGTGAACGGGAACAGGTGCTGGCGACGGGGTCGTTTGACTTGGCAGTCTGGAGATTCGGGATATGTCCAAACCGCCATTAGCCTGAACTCTCTCCCTTTCGTGTGACAAATGGGGTATGCTCGTAATTGTATGATGGATCCCATTGTTGTTGCTGTTGCTGCTGTTGATGTTGTTATTGTTGTTGCCAACAACTGGGCTGGCACTGTTGACGGAATGTTTGGAGGTCGAAAGGGTCGATAGATTGAGGGCGTGTGAATGATTCAAGCGTTGGGATAGATTGTTTACGCTCAATTGGGAATGATTCAAGGGATGACGATGGGTCAGGGATGGCGTAGGCTGATGGGACTGGCCGCTGGTGCCGATTACGTTTCTATGGGCCGGATGTACCACCGAGTCGTAAACATCGGTGGAAGGATTTCGCGGACCACCGACACGATTTGCCGGTGAGCCGGCTGTAAAATGATGATGATGATGATGATGATGATGATCGGGATGGGTATGTCCCGGATGATGGTGATGATGATTATTATTATTATTATGATTATGATTATGGGGATTCTGGAGCAAGCCACCGGACGTTTGATTGGAAACGATGGGCACTTGCTGATGAGCCTGCTGGCTCTGTGTCTGATAGTCATTTTGATGCCTGGAGCCAGCTGTAGACGGCTGCCCCGTCAATATGTGCTTCAGCATCACTCGACAACGGGCAATTAACGCTTGTTGCTTCGTTCAACTGGGGCCACACGCGCAATAACTTCACATCTCGTGATATTCAAGGGACACATCCGATGTCTTCGATGGGGACATTGATTCTTGTGTGTTTTTGGGTTTTTTTTCGATTTTCTTTTCTTTTTTTTTTTTTTTTTTTCGAAAGAGTCTCGAACGTGAGATTGGTCAATCGGGCGGGAGTCGCCTCTTTCGGATCTACGAGGACTCAATGGTTTCAAGACGATTCTACCGGTTTGGGCTCAATTGTTTTCGCTAGATGCCCTCGTTTTTCTTTTTTTTTAAATTTACTTTTCGTTTTCTTTTAGCGTTACTTCTGCCTCGTCCCTTTACGTTTTCACGTCTGTACGATAATTCTGTGCTTACGGTATAGTTCAGCCACGAGGCCCTAGTATTTTTGCTCGTTTCACCTGTGGACGTACCTTGGCCGTTCGTGTTTTCTTCCTTCTCCCTGTTCACCGGGCTCCCGATTGCGGCAGGCAGGGCAGCACCAGCAAAACTAACTACCTTCGTTTCTTTTTTCTTCTTCTTCTTCTTCTTCTTCTTATTTTCACCTCGAGGCAGCCTGACTTACGGCGGTTGAAGCGTGGGTCTGGTCTCGCCTCGTCTTCCCGCGCGCACATAAGCCAGCATAGCTCCCGTGATCGTGAGACTCCGTCTGTTGTAACGAGAAAAACCGGAAGGAAACGATTAATCGAAAGATTCTCGCGAAACACAATCGCTAATAATGATATAATGATTATTCGTTAATAACGTGTAATTTTTGTTTTTTGTGTTTTTTGTGTTGAGGTTCGCTGTTGGATGTTGGTAAGTACTATTACGGTTTTGGAACAACGAATGCTTACGTTGGCCATGAAATCAGAGACCCCCGCAAAATCTAAGGACATTTCCAAAACGTCAAGAAGTGCCAGGATCACTGGAGACGACTTGCATTAAAAATATGTTTGGTTTTTTTTTTTTTTATAAGCCTTTTGAAACATCTTAGGGTAGGATTTTCTATTCGAATAGGATGTCTTTATGGTTTTTGGCCGGACATAGTTACAATTTCGAAGCTTCTACGTTAATTCGAAATTCGGAAACTCTTGAGAGACCCTTCTAAATACCAGATTGAGATCGAATCCATCTTCGCTCTTGGGTCGTCCAACTCTCTTGTCTCCGTGACTTTTAATTGTCATCAGACTCAACGTTCCTTGTCATGCGTCTCTGAGTCAAACGTCAAAGAAGAAACGTGCAATCTCTCGTGAAAATCGTTCCACGGGTTCAACCACACTCGCCCGATGGATTCAAGCATTCCGGATGATCGGATATCGTATACGAGAACTATACAGATACGATTCCCTGTTCACATTGCGTATACTGATGGAAACGAGAATCATCTCCTACGAGAGGAGAAGGAAACGAGAGAAACGAGATCGAGGATGCTGCTGGGTATTCGAGACGCGGTGGACCAAGATGTTGTCAATATACCCATAGCGTTTCTACCGCTGGCGTTGGTGCTTGACTCATAGAAACGGGTTCCGCTCGCATTCCCGACATCCCAGCATATATATATATATGTACACACACGGTATCTATGTGGACATGTATACGCGATTCGGTCGCGGATGCTCGACCATGTCGATCCTCTCACTCGTCGGCGAGCTAGACTCTCCTAAGGCCACGTATATACAGGCATATATGCATAGATATATACATGTACATTCTCCTTGTATGTACGGTTTAGATATATAAGTGTCGTTTGTATCTAATACGAGTGAGCAAGGGACCACGCGTTGACCGCACGATATACATGTTACGAATACCCACGTGCACACACGTACGTTTCTTCTCTCGCGCATATTACGGAAGGATGCCTGCCCGCCAACAACTCTCTGGTAGCACATTGCACTCTCGGACCTTACGAAGATGGCAAGATGACGAGAAAAAAAAAAAACGCCTGCTCCACTAACTACTTTCTTCTTACCTTGGCTTCCTTGCTCGTCTCGTCGTTCTCCGTACTCTTCACTCTCGGCACACGCATACACACATACAAACGCGCACGCAAGCACACGCTGATTCAAGCCATAGCGGTATGATTGGGCGCTTGAAGAAACTTTACTGTATACAGGGTTTTGTACTTTCTGAGAGCTGCTACTTGACGTTAATTTGGATCGAGCCTTTTGTCAAGGCTCGTGGATGACGTCGAGTGAGCGAAAAAAATATGAAATCCTCCGGGAGTATGCGACTGCAGGAGACCAACGGAATGAAATGGGAAATGTTGCATCTTGACATAATACCGATCAAAGTTCAAGTTTCGACACAAGCAAGTGTGAAAGGACAATGAAGACATGGCCCGGGGCTGTCATCAACTGTCCCAGTAGAATATGAACGCTGGTCCACAAAACAATGAATCCCTTTTCATTCGCGTCCAGTGGGAATAGAAAAGTTTTATGGCAAAGCAAACACTCTAGAGATTCTCCCTGAAGCTTGATTCACACACACACACACACACGCGCGCGCGCGCGCGCGCGCACACACACACACACACATACTGATGAGAATTTCACGCCGTCGACTGTTCGCCTTTCGGGGTTGAATGCACGACAGGCCGCGTGGGGTTATGTACTTTCTGCCAGTGCTCCCAAGGACTTTATGCTGAATTATACAGGTTTTTCCGTTAAAGCATTATCAATATTTCGCAACGTCGGAATTAAACGTTGGTTGAGTAATAAATTTCGTAAGTTTCGATCTAAAAACTGGGGCTGGTTTTGGGTTATCCTCCTCTGCTCACTATTAGGAGTTCAGCTATATGCGATTGGCTGACACAAATGTAATAATCAATCGAATCACACACGATGTAACACTGAGAGCGTAAGCGGAGTAGGGCAACCGAAAACGACGTGAAATTCTCGCTGGATCCCTCGGTGTATCTTGCTCATATAGATCCGAGATTAAGTATCTCGATCTTTTTTACCGGGGATCAAGGCGTGGTAATCCTAAATTCCAAGACCACGAGACATGCTCCTCAGACATTCTTGTTCCATGAAGAGAGAAAGAAAAAGCAGAATTGACAATATGGGTCATTTGCAACTGTACGTATGATGAACGAAGCAGAAGATAAATTGAGAAATCATCTGGAGATAATTTCTCTATGGAAAACCAATGATGAATTTATTAAAAATCATCATCACTATATGGCTCAACTTTTCTTTGAAAAGAAGTCATCCCAGAACTATTACGATGAAAATATATAGCGTGGGTTGAAAGTTATATCGAAAAATGTTCATTCACTCCCGTGGCACCCCCATATAACCGCGTAAATTCTTATTAACACGATGTATCAAATGCCCACGGCTATACAGGACGCGTGAATACGAATAATATATCGGGTTTCATTGGTTTCGACGATATCTTGATGTTTGGCAGAGGATAGAAAGACGAAGAGAACGAGAGTACATAACGACTACCTGAGATCACTGGAGAACTCAGCGTCCGCAACCAATCCGACATGTATATTTTGTAATCGATATCTCATATCTCGTGATGTCGATATAATGCAGCGAGGAACAAAGTTTTTTTTTTTTTAATAACTCGTCGCATTAAAAATAAAAGTGAATTAGAAAATTTGTTTATAAAAATAATAAAGACAATGTGCAAATGATGAAAAAATCAGAATCCTTAATTGTCCATCAAAAATCAAAAATTAAAAATTGCAAATCAAAATCGGAATCTTCGATTGTCAATTTACAATAAACTTTTTTACGTTTATATCGATCCGCACTGTTACTCCTTCTCGAGAATTGATTGGAAAAAAATAGAAATTTCGGACTTGGCTCAAGTGCAAAAATATGTGTTTCATTGATTGAATAGTTAGCCGATCTTTTCGAATTCAAAATGAAACTTGAAAAATAAAAAATAAGGGCAGTCAATTCCGCGAATGAGAAGGCAACAAACTATTCTAACAACTAAACAAAATCCACATTAAATTTCTAACTCGATGTGGAAAAAAAAAGAATTGAGAAATACCAAAATGGTGGAATTTCCGATCAGGATGAACTTTTAACGAGAACTACCACCCGATTTGAGTGAATTAATGTTTTCTTTTTTTTAAACTTATTCATTTGATTCAATTTACCCCGTGAGATTCTTGTTTATCGCGGGCGCAGAGGCCTCACACCGCGGCATTCGCGTCTCGACTCGCGATGCGTTTTTTCTTTTCCCCTCCGGTTAGTGTTCGCGAGATGAACATTATCCGACGGCCGTATATGGCGCATAGAATCGCGGGGGAGGGCTCGTTGCACGGTTAACACATACGGAATAATGCGCAAACGCCCGCGAGATAGTTAGAGAGAGAGGGAGAGAGAGAATTTCGCTGTGAGAACGAGAACTCGCGAGTCCAGGGAACCGTCAGTAAAATTATTACGAGCTTAAGTCTATACGCTTACGAGGGGTTTCCACGACACCGATGAAGTCCTATCCGAACTATCCAATTTTAAAAAGTTGACCGAAGAAATCCCCGCGAGGTAACACCGCGATCACTATTATGACGGCTGCGTGGAAAAACGCAAACATTATTTTTATTTTACGATATGTGCGTATACAAATATATCAGAGCTGGGCAATACTTCAAGTACCCGGAAGTGAAGTACTTGAAGTACAAAGTACTTTTAAAGTATTTCAATTATAGTACTTGAATTCCCAAGTACTCGGCCTGTACTTTAAATATATACACTTAAATTCTCAAGTACTTTCCTGCGTACTTCAAGTACTTTTTCAAGCACCAAATATGAAGTACTTTTTCAAGTACCAATTATGAAGTACTTTTGAATACGTCTTGCTAATGGTTGCATGTATAACGCCTTTGAATATATATTTGAGAAACGTCCTGCGCCATCGTTGGTTAAGATTGTAAGGAATGACCGTTCAAAGCCTCAAGCTACGGTATAGTTATACGGTGTCATTGTCAATGCATGGCTCCGTTTTTAACAATCCGTGAATTATACTACTCATTATTTTTTCTTTTTCACACCTGAAGCTAAATAAATCTTAATTACAATCGTCAATGCTATTTTTTAAAATTATTTCTAATTTTTCGTTTAAACATTTCTGTTACAATCTGCCTAACCTGAGTGCACAATGTGCAAAAATATGTTTTAATAAAAAACGTACTCGAATCGAAATGAAATGAGTTTAAAGAGTACATAAAAAATCAAATATAAGTATACTGGAATTTACGAGACGTATACCTGAAAACTTTAAAAGTATTTGATACTTGATACTTGACGTATTTCAAGTACTTGATACCTCAAGTACTTCAAATATTTCGTACTTCAAGTACTGACAATGAGTACTTGAAGTACTTGGTCTCGTACTTGGTACTTCAAGTATTTGTGTCAATGTGTACTTGAAATACACGAGTACTTCAAGTACTTACAGTACTTTGTACGTTGAATTTGAAGTACTTTCAGATACTTTTCCCAGCTCTGAAATATATATATATAATTAGTAAATAATTATATATGTATTCATATTAGGGTGGTTAAAAAAAAATTGATATTTTTTTTTTTCTGGGAGCTCCATCGAAAAACGTTAGAACATCAAAAAAAAGTTATTTTCTCCAAATTTAGAATTAAAAAAAAAAAATTTACATATTGCTCAAGCGACTTTTCGGTTTTTTCTGCTATTTGTTGGAAATCGCGACGCGACATTTTTTTTTTTGTGCTTCCATAGCATAAAGTGTTAGCATTTAACAGAATCATTCTTTTTTTTTCATTTCAGTAATTTGAAATTTTTTTCAAGCTGCCTCAAGTAATTTATTTGCTGCTTTTTCGGCTTTTTTTTAGCTCAAATTCATAAAATTAACAATAGTTCAGCTACAAATGTCAATTTTTTTTCTTTTTTACAAAATAAGAGGTGTGTACATTAAAAAAAACACATTTTCTGCTCCAAATTTTCGATTGTCACGACAATTTGGAGCGAAAAATGTTTTTTTTTTTTCAATGTACACACCTCTTATTTCGTAAAAAAAGGAAAAAATTGACATTTGTAGCTGAACTATTGTTAATTTTATGATTTTCAGCTAAAAAAAGCCGAAAAAGCAGCAAATAAATTACTTGAGGCAGCTTGAAAAAAAATTTCAGATTACTAAAATCAAAAAAATTAGTGATTCTGTCAAATACAAACACTTTATGCTATGGGAGCAAAAAAAAAAAAATTTCACGTCGCGATTTTCAACAAATAGCAGAAAAAACCGAAACGTCGCTTGAGCAATATCTAAACTTTTTTTTTTAATCCTAAATTTGGAGAAAATTATTTTTTTTTTATGTTCTAACGTTTTTCGATGGAGCTCCGAGAAAAAAAAATATCAATTTTTTTTGAACCACCCTAATTTATATACATATAAGTATATACACCACGAGTTTAAACATAGCGAAAAGGTGAAGGAGAGAGAAGGATATCATTTTATCACTTGTCAGGCTTGATCGATTCACGTTTTTTTTTCTATCATTATTATTATTATTATTATTATTATCATTGACTCGGAATTTCCGGTCAAATAGTTTCCCACAACAACTCATCGTTGTGAGTCAATCTTTATAGCTGGAAATCTCGTAACTATCACACCCACATTCATTTCTACGATGTGACTCCCGGACATTCGTACCCGAAAAATAAATTCGTCACCGATCTCTAGATCAAAATGGACTGCGTAAATTAATTACCCGTATTAGGTTTCCATAGACTGCCATTTCGCGATGCAAACTCGTGAATAGGGGGAGAAAAAAATAGAATTCGGTCGATTTGAAAACAAGATTTTTTTTTTGTTTAGTCAGAAAATAAAACTGATAGTAGCTATTGTGAATTGTGTGCAATTATCGTTCAAGAAAATTTAATTTTTGCTCGATTAAATTTATTGGGATATGACACAGAGTTTATTCTCATATTCGATTTCCGGGGGTCGAAATAACTTTTATGGCTTTTCGGACGTTCTATTTTTGTTTCTCTTTTGATAAAATTACGGTTAAATAAAAAATAATTGAAATTGAATAAGTAATAAACGAATAATAATTGAATTTTTCAATTATATCGACTATACTATAAATTGCTCAATATTACGAAAATAATTTTTACCATTCATATACGATAAAATTGGCTTAATTATTAAAAAAACAAAAACAAAAACAAAAAATTATGATTTCTCTCCGTTACGTAATAATTATCGTAAAATAAAGTTGATTTTTTGTGGGTGCTAATAAAATCGAGGAACTTGTGTAACTCCGTTTGAATGACTGTGACCAAGTGTGCCACTGTTCTCATTTCGGTTTATATCGTCTTACGTCATAACGCGACGATAAAAAAAACCGTGTGTACGATAAAAATTCAACGTTGACGCCTTCTCGTTCTCTCGATCATAACGCTCCGGACATTATTTAGGTCGAAAGACTTTTCGCTGTGTATTAACAATAATGGACTCTGATAATCCATTTTTTTTTTTTTTTCATCTTCGATCCATTCCCCGAAGAATAAACACATATTATTAAATTCCCAGCTATAGAATGTACATAGCTTATACCATATAGCCTGCAGGTCTACATCGGTGCAGTAACGAGTTTAGTTTTTTTTTTTTTTTATTATCGAGACTTCCGGTGAACGCGAGCAAGCTACTCGGTCCTATTCTTCATCGTCCGGGGAAGAGAATCGTTCGCGGATATTCCATTATAACGCAGGAATTACCAAGGACGCTGAGCAGGAAGTTAAAATGCCCGGGAGGATGATGGTCGGACTTGATGGGCGCAAGGTCAATGATTTTATATACGCAACGCGAGTCGACGATCACGAGATTTCTAACAGCAGGCTCTCGAGAAAGAGCATCGAGGGGAAATCCCAGAGCCCTTATAATGAATCTTAAGCCTTTGAACATGGTATACGAGAGCCTGTTCTGGCGCTCGACACTATATATATATATAGTCCATCAGTCTATTCTAGCCGAAAAGTAAAAAAAAAAAAGATTTTGCTTTTGGAAAAGGTTCAGGAGTGCGTCCCCTGAGTATAAATTGAAGTTGGCGGGATCCAGGGGGGGTCGACCTTCAGCAGCCATCTTGGAAAATACGTTTTGTCAAATATCTCGAGAACCGTGCACCGTGCGACAAAAATAGTGAAGACCTTTTTTGTAGATAATTAAATTTTCTACGACTTTTATAGGAACTTTTTTCCTGTATAGTGCATGGTTTTTGATTTATAGCGCGGCAAACTTTTCCAAACATCACACCATTTTTACTGTTACAATAACCATGTTTGGAAAATTTTGCCGCGCTATAAATCAAAAACCATTTACTATACAGGAAAAAGCTTCGAATTAAAGTTGTAGAGAATTTTATTATCTACAAAAAAGATTTATACTATTTTTGTCGCACGATGCACGATTCACGAGATATTTCATAAAAGGTGTTTTGCAAGATGGCGGCTGAAGCACTCGGGGGATACCCCTGAACCTCTCCCAACAGCAAAATCAATACTATAGAAGATTAACCGACAGCGATAGGTACGCGGTCATCGTGCGGCTCTGGCGATCACCGAAGTTAAGCAGCATTGGTCGAGGCCAATACTTGGAGCGGTGACCGCTTAGACGCGCGCTGACTGGCGCATCGAATCGCTGAGCGGGAGGCCATCTTGCCAGAGTCCGGGCGCCAGCCTAGGTAGCACGAACTCTGGCAAGAAAACCGACTGTATCGGCACAGGTTTTCCGCAGTTTCCCTGTGCCCTCGTGCGAATGCGATACAGAAGGGGATAGGAAAGAGTGCCTGCGGACAACACTCTGGGGGGGGATCTCACGGAATAAAAGGAATAAAAAGGGGACAGCTTAAAGGGGAAGGACCCCGAAAGCAATGGAACAATATATTAAAAAAAAAAAAAAAACTATAGAAGATTGCAGAAAAAATAATGGCTAGAATGACTATATTTCATCGACCATCTAACGTGTCTTTGGTACGGTGAAAGTGGACTGAACGTGGCTTTTTTTATATTTCTTTCCTTATTCCGGTTCTTTAACGGCATCTCTCATCATACAAAGGGTTAATATAAAATTTTCGCACAAATAGTCGAGAGAAGCGTTGAAGGCTTCTCCCGCGCGTTGTGGGATCGAAAAAACCTGCTCTTTTAATTCCAAAATCCTAGATTTCGAAGCGTCGATATTTCGCACAAATCAACAGTACACTCCATATCATCTTTGGGATCCACCTATATTCTCAGCATAAAATAATGAGCCCGAATGAAATTTCGAAATTTCTTTTGCTTCATTATTATCACTTCGTTAATATTGCTTCATTATCTCTTTAAAAAAAAAAGTTTGCACTTAAAAAACCCTTCATCACGAATCAAAGGGTTCGAGGGTTGATTTTTTGTTTTTGCTTTTCAGCCACCGTCTTCGCCAATCAAACGATTCTGAAAGTTTCCTCGACTCAAAAAATAGTTCCATCTTCATTCGTGAATGTCCCATATAATACGGGCAACCGCGTGAACGTAGTACGATATATATATATATATGTGTGTGTATAGGGAACTCTGATGAAGTCCGGAGACGCAAGGTCGTTGTCTAGATAACAGTTTTGCGAGATATACAGTTGGATTGTGGTGGAACGTGGAGATGCCAGAGCAAAAGGAGAGATTATCACGTTGGAGGTAGAGAGAGAGAGAGAGAGAGAGAGAGAGAAAGAGAGAAAGAGAGCCAAGATGCTCGCTGAAACATCTCTTCTCAAGGATCTCTCGAGGTGGCTTGGAGAACGAGAGAGAAGTAAAGGTTTGAAACGAGAGGGTCGAAAAGGATGCTGTGGGCTTTACGATCCTCGTGGACTCTCGAGTCTCTCCGCGTACTAATGTTGTGGCGAGAGAGCAAAGACGTAGGTAGTCGTATAGAAGGGAATTACGGTCAGGAGCGTAGAGATTGAGTGCGAAATTTGGGGGAAAAAAATACAAAAAAACATCTCATGGATGATATGAATTTAAAAAATTAAGCAGTCAATTTTCGATAAAGTTTGCATGACATTTATTACAGCGTATAAAGTGCCGGATCAAATTAATATCGATGCAATGTTCAGGGTTATAATTTTGCAGTGTTTATTTTTCGTATTCCATGCGTTGACATTGAATATTAGGGAATACTTATGCATTAAATTTCCAATACACATTCCAGCAATATTGATTATTCGTTAATGAAAAACAATGAAATAAATAATCAATGCACATTAATTGATTTAATTATTCATTGCTATAAATATTCATGGACACTTAAATTCTGCTTTCGCGTAGCTGCTTTCACGATTCGGATTGGTGGATGTGGCAAAATTTGTAAGTTATAGCGCCACTTTCTTTCAGGGTGTACCGATTGAATCCCAATCTCACGTTTGTTCTGAATCAGGATTTGTTGAGAGCTCCTCAAGACGAGTATCCTCCGATGATTTAATGGGATGATCGAAGAATTTTAATTTGCGAAATGCCCAGTCATATTCCGAATAAAGCTTGTTGACACATTATTCGATTGGCATAATAATAATAATAATAATAATAATAATAATAATAATAATAATAATAATAATAATAATAATAATAATAATAATAATAATAATAATAATAATAATAATAATAATAATAATAATAATAATAATAATAATAATAATAATAATAATAATAATAACAACAACAACAACAACAACAACAACAACAACAACAACAACAACAACAACAACAATAATAATAATAATAATAATAATAATAATAATAATAATAATAATAATAATAATAATAATAACAATAATAATAATAATAATAATAATAATAATAATAATAATAATAATAATAATAATAATAATAATAATAATAATAATAATAATAATAATAATAATAATAATAATAATAATAATAATAATAATAATAATAATAATAATAATAATAATAATAATAATAATAATAATAATAATAATAATAATAATAATAATAATAATAATAATAATAATAATAATAATGATAATGATAATGATAATGATAATGATAATAATAATAATAATGAGTAGTGGTGGTGGTGGTGGTGGTGGCGGTGGTGATGGTGGTGGTGGTGGTGGTGGTGGTAGTGCGGTCGTGTGGTCGTGTGGTCGTGTGGTCGTGTGGTCGTGTGGTCGTGTGTTCGTGTGGTCGTGTGGTCGTGTGGTCGTGTGGTCGTGTGTTCGTGTGTTCGTGTGTTTGTGTGTTCGTGTATTCGTGTGTTCGTGTGTTCGTGTGTTCGTCATCCTCCACCACCTTAACCACTTAGCAGTGTGGCGAAAATTACATTTTTGAGCTACTTTTGTGCATTTTTCATAAAAAAAACAAATTTTGATTTTTCATGCTCCCACCTCCTTAAACTGAAGTTTTGATAAAAAAAATGACATCATCGCGAAAAGGGTGCTTTGTAGATTTAAGTGGAAGCCGCCGCTCATTGGACTTTTTTAATTATAACAGCCACTTAACGTCTGTGGCGAACTTTTTGGAAGGAAAAATTTGAGACCATGAGGATTGTACTTCAAATAAAAAGAACCTTCGATGATTCAAAAGTTGTAAAGGATATTGCTGAACGGAAAGTAGTTTTGTGCGCGGAATTTAATTCATTATTAATTGTAAGGATAGTTTCAAGCGCAATATATACTTTTAGTCACGATCGATAGACAATACCCTTGAATTTTTTCAGGTTTCGCCCGTCATGCGTGTGATTTTAATTATCAGCCGTTATTGTTAATTAACAAACAAATAAACAACGGAGTTCGTCCACTCAAAAGTTGAAACGCCATCGTATTTCAGGATCGAATGACAATACTCCTTAATTTTTTCAGATTTTTCTTGTCATGCGTGCGATTTTAATTATCAGCAGTAATTGTTAATTAACAAACAAATAAACAAGGGAGTCCATCCACTCAAAAGTTGAAACGCCATCGTGTTTCAGGATCGATAGACAATACTCTTGAATTTTTCCAGATTTTTCCCGTCATGTGTGCGATTTTAATTATCAGCAGCCATTGTTAATTAACAAACAAATCAACGAAGGAGTCAGTCCACTCAAAAGTTGAAACGCGATCGTGTTCCAGGATCGATAGACAATACTCCTTAATTTTTTCAGATTTTTCCCGTCATGCGTATTCTTTTCTGAATTTTGGCTTTTCTCGCTACCGCTGCTAGCTTCAGCCTCATGTATAGTGTATAGAAGATATTTATAAAGTAAATGTACAAGCATTCGACAGCGTCGTGGTTAGAGCGTTAGTTCATTAGGTAGGCAGATAGGTAGGTAGGTTGTCCTTAAATCATTTTCCGGGTTAGCAAATAAATTTTCAACGACCGGAATCATCCTCGGAACAACAACAATCAATAAAAAATGTCAAAAACATTAATGTTCATAAAATATAATTTTTTTTTCCATTCATTTCGGGTCCAATACGCAAACGAAGGCTAGTGAGACGTCGTAGGTTCAAACCCCGGTGTCGACGTTTTTTTTTGTTTAAATTTTTTCTATGGCTCAGATAATAATAAACAATTGCCTATAACCTGAATTGCGGAAGATAAATATTTATTCGGGATTTTATATATATGCCAGATTAAACCACATTTTGATCGGGTTTTGACTGGATACCATAATTGGAATCCAGTCAGGGGTTCCTGTCGGATTCCAATGTGCAAACGTTACATTCAGTCATGGGATCTGATCCGATGACCAGCTGGATCCCTATCAAAAAATAGGGATCCTTCTCAGAATCCACCTGGATCCCGACCGAAATTTCTGCACGGGATGTTCAAAATGTCCTAAAAAGTCGGTAAAAATTGGTATGCACGCCCTCTAATTTTCGTAAATTTGAGACTATCAAGCTCAAACTTTTTACACAAATAGTCCAGAATACAAGGACGATTGGTCTTGAATTTCGCAAGAATCACTCGAAGAGGGACATTCAGATTTAAGAAAATTTGTAAATTTTCGAAAAAAATGTATGCGAACGCTGCTCCAACTTTCGAAAAACGCTATCGAGCCAAAACTTCCTTGCGCCAATATATAGTCCAAGGGACAAAGATGTTTTACATCAAATTTGACGAGAATCCTGCAAAGCGTTCGGATTTCTCAGGACATAGAAATATTCGAAAAAAAAAATTGTCCACCGTCCTCTTTTGGACTTTCGCAAATTTGTGTGTGGCCATCGAGCCAAAACGTTTTCCCCGGTAATATTATTCAGGCAACATGGAAAGAAGAAAAAAGCGCGCAAATTTAAAATTTGCACATTGCTTTCCGCATTATTTTAGCTCGCTGACAAATCTTCCCGAAGTTTCCTCTACGATCATAAAAGCCAAAATTTTAAAACCCACTTGCTCTCATGGATGGAGCTTTTGCGAGCTAAATTAAGTATAATGAGGAAGCAATATGGAAATTTAAATTAAAAAACTTCTACAATTTACTTATAGAAGGAGAAAAAGAGAAAGAGAAAGAGAGAAGGGCAAGAGGGGAGTACACAACGTATATGGGCGAGGGTATAGGACACTTTGGGAAAGGTGGCATACCAATGGCATCAAGCGACTACACAAGGTATGTTACGTAGCAGTAGTAACCTATATATATATATATATATAATATGGATGTAATATTGGATCGTCTTCCAAGAGCCTTGAGAGGGGCCGAATTTAAGGTTGTTGTGACGATATTTCAAAATGATGCCATGCAGACCAAATTTTTCCACAATGTGTATAATCCTTATGCCTACGTTCCTGTAAAACTTGGGTACGATTCACAGTACCGTTTTTTAAGAAAAAAAAATCGGAAATTTAATGTGTTTCGTAGATTAACCGCACCTATGATAGATTAATTCTGCCAATTTTTGCAGTATTTACGTAATAACTGACAAGAAAATTATGCCAATATGCTGAAAAATTACGATTACGTTTTAAGAGACATTACCTGGATAATCTGTAAAAATTTCAGAATTTTTGACGGTACAGTTTTGACCGGTTTTAACAATATTTGTAATGAAATAAAAAGAGGACCCCGCTCGCCCGTGAGCGGCGCAACATTGTATCGTCGATGTGCGCCCCGCGCTCACCGCACGCACCGATCCCGACCAATCGCCGGGCTGAGTAACCGACACAACAACCTTATAACTTGGCTTTTTTCTTCCTGAATGGAGCCAGCAACAGAAGCATCGTAAGCAGAGATGAGCCTTTACACCATGACAGACTGGACCGAGAGTACCCACTGCCGATTCTATCGGTTCGTATGCCTTTATTTTTTGCCTCAAGAAGAAGAAGAAGAAGAAGAAGAAGAAGAAGAAAAAGAAGAAGAAGAAGACGAAAAAAAGAGCTCATCATTCTTGTTTTTGTGTCTTTCTTTTTCCTCAAAAAATTCCATCTTACCTGCCCGACCTTCACACCTCAAACGTCGGTTCCTACACATTTCATCATTCCCCATAACGTGGATGTATATGCATTTCATTGTTTTTTTTTTTTTTTTAGGGCAATATCTTCTGGACTACTGGGATCAATCGTTTTTAAATAATATCTATATAAACCGACGGTAGTGGACGCGTGGTCGGTGTGCGGCTCTGGCGATCTCCCAAGTTAAGCAGCAATGGCCGAAGCCACGACTCGGATGGGTGACCGCTTAGCCGCGTGCACTGGCTTGGCGCGCCGACTACCGAGCGGGAGGCAGTTTTACTGAGATTCGGATATGGTAACACATCGGAAACTCAGTAAAAAAAAAAGGCCGTCTGTATCGGCATGGGTTTTCCGCAGTTTCCTCATGTCCAGGGCAAATGCGATACAGTGTGTATAGTTAAAAAGCAGCTGCAGAAGTTCGGTTAGCTTAGCGAAGTGGGGCTAAAGAGTGATAGGAGGGATCAAATGAGAATGGTAATGCATAAGAACTCGCAGGGGTACACGTTGGAACGCACAAATGAAAAAAAATATATATTCTATATATAATAGTATAGAGTGTCTAGGGCAAGATCAAATTCCTCAGGAGGGACACACACAGAGGATACCTGACGAGGATTAGTAAAAAGTCGCGTTTTACGATCGGTCATAGCCTTTCCAAAGCCCATATGACTCCTTAATCATGCAGGTCAGAGAAAAAGATCGCGGAATATCTGTAAAATTTGTGGTCCAGTAAGAAGATGTACAGGGCGGGGGGGGGGGATACGAGTACACATCGACAGATGTTTTTCTATTCACTTCAGTGTTGCACGTTCGCAAAACGCTTCATGCCACAAAGCGTTAGCGGCTTGATGGACAGCCATAAAATATATATATATAAATATATACGACCAGGAAGCACACTGAAAAAAAAGTTTCCCGATTCGAGCCATAATTATTATTGCTTCAGCCATATTATATGGGAAAATACGCTACTGCCATACCATCTAGGTAATAACGCCATACAAATATGACTGACACAATATCGTTGGCGTAAGCATACCACTATGTCATGACAGACATATACCCAATAGCTCCGCGAATCTGACAAGTATCTCTATTTCAGCAATACCATAGTATGGTTGAGTTCACCATCACGAGTTATGCGTATGCCAACCATACTAGTATAGCTGTCTTATAAACGCTAGCATACGAGGTAGACGAACACCAGCCATACTAGTATAGCCGAAGCAAGCATATACAATGTTGTTTCGTGGATAGCAGTTTTGTCAGTGTAGGCAGAATTATTTGTATACCAACAATACTAGTAGAGCTGTTTTATAAACGCTAGCATACGAGGTAGACGTACCAGCCATACTACCAAAAGAATATGGCTGAATTATAAATTCATTTTATATAGATAAATTACAGGATATTGTACCTACCTATACTCGTATAGGTAGGTATATATAGTAGGGGATATTCGGGTCACAGTAAAAATTCAGCCAATATGTTTCATAATCATGAATATTTATTTTAATCATCTGTTATCGATAATGATATTCATACATAAATATTTTGCAAAAGAGACTTGATTTTTAGTGCTAATGAAACACACCTGGAAGTTTGAGAGAATCCATGGCCCGGAGACATATGATACTCTCCTTGCAGGAAAATGACAGTTGACCTAACCTACAAAAATTCGCTTGTTATACGATTGGCGTTTATATAACAGGAAAAATAGTCCTTTTTTACATATTCCGTAGATAAGTGAGAACAGACTTACCTTCAAATGTTGGTATAAGCTCATCAAGATTCCGTTCGTTCAGTTTCTTCTTCACAAACTCGTTCATTATCAAATTTTGCGTAGCGAGGTTTCGTTTTCGCGCGAGGCAGAGGCATAGACACCACGCGTTAACAGATTACTGTAGGTGTTCCAAAAACGTAGTATAGTTGCGCGAGCCATATTAGTATAGCTATGTGTCACAACGTTATTCTCGCAGCCATACTATATGGTTGAAATAGCTAGGCATGTAAAAATCAGCTACTACAGCTGTTTGAACAATACAGTGTAGTTTCGCGAGCTATGTTAGTATGGCTGATTTACAAAAACGATAAATTTCCAGCTATTTATAATGACTAAGCTAGCCAGACGATTGAGTGTCGTCCACAAAGGCGCAGTATAGGCGCCGTAGACAAAACTGCTTTGCCTTCACCAGCGATATTATTGTTGAATTAGAAATACTTCACTAGTCATATTTGTATGAACTTTACGGCAATCGGGATTTTCTAAAAGGGCTACTGCATTTTCTGTGTGGGCAATATTTTTTCATCAGTATACCTATAACTGGCCAACAATAACAGTATTATTGTAAATCCCGAACCATTTTTTTCAGTGCAATAAAACAAAATATATGGGATGTATATACGATCGCTTTTAGAACAATCAATGAACTCGCAGATTTCATATTTTTAGCTGTTCAACGAGTTAATGAATGTTCACACAAAAATGAGGATTGTAAATCAATTTTTCAACAATAATACATATAGTTATCTTGAATAGATATTTATTTTAGTCAAATGCATTTTTGCTAGATGCAAATTAAAAAAATTGTCGATTCAAATAAACATTTCATACGTTCGCAAAAAAAAAATATATATAGTTGAATTCAATAAACAGTTATTTGGTCCAAAATAACTGGACTATTTTTGCCAACTGGGCAAAAATAGTCGAATCAATTTTTAAAAAATATTTACAATAAATAGAGTCCTATTAGGCCGTGAGACAAAGAAAAAAAAAAATTTTGTTGGAACAAATAGACTCTATTTGAATCAACTATAGATCTTTTTTTCTGGGTGTGGGGACTGCTGGTGTAGAAGGACACGAATAATTGTTTTTACTTGATCGACAAGCGCAGCGATCATCAATTACGATCAAGTTAAATTTTCTTAAGGACCCAACATATATCCCCTTCAATATACATGAGAAAAATATGATCGATAAGCTCAGCAGGCATTGGAGATCGAGCCTAAATTCTCCCGAAGGAATACGGTAATTTTTACAATTTTTGTTTTTACGAACAAAAAAATAAAAGCGCCTTTTCAAAAACATTAAGGCTAATCCGTTATATGTGTAAATGATACGAAATAATCGTTTTTTTTTTTTTTTTTAATGGCGAGAAAATACTTTTTTTCACAAAATTAACCATCTCCTTCGACCTTGTCTCTGCTGCATCCTCACGGCATTCCCCAAAAGTCGAATCTCGGATTAAGAAAAATCGGCAACGGAACGATGTTTTGATCTCGTATTTTTCGTTTCGGGATAATTTTTATAAAAATCTCCGTGGTGTTCTCGTACTCAAGATTCTCGAGATAAAATGAAAAATCGGCTCTGACGATGTATTCAACGATTGCCAGCTGTGTGGGGTCCGCAGAAACGCGAGATCCGAAAGGCGCGGAAGAGGATTGCATCGATCGGCAAGTAAAACCGTTCTCGTAGCGCGTATAGAGACCGATCTCGTGGTCAGAAACTTTGCCTTCTTTGGCTAAATACAAGGAAGAGAGCATAAGACTAAAAGATCGAGAGAGAAAGAGAGAGAGAGAGAGAGAGAGAGAGAGAGAGAGAGAGAGAGAGAAAAAGAGAGGATAAACTTTGAAGGCGAGGGAACGTGGCGGTGCACTATCGCGAGACTCGCAAGACAGGTAACAATTTACTTTGCGCGCGAGAGAAGAGAGGATACTCTCTTCTTCTCGGCTCATCGGCGTGATGGCCGACGCGGATCTCTCTTATTCTCGCTGTATGAAGCTGCTCCGGCAATGCGGTCGTTTCTTCAACAGCGAGAGAGAGAGAGAGAGAGAGAGAGAGAGAGAGAGAGAGAAAGAGCCATGGACCGAATAAATTCGCGTCTCGTTTCTTCCTCCGTAAGTGCCGGTTTTAACCGCGTCCATGTCTCTCTCGCGGCGTTCTCGAACCTTTTTGAATCGACGCAACGGACTGTACACACGCTTGTACGTACACAAGTACAGCCGCGAGAGAGCTTGCGGTGAAATTGATCGGCTCATATGGGATCGGTATATACGGAGCCATCAGAGGAAAAAGAGAATATTCGCGAATCTTCGATTTATTCGTCAAAATGAGCATTGAACATGAGAAAAAAAAACGAATTATAAAGTGTTCTCATTGTCAATGAGAATTTAACGATTTTTTGTTGAAAAAAAAAAGGATTTTGGTTTCGTCACCGGCCATATTGACTCCGCCATTTTGAATTTTTAAATATATTTAGTTTCAGATTCGAGATCGGAGACCTCAAGAACTTGGAGGATATCAATTTTCATTAAGATCGAACGATTTATTGGCTTTTGAGCCATTATAACGATTCCGCCATTTTTAATTTCGTAATGTTGAGCATGGAGCTCGATAGCGGTGAGTTCGAAAATCGGCAGGTATATACCAATTTTCATGAAAATCGAGCGGCTTTCGTTGTTCATTGATCGGCCATTTTGAATTTCGGGCTATTTAGCTTTACTTTCGTATATCGGTAACCTCAAAAATTTACAGGTACCATTTTTTTTTTTATTAATAAAGCCGAATGATTCGCGGTCTTTTCGTCGGCCATTTTGATACCGTCGTTGTGAACTTTGGAAACTCCAAAAAACGCCTAGCTTTAAGATTACCGATGTACCAATTTGATTGATCGGTATATCGGAAAACTCGAAATTTCTTTTAAAATTAATGATCTATTATCTTAACTCCGCGTCATATTTCAAATTTCGAAATCTTCACAGCGGTTATTAAAAATATCGTCGAGCTCAAAAATGTTCAAGTACCGATTTCCATTTGATCCGAATTATTTATAAGTTCATTCAGTTGCCCATGCTGGCTCCGCCATTTTTAATTTCCCGCAATTTAAACTACGATTTTAACATTTGCACATTCCCAAAAGGACCATGAGCCTGTTTACCATATGATGCGGTTCTTTTTTGGCACATATATACCGCATTCACCAGGTCAGCTTCATCAAAAGCGATAGTTATATATATATGCGATATAAAGTGTGTGTGCGACGAACTAATGGGTATGTAAATGGCCGCTAATTAAATGAGCACAAAAAGCGTGTGGTGTGCGGTACGTGATGGAAATTCGTTCGTTGAACGCGACCGCGCCGAAAATCGAACAAAGGAATCATCGCCCTCTGCACTCTTTAATGTAGCAATAACAGCCGGTCGAAAATTCTTTATGCACACAATGCGAAGAAGATGGGACAGGGCCGCACCTGGTAAAATATTTTATGTACGATGAAAGATTCATCATACGAAAATTCCGAAGCCTTTTGAAAAAAAAAAAACAAAAACAAAAACAAAAAACAATACCCAAAATAATCAAAATGAAAGGATGTTTAATTTTTTTCATTAACATACAAATTAATCAATATTGATCAATGTTCAATTTTTTCATTCTAACTCGAATTAATCAAAACTAAACTATGCTCAATTTTTTAAAATTATACCCAAAGTAATCAAAATTAGACAACATTTGGTTTTTTCATTAAAATTCAAATTAATCAAAATTAAATAATGTTTAATTTTTCCATTATACAACTCAAAGTAATCGAAATTAAAAAACGCCAAATTTTTCCAATTAAACCCAAACTAATCAAAATACAACAACGTTCAATTCTTCCATTAAAATCCAAACTAATCAAAATTAAACAACGTTTAATTGTTCCATTATAATCCAAATTAATCAAAATTAAATAACGTTTAATTTTTTCATTGCAGCTCAAAGTAATCAAAATTAAACAACGCTAAATTTTTCCAATCAAACCCAAACTAATCAACGTTCAATTGTCCCATTAAAATCCGAATCAATCAAAATTAAACAGCTTTTGATTGTTCCATTAAAATCAAAACTAATCAAAATTAAGTAACGTTCAATTGTCCCATTAAAAAAAATTAAATAACGTTTAAATTTTCCAATCAAACCAAAATTACTCAATACTTATTAGGTCCAATTTTTCCATTAGAATCCAAATTAATGACACTTATACAAAATTCAATCTTACCGTTTAAACCGAAATTAATCAAAAATGAAAAAATAAAATAAAAACGTTAAATTCTTCCATTACGATCCAAACTAAACAAAATTATACAACGTTTAATTATCTCAACTAAACCAAAACTAATAAAAATTAAACAACGTGTAATTTTTTTAATCAAAAACCAAAATTAATCAAGAACAAAACAACGTTTATCAGGCTTTTCATTAAAATTCCACTGTTCGCAACTTTTCCAAAGACAAAGTTTATTCTTTTATCTCAAAGAATTCTTCACCAATTTGTAATATAAATCCTGGACATGTCGTGTGTACGTTTGGTACTCGCTTAATTATAATTGCTATAAAAAAAAAAAAAGCTTTGGAGCCAATTACGGTTAAGCTGGGACGACAGGCGCGCACACACGCGTCTTTGATTCTCGTTATGCGCGGAAAGGCGCGTTTCCTGACGGAGATTATTACTCCGAGGTGATATGACTAAATTATACGGTGCTCGAGAGCATTACGGCAAAAGTGCAGCACGCGCTTTTCCGCAATCCTTTTCCTATGCATTTGAGAATCCTTAACTATTTTCTTGGCAACTTTCATCGTGATTTTCTCTCTCTCTCTCACTCTCTCTCTCTCTCTCTGCAATCGTAAAGCGTGCCCTAATCTTGTGTATCCGGTGTGAATATAATTTGCCACTTTATCCTACCCATAAAAATGAAAAATATATATCACAATAATAATCGCATTAAAAATATTTTCCAATCTCCATTGTCTCTCGTATAATGGAGTTTAAGAATCGAGGACGACAATTTAACTTGTCTCACGAGCGTGAAAACCAAAGTCATTGTATACCATGTGCGTATTTATGATAATAAACGATTAACTTTTACGAAGTAATTATAATCATTGCGAAAAAAAATTCGGTCATAAAATTACGAAACCATTATTATCGTATATTTCCTTGGATCATTTGATTTTCTCATTATATAAAAAAATATATATATATATATATATATATATATTGTTCGTTTATAATGATTCAAAAGCCAAGATTTTCACAAAAATTTTGCACAAAAATTGGTAAAGTCATCCAACTGTAAATGATAAACCACAAACTTGATCCATTTGATTGATCTTCAAGTTGCAGTATATAATGCACCAAAAAATAAAAATATCACGAAACAAATATTCAATTTTCTGCCAATTGGATAAATTCTGAGTGAAATTCAAAACTGGTTAATCGTTTTGATCCACCACATTTTTGTCAACGTGTGTGGTTAAAATTTCAGCTCAATCGCGGATGAGCCTGTCTTGAGAAATCCTGGCGCGCAAGCTTTTCGCAGTGACTTACCCTTCCCTGTTACAGCTATACAGTCAAACCTCGGGCACTGACTAACCCCGGGCACTAACGTCAGCTGTTACTCGGGCACTGCGGAATCCACAGCGCCCGCTACAATATAGAACTCCCCCATATGAACAAAAAAATGTATAATTTCAACGAGTGGAGGGCACCAATATACGTATGATACGGGCCTGGTGCTTTATTCTCATTGGTTAGTAAGAAGGTTAGGTCTTTCGGTCAGTGCCCGAGGCTCCTTTGCTCGAGCTCAGTCAGTGCCCGAGGTCCGACTGTACCAATGTTTATTTTAAAAACGTCCATGAGGCATTTTTTTTAGGCAATGATCCGAGCTTTCTACCGAAAGTATCATTTTCACCCCAACCCCAGCACTATTGTTGCAACAGAGACCTCTAAAATAAAATGGCCTTGGAGACGTATGGGCCCCCATAACTCTTATAAGCCCGAAACGTTTTTTTGGGGTACCCTCATACACGGTCCATTTTTGTTCAGCTCGTTTTCCACCAACTTAAGGTATCATAAAAAACCGATAAAAATTCATATGCAATCCTTGAACCTTCCACTACAACGCTATGAAAAGGAAAATGGGAAATAATTATTGGAAGCGACTATACGAAGTGGTGCGGGGACATTTCTCGATCGAACAATTGAAATGGGCTTGGAAAAAAATGACCCACCTTTTGGGTTTAAGGGTTAAGTATGGTTTTGAGAAGCGGTAATTGAACAATTCGATTTTCGACATCTCAGAGCATGAATCACGTTTTACTCCGAATGGATATCCGAAGATATCGAGTCTCGAATTTCTTTAACCAACTATGTATATGTATATGTATATATATATATATATACGTATTCCAGATCACAGTCGATTGAATTATTGATCAGACGTACATGCGATCCTGTATTTCAGTACCCCATTCGCCCAAGTAACGAGGGAAAAACGAGCAACCTGAGTTATACGAGATCATACCTATAATAAACCCATCTATATATATATATACACACACACGGATATCTAAATTTATCGAAAAAGCGAACGACCGCGAATGCTCGATCGTACTCGCGGACGACGACCATGAAACGTCTACACGAATCTCGAGAGACGTGGCTTCATAATTTCTTCATACATACAATACGTATATAATGCGTATATAAATTATCCATAGGGCTTTTTATGCCAGTTAAGTAACCCAATTTATTGGCAATTTTTTGTTTTCGTGACCCGGCCAGAGTATCGAGAATATCTACGAATTAATTCAGATTTTTTCTTTTTTGAACTGATGCATCAGCTCCGAAAAAAATTCCAAAAATATTCAAAACAATTTCAATTTATTTTCCGTGTCTCGGTCGGAGTCTTTGCGAATTCATTGAAATTTTTCGATCCAATACTTTATTCACAAAAAAAAGTTGAAAAAGTTTCAGTAAAAATTTTGCGAATTCGGGAAATGTCAATGAAAATTCAGTACTCCAGTTTGAAAAATTAGTAATCTTCAGTAAGGTTTAATTAAAAATTCAATTCCGTTCGAGAACGATTTGTTAAAAAAAAACAATACAAAGCTCAAGCCTTTGAGTATTTCCAATGATTTTTTTTTTTTTTCATATTCCTACAAAAGTGTTACGAGGCATAAATTTCCTAAAATGAGGGTCCCTTTTCTTTCAAACGATATTTTTGCTCGAGAAACATTTTTAGGACTCTCATTATTTACCAAATTTTCATGAACGTGATCTCGAAAAATTTCATCGCTTCCAATGAAAAGTTCAGAAAAATGAAAACATACTTATATAAACATTTTCTGGAGTACGTTCAAGCATCATCGAAAATTCTGCAACATCTTTTAAACCTAGCCATTTGAGCTTCGTAATCTATTCGAAGAGTTATAAAAAAAAAAAAAAAAAAACTATAGCAAAGCACTCAAAAACGATGATATTGAAATTTGCATCGTTGGAACGCAACGAAAATAGGTTTAAAAGAAAATAAATTATTTCCAGTATTGTCTCGAAGTCGAAAATCGTTTAAACCTGTTTTTTTCGATTTTTTTTTTTTCGCGACCTGGGGCCTAAATATGCCATAAAGCGTTAGCAATACTGGAAATGATTTTATTTTATTTAAAAAAAAAACCTATTCTCGTTGCATTCCAACGATGCAAATTTCAACATCATCAAAAATAATTTTAATTTCGTTGCGCATATTTATTGCATTAAAAGAAAAAATTTCACTTTTTTTTTCGTGATTAAAGTATAGCCCCGTGAAAAATTTTAAATTAATTCGTAGGACATTGTCGAGAGGCTTTGAACGACTCACGAAAAAAAAAAAAATAAAATTCAATTCGTAGACTGGACGTGGCGTGGAATGCACCACGTGTATGTAAATATATGCATTTTTCTTTATTTTATTTTACGGTTAAGAGAGACTCGAAAATTTTTCGTGCATCGTTTGGTCCGTGCTGTATAATGTAACCCAAGAAATATGTATAGAGAGATAGAGAGAGAGAGAGAGAGAGAGAAAAAATCTCCTGCATGGACCAAGAGAAGTGCAGTCTTCCAGAGTCAATACAAAGCTCGAGGGGGAAAAAAAAAAATGAAAAAAATAAAGTGGCAGTTGTCTCGAAAGTTCGATATTAGCATAAGCGTTGTCGAATGATTAACACGAGTGATGGAACAAAATACGAGAAAGTACGATGAGAAAAATAAATAAAAATACATTGCAATCCAGCAAATTTATTATTCAAATAAAATAATAATAAAAAATTCAATTGTCAAATTGAATTATTAAATTTACAAAAAAGTTGCCTAATTATTATAATTAGCTATTGAAGTATTGGAAATTCATTTGATGCAGTTATTATTTAATTATTAAATTTGAAAAAAAATGTATGGAATTGTTTTTTTTTTTAATCATTTAGTCCTGCAATCACTTTTTACTTTTTTTTTTTTTTACTTTTGTTTTGTTATTCGAATGCGTGGGAGTCAACGAAATGAGGCAAATTATGCATACACACACGCGCGCGCGGCACATGAACATATGTAGCTGCAAGAAAGTATGCAATTTGCAAATGAACGTGTAGGACGCGTAGAATCGGACGAGGAGGGACACTCCCGAGGGTTTTTTTTAGTCCTCGAAGTATCCTGTCGCTGCCTACGTTCAATCTCTTCTCAATGAGTGAGAGAGAGAGAGAGAGAGAGAGAGAGAGATCGGACAGTGAGCCTGGTTTTTGTAGGCATTTTTTTTCCCCCAAGCTCGTCTCGCATTTCCAATAAAATATTATCGAGGATCGGGGGGGCGATACGTAGCTATAAAAAAAAACGAAAAAAAAAAAAATTATACTCTCGTTTCTTTTTGTTTTTTTTTTCTGACTCGGTTCTTGCACCTCGCTAGGTATTCCTCGCTCTCTAGAACCGGACGACCGGTCATCCGGTCCAGGAGACGCGACTATTATTATTATTATTATTATTATTACTTTTTTTTCAAAACAAAAAGTAGTCCGATCGCTGTGCCAACTAAAGTGTAAAATCAACGCTATTGGCATCTGTCGATTTGTTTGTACAGAGAACTGTGTGCCGAGCATGTAAAAGTAAAAAAAAAAAAAAAAACAGGACAGTTTGAATGAAAAATATTGTGCAAGTCCTTTTTTTTATGATGCACAATCGCACTTAACATTTTCTTTTATATTTGAGTTTAGGGCTATGTGGAGCATAGCTCGACGAATTTTGCGCTTAGCTGACTCTCATTTCCCCAATACAGCCGGTAAACGTCTGAAAATACACATTTTTCGCTTAGGTGACCCGTATTACCCCGCGCGGGCTTCTTAGCCATCAAAATCTGCATTTTCGCTCAAGTGACCCGTATTACCCCTCCCCCTCTGGTTCAAGTCCTCGACATTCTCCTGTCTCTCTCTCTCTCTCTCTCTCTCTCTCTCTCTCTCTCTCTCTCTCTCTCTCTCTCTCTCTCTCTCTCTCTCTCTCTCTCTCTCTCTCTCTCTCTCTCTCTTGGTATAGGAGAGCAATTTAGAATGAATCTTTAGCGATTTGCAACGAAAAAACGAGTTTGCAGCTCCCCTCCCTATTCTCAAAGAGACCATATGAGAGGGCTCCAGAATCATCAACCAAAGAGATGTGCTCTCCTCGTCACCCTTCGATACTCGCGAGAGAGAGAGAGAGAGAGAGAGGAGAGAAGCTGTTCATAGAAGAACCGTTGACAACCGATCACAACGTACTTTATCGATCGGCATCGCGAACTATCCCGGGACGACGAAAAGAAAAGATCTAACTTGCAGCCGGAATACACGCTGGCTTTGTAATTTAAGGAGAGGGGACAATACATGTAGAAGCCCTAAAACTATAGGCGATTTTCGGGGATTTTTTTCGTAAGGAAAGAGTTGCTCTACATTTTTTAAATAGTTTTGTTCCATCTTTTTACTGTTCAAGGCAATTTTTTTTTTAAATCTTTAATGTAAAATATTAATTCTAGAAGTTATTAATTTTAGAAATAGTTCTGGCGAACTGCGGGGTCAAGTTTTATTTGATGCAATATGCACCTGAGGTATATCATTCTATATTAAAATACTATTTTAGTACTATTATAATTTCTTTTTGTATTTTGGACCGTCCTCAAAGAAGCCGAGTGTATTTATTAAATAAAGAAATTGTCTTATTAAAGTCACATTAACGTTATATATATATATATATATATATATATATATATTACGTGTTGAGAGCTGCGATACGACCTTAACATTCCAAAGTGCGTGGCTGGGGCAACGATTGCCCGCGAGCTCATTCCAATCGTTTTTTTTTTTTTTTTTTTTTTTTTTTTTTTTTTTTTTTTTTCGAGCTACACAACGAAGGTCCATATCGATAAATTTTTTTTCATAATTAAAGATGTTTGCATTGAAGGCGAGTTTCGATTTGAAGATCAACGATTGAGCGAGATACAAAAGTTGCTTTGAAAATTCAACATTGCAGTGATAAAAATAATTGTCAAGGGTCAAAATCAAAATTTAAGAAAATCCTGATATGAAATTGTCGAGCGAGAAAAAGAAAAAAAAAATCGCTTGGATGCTCGAATTTTCAAAATCATTGATTTCGTTTTAATACTGTGACTTTTATCGACGCGATAAAGTAGAATGAAAAATTGTGTAAATTTGAAAAAAAAAAAAAAGAAAGCGAAAACGGATAAGCATCTCTCGGTGCGCGAAGTTTTAAAAAACAAAATTCAAGGTACGACCGATAGCATGGATTTCGAGAACATTTTTTATTTTTTTTAATCTTTAAGTTGCCCTCATGAATATACACGTAAACACTATGCAATCTTTATGCATGTATTATTCTTTTTCCCCCTATTTTCATAATGATATTAATTATAACAATATGAATAATTTATCCATTTTTTTGTAATAATTCAATGAGAATAGAATTAGGTTTAATTTATTTAAAATGTTTTTATTAGAACAAGAATTTATGATTTATTAATTTCTGTGAGATAATTTTTTAATTCTTAATGTAAAATATTGGGTTCGATTCGTTGAGACAGTCTGCGAGGTTAAATTGTCAATTATTGCATTAATTGAAAGATTCAATTAAAATTTTTATATGTATATTCAAATAAATGTATAATTATTAATTTTATACATGACCGGTAAGATTAATATATTGTATTTACATAAAACGCGTTTATTTGCATCGACAAATTCTCTTATAGTCAAACCTGGTATATTTTACGTTACAGGAGATGAAAGCAAAGATTCAACGAGTCGAAAATTTCTACCGGGTGCTTAAAAAAAAAAAAATCCGTTCCAAATGGGGATCAAAATATTCGTATCAAACTCCACACGACATCTGTTTATGTATATTCCCAGAATAAAAAGTAAAAAAAAAACAAACAAATATGTATATATTATGTTTGAGCTCGTGCCCTACGCGTTTTCCAAATACCACGAAACTTATACGATTCTCCCATACGCGGCACTTTAAAGTGCTGCAAGTTTTTGAAGAGCAAAGTAATAAAAAAATTTTTTTTTTTAAGAGCCCTTTCCGATTCGTCCCTGGCCTCGAGACTCTCTCTCTCTCTCTCTCTCTCCAGTTTGTACTCTCGCGAGACTTCCCGCAAGAGAAAGAAAGAGAGAGAGAGAAAGAGAGAAAGAGAGAAAGAAAGATAGCAGAGAGAAAGACCGGCGGTCCGGCCGGGCGCTAACTCACCTCGTGCCACATTCCGCTGGTTATCCCGACGTAGCGAGACGAGGCACAAATCCCCCGTTCCGGCGACGCCTCTTCGCGAACCGTAAAATTTAACACAAAAAACTCGGCAATAACAAAGAAAGCCAAAAAAAAAAAAACCACCACAATGAAAAGTCTCCCTCCAACCAATCGAATTCTCGAAAAAAAAAAAAAAAAAACGCAAAAAAACTGCCGTATCTCACTTCAAATTTTAAAATAAAAAACAAAAAAAAAAATTATTCACTCGTCACTTCGTAGTAAAACGAAAAAAAGGCCCTCGCGAGTACGAAACTCACAAAAACAAACGCACGCGCGCACACCTGTTACGTCAACATAACAATAACAATCCAATGTGAACTTGAGAAACTTTGTTTTTTTTTGTTTCGTTTTTGTATTTTCAATTTTTCGTGATTTTTACAACTCAACGACACGCACGTGTTCCAATAACTCGCGGAGCAAGGAGGACGGGGGGGCGGTGTCTCGTAAAGACGCGCGAAACGCACTCGCGCTGCTCCGCAGCTTTTCCAACGGAAACTTTTGACCAAATGTCCAGGGAAACGTGTCCAAGACTTTTGGATAAAAACACATGTATTTATTCAACTTAATTTGCCATTCCTTAACGTAATGTAACACACGCGCGCGAATCGTTTGACTTCACGTTGCTTCGCCGAACAGCAGCAGCTGGTTCAGGCTGGGAAAATAAAAAATTGACTCTCACGGTGGCCCCCCTGACAACGGGGGGGATGCGCGCAAACGGGCAACACAGCGGAGAGCGGAGCACGCCAGCCTCTCTCTCTCTCTTTCTCTCTCACTGTACATAACTCTCTCACGATCTTCTATTTTTATTTTTCGTTCGTTTGTTTTTATTTCATTTTTCGTATTTTTGTTCCCCCCCCCCCTACACACACAGTAGATCGCGCGCGGCAAAAAAGCCGCCAAAAGTCGCGAAGATTTATTAAACAAGAAGGAAGCTTCTTCTCGTTTGAAGTTTCGTTATTTTTTTTTCTCTCCGGACAATCCCGAATTTTCGTGCACGAACGCGCATGTTTTAAGCGCGCGCGCGCAGCTCTTCGCGACAACACCGAGAACACTTTTTATTTTTCCTTTAATACAACGGTGCTGTACGAACGCGGGATTTATACGAGAAATGAATAAATTAAAGGGCTAATGCACGCGAATGATATTATTGTCGTTATTATTCTTTTATTTGTCGTAGGTTATTCGTGTTAAGTTCGAGTATGGATGAATATTTGGTTTGGGATCGTTTCGCGGTACGAAAAACTTGCAATATCGCATGTATATATTATATATATATATATGTATATATTTATATATGTTTAAACTATCCGGAATTCCCGAGTTCTCTATGCCTCCGTGATATTATACTCTTGCCTCGGTGGAGGACCGCGAGCTATTCCGCAATGTGTGTGTGGTACATCTTCCAACGGTCATGGGATATGCTCGGTCGGATCACTCTCTCTCTCTCTCGCTCTCCTTATCCCCACTGCTTATGTACCCCTGCTTTCGTTGCAACGCGGGGCACGACACGGTAGTGGGGTGGGGGCAAACGCGAGAGTCGAACTCTCCCTTCTCTCTCTCCACTATAGTTTGGCTTATTGCTTACGAGTGTACTCGGTTTCTCGTACTACTACTTGTAGTATATCGGCAAGACCCCTTGGACCTCTTTACCCACGACTACTTTTATCCCTCCGCAAGTTATTCGAGAAGTTAATTTTCCCAAGCCCGGAGAATCAAATGAGAAAAAAAAAATTTTTTAATGAGAGCAATTTATATTATCCCGTACAATAAAGTGGAATTATTTTCCTCAAACGATGTAATATCCATAATTTTTCATATTCATATTTGCTTTATCATCGTACTGACCGATGATAAAGCAAATAATTTGCCGCGAAAAAATTCAAAATTCCGGCGGCCATCTTGATTAGTTTCGAATCACGCCACCAGGACAGCATGATAAACGAATTCTCTTGTTTCATTTTTGAAGTAATAATGATAAAACAAACAAAAAATTGTACCATTTTTCAAACAACAATATTCATTGAAGAGAAATATATATTTATAATTAATATTTTTAAAAAAATGGCGTTTGCGGTGACTGGAAACGTATCCTTTAAATTTTTATCCGCCAGATGTCACGGTGAGACTCGTCCAAAGTACGCGAGCAGGCTCGGTATTTCAGGATACTTTGTCGAAGGATGTACTCAGAAAATGAGGTTGAAGTTTAAAAAAGCAAACATTCTTCAAATTATATACCCACCGGATGTTTCGGTAAGACTTATCCAAAGTACTCAAAGCACACTCGATATTTCAGGAAACTGACGAAATATTTACTTAGAAAATGAGTTTAAAGTTTAAAAAAGCAAAAATTCTCTTTAAATTTATGTCTACCGGATGTCACGGTAAGACTTGTCCAAAGTACTCGAAGCCCGCTCGGTATTTCAAGAAACTTTGTCGAACTATTTACTTACAAAATGAGGTTAAAGTTTAAAAAAGCAAAAATTCTTGAAATTTATATACCCACCGGATGTTACGGCAAGACTCGTCCAAAGTACTCGAAGCCCGCTCGGTATTTGCGGAAACTGTCGAAATATATACTCAAAAAAACAAGGTTAAAGTAAAAAAAAGAGTCCATGCTCAGAGAAATTAAAAAGCGACAGCTATTAATTGAGCTCGAAAAATTTTCGTTCATATAAAAATATTTAAAAAAAAAACAAGCACTTTACTCCACGAATTTTGGACTTGGATGAAACTTAACAAGTGCACGTTCTAATCGTACGGAAATATTTATTACAGGATGTACTCGTTGGCGCAGTACCATAACGTGTTTTCTCATGTTTATATTATGTATTTACAGAGTACAGTGTATGTAATATACATGTTTATATATATATACGATAGATCGTAAATTCGCATATATAGGATCATCGTCACTTTTACTGCCTCCGGCATACTCCAAAAGTACAATGATCGTTGCTCGTTTCATCATCTTACCACCTAAACCATCCCTATCCCTAAAAAGAATGTTTTTTTTTTTTTTTTTTTCCCCCCCCGAGATTGAGGTACACGTAGTAAATTTTCAACAGTCTCGTTAATGCAGTACCAATATACAGAACGGAGAAAAAAAAAGAGTTTACACGGGGAGAATGTTTGTTTTTTCTCACATCAATTATTCTTCCAAAAAGAAAAGAAAAGAAAAAAAAAAAAAAAAAAAAAAAAAGCGTTTAATCGACATTTCAATGTAACAACTAGCCCGAGCATCTCTCTGTGATCGATAAAAAAAAAATTAGAGCTCAATACGAATTTAAACCACAAGATTTGTTTGTTTTTTTTTATTATATTTTTTTTTTCATTAATTTTTCATATTTTTTTTTTGCATTTTTTCCTCTTTCTTTTAAATATATAATAATAATAATAGCTTTTACACAATGTCTCTTTATCCCCTTTCGTTATTTCGTGTCACACGTTAAAATATATATATAACACAAGTCGTAGCGATATATATTCTTCCGTTTTTTTTTTTTATTAATTTTATTTTGTCACGTCGATCAAAAATAGTAAAATCATGAACGTTATCTCTCTTTCTTTGTCGTAAAGATAATTTACAACATTAATCACGTGTGTGTTCGTGTGTGTGTGTGTGTGTTTTTTTGCCCACTTTCTTAATAACTATCTGAATGAATTTTTCGTATTATAGTCTCGTCCAGCACACCGTGACCATTTTTTTTTCTCTCTCTCTCTCTCTATCTCTTTTCTTTCAAATTTAATTGATATTTTAGGAGGCTCGAATGTCCTGAAAAAAAAAAAAAAAAAAAAAATTAAATATAAACGAAAGGAAAAAATATTTGGCTCTCCTCGAACCGTTCGTCGAGCCAGAAAACTAAAAAATTTTCAGAGTTGAGCAGAAAAACATAATTTTTACGACTAATTGATTAGTTTTCATTTCAATTGCTGGAATAAATTACAATTTTTCAAAAAAAACCAATTACAATTACGCCGAAATAATTGTAAATTTTTCGAGAATTAATTACATATACTCGAAATAATTGTAATATTTTTGAGAATCAATTACAACTGCTCGAAATAATTGTAATTTATTAAAAATTAATTACAATTACTCCGAATAATTGTAAATTTTTCGAGAATTAATTACAATTACTCGGAATAATTGTAATTTATTAAAAATTAATTACAATTACTCCGAAATAATTGTAAATTTTGTGAGAATTAATTACATATACTCGAAATAATTGTAATCTTTTTGAGAATCAATTACAATTGCTCGAAATAATTATAATTTATTAAAAATTAATTACAATTACTCCGAATAATTGTAAATTTTTCGAGAATTAATTACAAATACTCGAAATAATTGTAATTTATTAAAAATTAATTACAATTATTCCGAATAATTGTAAATTTTTCGAGAATTAATTACAAATACTCGAAATAATTGTAATCTTTTTGAGAATTAATTACAAATACTCGAAATAATTGTAATTTATTAAAAATTAATTACAATTACTCCGAAATAATTGTAAATTTTTCGAGAATTAATTACAAATACTCGAAATAATTGTAATCTTTTTGATAATTAATTACAATTACGCGAAATAATTGTAATTCATTAAAAATTAATTACAATTACTCCGAAATAATTGTAAATTTTGTGAGAATTAATTACATATACTCGAAATAATTGTAATCTTTTTGAGAATTAATTACAAATACTCGAAATAAATGTAATAAAAAAAAAGAATTTAATTACAATTACTTGAATTAATTGTAGTAAAATGAAATTTAATCAACAATTGCTTCCAGCAATTCGTAATTAATAATAATTTTTCATTACAATATTCCTCGAATCGGAAAATTTCTCAAGAAAGAAGCGCAATCGTATTTCTCAACCTTTGCAACTGTTTGAAAAAAAAAAAAAAAAAAAAAAAGAAAAAAAAGCACAAGTATGAATATGTAAAGTGAGTTCAGCGTTGAGAGCTGATGCACGTGTGCTGTGCTTGGGAAAAAAAAAAAACTTGCTCGTGAGATATTCGTGATTTAATTTTCGCCTGAAATTTCATTCTCTCGCAAAAAAGTACGACCGAGGATAATAATTTTTTTTTTTTTCTTTTTCAAATTTTCTCAATGCGCAAAATCAAACGATAGATCGGACAATTTTTTTTTTTTTTTTTTTTCAATAAATGAAATTTTATTCCCCCCCCCCCCCCCCCCCCCCCACGTTGCAGCGATTTTTCTTTCTCTAAATCTGAATTATCAACTAATTCACGACAATTATCGATAGAATTTGTTCGATCTATACTTTATATATATATATATATATATCTTTTATCATGTTCAATTTGAGTCGAATCAAGAAATTTAAGTCGAATCGAACCAATTCAGCTGCGCGTGGACCCAATCAGGTGAGCCGGAACGAAAAATTTCTCCCATTCATTTCGAGATTATTTTCACGGTAAACATGGTTTTTTTTTTTCGTTTTGGTTCGACTTTGAGTTTTTTTTTTTTTTTTTTCAAATTTTTGTGTCAATGAGGGAAAAAAAAAAAAAATCACGTTAAACGAGTCAGTATAGCGTGTATTGTGTCCCCGAGTCAGTTTCGCTGTTCATTTTTTCTTTTTTTTTTTCTCTATTCTTGGTTTTTTTTCCCGTATTTTTCTCTCTCTCTCTCTCTCTGTCTTTTATTTATTTTTTTTATTTTTGACAGTCAAAGTTATCTCGGAAAGCGTCCATGGAGAACGATCTCGTAAATTCGATAAAGAAGGAGCGAACTAAAAATTATAATGGAATAAGAGAGTTGCGGATTGGTGGTTAGCTCATAGAAACCTGTCCGTTAGCCAGTAGTCTCTCGATCGCTGCATTTATGTCACCGAACGTTGCGATTAGAGCTGAAAAATAGAAAAAAAAATTAAATAAAACTTATTATTATTATTATTAATAACGTTATTATTATTGTTATTACGGTATTATTATTATTATTTATTATTGTTATTATTTATTGTTGGTATTATTATTTATTGTTATTATTATTATTGTTATTACGGTAATTATAATTGTTTATCGTAAAATTAACCAAAAATAAACTACACGAAAGACAGGCCCGAGTGCATTGATCATTGATAATAATAATGCCAAAAAGTTATCGAGTGGTCGAAAAAAAAAAAAAAAAAAGAAAATTCATCAAAAAATTGTCGGGTAACTTGTTTTTTTTTCCTTTCATGAAAAAAAAAAAAAAATAAATAAATTATTACCTTGCAAATTGGCATCTCTGTTGACGAATCCCATCGCCGTCAATTGTTCAAGCTGCGCCCGATAGCGTTCCTCCGGCGGCGCCGCTGTTTGACCGTCCTCGTGGGCGCCAAGCGCAACGGCGGACATCTGAAGTTGCGACACGGTGAGAGAGAGAGAGAATTTGAGAAAAATATTTTCATATCTGAGCTCGAAATATTGTTTCGTCGAAGCAATTTTTATGCGGGTGAGAGAAATGAGAAAAAGAAAAAAAAAGAAAATATTAATGAGGACACTGACCATTCGAGCCATAAATTGTGAGAGGGCATTTTGTTGATTCGTATCGGCGGGTTGACCCGACGCCGGTGCATTCGTCGCCGGTGTTCCGGTGCTCGGGGTCGTCGTCGCCGTGGTCGGCGGCGGTCTGAGTCCCATGCTACGGAAGAACGAGGAATTATCGTTTATTTTGGGGGGGGGGGAAATGAAAAATTTCGTAGAAGCGTCGAAGAAGCGAAGAAATTATAATGAACTCAGATGCAACACAATTTTCGAGCTGGTATAATTAATTAAATAATTATGAATTACCGAAAAAGCCTATACAAATTATTTTTTTGAATAATCATCTTTTAAATCAATTTTAAAGTTGAAAATAATGCGGGTTCTCTATTGCGAAGATTTTTCGAGGTTAGAAATGAATTAGCTGCTTGAATTTCTTAATTTTACCGCTAGAGGCGCTGCTGCATTGGGGTTTTGTGACGTCACTGTTACGTGATATACGTTTGAAATGCAACTCAATTTTCGAGCTGATATAATTAATTAAATAATTACGATTAACCGAAAAAAGCTCGTACAAACGATATTTTTGAATAATTATCTTTTGGTCAATTTAAAAGTTGAAAATAATGCAAGTTCTCTATTGCAAAGATTTTTCGAGGTTAGAAATGGATTAGCTGCTTGAATTTCTTAATTTTACCGCTAGAGGCGCTGCTGCATTGGGGTTTTGTGACGTCACTGTTACGTGATATACGTTTAAAATGGAACTCAATTTCAAGCTGGTATAATTAATTAAATAATGACGAGTAACTGAAAAAAACCAACACAAATGATGTTTTCGAATAATTATCTTTTAAATCAATTTAAAAGCTGATAATAATTCAAGTTTTCTATTGCGAAGATTTTTTGGGGTTAGGAATGGATTAGCTGCTTGAATTTCTTAATTTTACCGCTAGAGGAGCTGCTGAATTGGGGTGTTGTGACGTCACTATCACGTGATATACGTTTAAGATACAACTCGATTTTTAAGCTGGTATAATTAATTAAATAATGATAAGTATAACCGAAAATGTATATACAAATGTTTTTGAATAATTATCTTTTGGTTAATTTAAAAGTTAATAATAATTCAGGTTCTCTGTTACAAAGATTTTTTGGGGTTGGGAATGGATTAGCTGCTTGAATTTCTTAATTTTACCGCTAGAGGAGTTGCTGAATTGGGGTGTTGTGACGTCACTATCACGTGATATACGTTTAAGATACAACTCGATTTTTAAGCTGGTATAATTAATTAAATAATGATAAGTATAACCGAAAATGTATATACAAATGTTTTTGAATAATTATCTTTTGGTTAATTTAAAAGTTAATAATAATTCAGGTTCTCTGTTACAAAGATTTTTTGGGGTTGGGAATGGATTAGCTGCTTGAATTTATTAATTTTACCGCTAGAGGAGCTGCTGAATTGGGGTGTTGTGACGTCACTCTCACGTAATATACGTTTGAAATGCAAATCAATTTTCGAGCTGGTATAATTAATTAAACATTATGAGTTACTGAAAAAGCCTATAAAAATCATGTTTTTGAATGATTACCCCAATCAATTAAAAATCAATTTAAAATAATAATAATTTTTATCATAATAATATAATAATAATACTAATAATAATTTAAAAATAAAAATCAATTTAAAAGCTGATAATAATCGAAGTTCTCCATTGCGAAGATTTTTTGGGGTTAGGAATGAATTGGCTGCTTGAATTTCTTAATTTTACCGCCAGAGGCGCTGCTGAATTTGGGGTCTTGTGACGTCACTGTCACGCGATATACGTTTGAATCGTAACTCAATATTTAAGCTGGTATAATTAGCTAAATAATGACGAGTAACCGAAAAAAAAAAGCTCATACAAACGATATTTTCGAATAATTATCCTTTGGTTAATTCAAAAGTTAACAATAATTCGGGTTCTCTGATGATAAAAAAAAACGATTTTTTTTTTTTTTCTCTCTCTCTCTCTCTTTCACGAGGAACCAACCTTCCGGCCAAATCCGGGGCAACGGTGCGCAATTGTTCCATGCCCTGTTGTATTTGCATTATCGCGGCTAGAGCATCGGGATTCGAGACGACATTCTGCATCTGCGGATTTCGCATCTGATTTATGAACGAAGGTAGCATTGTTCTCATCTGTTCCTGCATCTGTGGATTCGATCCTACGAATGGATTGGCAGCGAGGATGCTGTTCATGATCGTCGGATCCGCGGATATTGCCTCGAGCATCGATCTCGTGTACGGCGCGTTGAGCATGTCGCGCATCAATTGAGGATTCTCCATCATCTGCGAGGCAAGGCTTTGCATTCCCGGATCGAGCAGGCAACCACCGGCCTCGCCGGCTATCGGCGTTTGTCCGGTCGTTGTCGCTTGTCCCGTTTCATCCGAATTCGGATTCCACGGATTTGGCAATGGATCGCGATTCTCCTGGCCCTGCTGGGGATTCGGCAAACCGTCCGCGGTATTGCTGTTCGCTACGAGCGCCGCGAATGGATTTCGCTCGTTCGCCGCTGCCGCGAGCATCGGCTCTTGTATCTCGCGATACATGCGATGCAGAGCGCTGTGACCGCCCGGAATGCTCTCCAAATTTGATAACGCCCGATCGTGCGTGCGCATTAATTCTTGCAACATCGAGGGATTACGCGCCAGTTCCATTGTTTGCCTGCAATTGTACATGAAAAAAAAAAAAACGAACGATCCGAATTTATTCGGCTCGAAAGTGAAGAAAATGAAATTAAAATTAAAAAAAAAAGGATGAAAAATTGGAAATTTGCACATTTCCCTGGCCCCTTGTTATTTTATTTCGCTCGAAGAGCTCTCTCTCTCTCTCTCTCTCTCTCTCTCTCTCTCTCTCTCTCTCTCTCTCTCTCTCTCTCTCTCTCTCTCTCTCTCTCTCTCTCTCTCTCTCTCTCTCATAATCTTTATAAATAATTATAATAATACGAACTGTGAAGCTCTAGCATGTAAGCTGGTAACTCGATAAATCTACTTTCAACACCGGTTGATCATCTATTCCGACGATATTTTTGTTATTTTTGTTATTTCTGTTTACTCTTAATCATATTTTTACTTTTTTTATTGCTTATTTTTTATTATACTTATATTATATACTCCATTTTTATTTCTTCTATTTTGCTTATATATATATATATAGCTTATATTTTATATATATATAGCTTATATAATACATATATATTGCTTATATATATATATATATATATTATATAGCGTCTCTCGTAATTATGATCTGATTTTCAAACTGTATCTTTTATCTCTGTTTTCTTTTCTTTATATATGTTTTCTTTATTTGTTTACTTTGTACATCTAAATTTTGTATGCTTCTCTTTGTTTGCCTAAGGTTGCATTACCACGACATAATAAATTTATCATTCATTCATTCATTCATTCCTTCATTCTCTCTCTCTCTCTCTCTCTCTCTCTCTCTCTCTCTCGATGGAAGCGAGCGGATTTTTTATTTTCAGGTCCGCACGGAGGATAAAATAATGTAGAATTAGTGCCCGCTCGATGGCAATAAAATTTTCGAAAGCGCCCATGAATTTTTCAAAAAATTGTAAAATTTCGAAAAGTCTCGCAGGTATTTTTTGCCAAATTCGATAACGAACGTGTTTGTTACACGGAAAATTGGTGTGAAATGTTTCGGATCGTTAGCCTAGAATTTGCATAAGTCGGAGCGCGAGTATTGTATTTTTTTTTGTTTTTTTCGAAAGTTCAAAACTTTGTAAAATCCGAATTCTCAGAGGGGAACCCAGCCAAATTCAATGCTCACCATAATCGTGTCCTTAAGCCTCAAATTTATCAAAGTCAGAGAGGGCCTGCAAAAGTTTGTTCGGAAAATTTCAAAATTTATCTAAAATCCAAATCCCTTGAGCGATTTCAGGTAAAATCGGCACAAGCTATTCTTTTTCCTTGAACTGTTTGGATACAAATTTTGGACTCGATAGCTTCGAATTTGCAAAAAATCGAGATCGTACAAACGTTTTTTCGAGAATTTAAAAATTCTCTGAGCTCCGAATCTCGTAAGCGGCTTCAATCAAATTCAATACCAATTATCCTTATCCCCTATTTTTATAAAAAAAAAGTTTTCTCTTACAGGTTTTTTTTTTTTTTTTCGTTTTTCTCCGGTCTAAATTCAGGTCTGCGGGGCATCTTATTTTCCGCGCAATTCGATGTCAAATTTGAAATATCTGCCAATGTTATTGTGAAATTTGTAAAAAAAAAAAAAAAAAAAATATTCTCACCTCAATAGATCAGGATTGTTGAGCATGTGACTTATTTCCGGATTACGCTGCATGAGCTCCTGCATCTGCGGATTTTCCAAAACCATTGCTCGCATATTCTCCGGATTGTTCATCATGCTCTGCACCAACGGATTGTCCAATAAACTGCGCATAGTATCGGGATTCGAAAGCAGCTCTCGCTGCATTTGCTGCTGAAGTTCCATGAAGTTGCTCGAGCCGAGACCGAGATTTCTCAGACCGGCCAGACCCCCCAACCCTCCCAAACCGAAGGGACTCTCGCTCACGTCGACTGTGAATATTTATTGAAGAAATTTAAAGAAAGAAAAAAAAAAAAAAATTACGAATAAACAAAAATCGCGAACCGATGTTACATGGGGGGGGGGGGGGGGGGGGGGGGGGCAAATTTTTTAATTTGTCCCATCGGAACATTTGTGATCAAATTCAAAGCTGGTGAGTCTCATGCGATAACTTTGACCAAAGCTGAGTTTTTATAAACACGAAAAAAAAAAAAAAAAAATTCTACCGTTTCTTCTTCCAAAAACTTTTCTACGCATCGGTGCATTGAAAACCTTGAAATTTTTATTTTTCCACGAATTTTCACGTAAATTTTTTAGTGAAAAACAAAGTTTTCTCGATGAGGAAGCAAAAATAAATCGTAATTACTCGCGGAAACTCCGTTCGCAGCACGTATATGTGCAGAAATCGCTCTTACGCGGATGCTAACAGCGGCAAAAACTGATTTGTAGAACATTTTTGCACCGTTCTCTCAATTTTTACAATAATATTTACCGCTGTTGAATGGCTACACGGAATTAAAAAAATTTATTGAAAAAACCCGTAATTACATCTTTGATTTTGGGGGCCAATTTGTTTTTGCGCGTAATTGCCAATTTGTAGATTCATGAAAATCGCAATCTTCGTACATAAGAATATCGAAAAAAAAAAAATAGAACGATCGCGGGAATTGAATAAAAGGCGGTACAGAATTTTATCGTGCAGCCTCCGGCTTGTACGATATATTTGTTCAAGTCGAAAGTTACGATATGATCAATGACAAACTGGAAATTTCGAAAATTGCGTCTTTTTTTCCAACTTTTAAGGGAGGTTTCTAATTTGTTGAGCCAAAAAATATTCAATTTTTCACGAATTTTTCATGGGGAAAAATATTAAATATATGTTGATATTTGGTATGCTTATTAAGAGGTCTTCATTGAACATAATAATATCTTTTAAAGTTTGACAAAACATGCTATTGGGAGTGGGAGGAGCCACGTATGTCGGTGTCAAACATATTTTTACTTTATTTTTACTTAAAAAAAGTCAAACATATATTTACTTTGTACAATATTGTGCATAAGTCGAACTAGAATTATCCAACTATATTCGAACGTTTTTATTTTATGAACAAAAAACTGCGAAAATTTTTGACAAAAAACTTTCCCTTCGATCGTTGGCTATTTTTTTATTTTTCAATATTTCTTCTTCGTTCCGGTTCGACTTATACACAATATTGTACAAAGTAAAAATATGTTTGATTTTTTTTGCTTCGGATCACAGGACTTGGAACTTATACAATACCATTTTTTGTCCAACTTTAAACGATATTATCATGTTCAATAAAGACCGCTTGATAAACATAACAAATATCAACATTCTATGTTTAATATTTTACACAAGACCTCCTCGGGGTGAAAAAAAAAGTCTAAATTTATTTTACCCACAGAGCTGTTCTGATTTATGTTTATTTATGTTGATTATTCGTCTTATCGATTATAATGTGAAAAATTTTGTGGTAAATGATTAATTCATTGCACATGAGCTAATAAAAACTGAAAAATTAGTTTGTCAACGACTCGATAGTGGTCTATATGGTAAGTTATGTTCGCCAAACCCATCGACTATTACTCGCGACTTTGCTGAGTCTGTGGGTGCTATTTCATCGTTATGGCCATTTTCAACCGGAAATTGAAACTTTTTTGTGATGTGGTGCTTGAACTACATGGTTAAGAGTAATTTTTCAATTTTTTACAATATCTATTGTATCTAATCTATCAAATTTCGGTTTTCCAACGCTTTGTAGTTGGATACGTGAGCAGCAGAACCGTGATCAGCGCACTTCCGGTTGACCGTCTACATAAGACGACGCGCTTCGGTAACTCAAACTGCTCGACTTTGCAATTTTATTACGAAAAAACTAAACGGTCAATATAGCTCAAATTTTGGCAATAGGCGTATAAAGTATTCGTCAAAAACGTATAAAAATTTCAAGTCCGAAAGTTGAATTCGTCGTAACGAACGTACCTCCTTAATCATTCTAGCGAAAATACGTGGCATGTGCTCAGGCGCAGTTTTACCAACGTTCGAGTATTTCGAGGTTATGTACAGATTTTAAAATTTTTTTTCACAAAAATCGACATCGATTTCGATCACTACTACTCCTAATTATCCTGAATACGTTATTTCATACTCGATACGAAGAAAATATTGCTCCGCAGAGCATAACAGCCTCGATACGGCGAGAAAAAAAATGTTTTTTTTTTCAAAGGTTCTCGCCACGCGCAGAGCACGAGTCAAATCAGCAACGATGAAAAATCGAAAAAAAGAAATTCAATTTCCATTCTACTTTGCACGGTTCAAGGATAATTACGATAAAAAATCGAAAAAAAAAAAACGAAAAAATTAAATTTCTACTCTACTTTGCACAGTTCGAGGATCATTTCGACAAAAAAATCGATAAAAAATCAAAAAAATTTAATTTCCACTCTACTTTGCACAGCTTGAGGATCATTTCGATAAAAAATCGAAAAAATGCAATTTCCACTCTACTTTGCACAGTTTGAGGATCATTTCGATAAAAAATCGAAAAAATTCAATTTCTACTCTACTTTGCGCAGCTCGCGGATCATTTCGATAGATGATCGAAAAAAAAAAACGAAAAAATTCAATTTCCACTCTACTTTGCACAACTCGCGGATCATGTCGATAAAAAATCGAAAAAATTCAATTTCCACTCTACTCTGCACAGTTCGAGGATCATTTCGATAAAAAATCGAAAAAATTCAATTTCTACTCTACTTTGCGCAGCTCGCGGATCATTTCGATAAAAAATCGAAAAAAAAAAAAACGAAAAAATTCAATTTCCACTCTACTTTGCACAACTCGCGGATCATTTCGATAAAAAATCGAAAAAAAAAACCAAAAAACTCAATTTCTACTCTACTTTGCACAGCTCGCGGATCATTTCGATAAAAAATCGAAAAAAAATTCAATTTGTACTCTACTTTGCACAGCTCGCGGATCATTTCGATAAAAGATCGAAAAAAAAAACCAAAAAATTCAATTTCCACTCCACATTGCACAGCTCGTGGATCATGTCGATAAAAAATCGAAAAAATTCAATTTCCACTCTACTCTGCACAGTTCGAGGATCATTTCGATAAAAAATTGAAAAAATTCAATTTCTACTCTACTTTGCACAGCTTGAGGATCATTTCGATAAAAAAATCGATAAAAAATCGAAAAAATTCAATTACTCTGCACAGTTCGAGGATCATTTCGATAAAAAATCGAAAAAAATTCAATTTCTACTCTACTTTGCGCAGCTCGCGGATCATTTCGATAAAAAATCGGAAAAAAAAAAAAACGAAAAAATTCAATTTCTACTCTACTTTGCACAACTCGCGGATCATTTCGATAAAAAATCGAAAAAAACAAAAAAACTCAATTTCTACTCTACTTTGCACAGCTCGCGGATCATTTCGATAAAAAATCGAAAAAAAATTCAATTTGTACTCTACTTTGCACAGCTCGCGGATCATTTCGATAAAAAATCAAAAAAATTCAATTTCCACTCTACTCTGCACAGTTCGAGGATCATTTCGACAGAAAATTGAAAAAATTCAATTTCTACTCTACTTTGCACAGCTTGAGAATCATTTCGATAAAAAAATCGATAAAAAATCGAAAAAATTCAATTTCCACTCTACTTTGCACAGTTCGAGGATCATTTTGATAAAAAAATAAGAAAAAAATTGAATTTCCATGCTACTTTGAACGACTGGCGGATCTTTTTATGGTCGACCGGCCCCTAACGCCGAATCAATTTTACAAAAAGTACAATCGCTCGGATTCTAAAATAAAATCTTTAATTACCTGGCGGTCTTGGAGTGGACGACGGATCGGTCGGCTCGTGCGTTGTATTACGCGGCGCTTTTACCACAAGATGCACCGTCAAGCCGTCCTTGACATTGTGCGTGCCCAGAGTATCGTGATCCTTCATTATTTTACCCGCGAATATCAGACACAATTGCTCCGGCTGGGCGTTGAATTTCTTCGCCACCGCATTTTTGAACTGCGGCGCGTAATGATAAAAAAAAAACCCATGCGTCAAGAGAAAGAGGAAAAAAAAAAATCAGAGTCGCTGCGTCACGTTTGATCTTGTCGGTGAGAAAAAAAATTTTACTTCAACTTTCGAGCCGAAAAATTGATCTTTTTTTTTTTTCATACTTTCTTCGAAATTTATTCAGCCCTATTTGCGTTTGAAAAAAAAAAAAAAAAAAATTTTATCACACTCCGGAGACTTTTTTCGCTCTTTCGGTTTTCCGAAAAGACGTTAAAATTAAAAAAAAAAATATATATATATATATATATTCTTCCGTCGTGCAATAGACAGTAAAGTAATTCTCCTCGTAAATAAACAAACAAGTAAAACGTAAAATAAAAAAAACGAATGCTAACCCGTCAAAACCGACTTTGACAGTCACGCGACACACAGGACTTGGAAAAAAAAAAAAAAACTATCGATTGTCGTGTTTCAATCGTAAATTTGATAAAAACTTACGTCCTTAATTGTCGCATTATCCTCGATCTCGATGCTCTGATTTTCCTTTGGTGTTTTGACGAAAATCGTAATTTTCTTCGGACCCTCCTGGCCTTCTGCCATCTTGAAGTGGTTTGATGACTCGTTACTTTCGATCCGGTCGGAGATTTTTTTTTTTTTATATGCTTTCGACCGTCGGGTTTACCACGCGTATTCCCTCCCAAGGCACGAGCCGACGAGGAACGACGACACGTCGAGAAAGGAGCTCGACTATCTTAACCTACCTTCTCCTTTCACCGTTCACGAACGCGATCACGTATTAGTTTATCAAAATTTTTTCTATTTTTCTCTTTATATATTTATTTTTATTGTCCCTTCGTCGTTTTGGCCGAATACACGATTTTTATTTTAATCTACGCTCAATTTTGCGTTACCCGTGAGAGCTTACGCTTCGTTACGAAACTATGCGAAATGTTATAGATGGGAAGCCTCTCTCCCCGCTTGGCGAAGGCGCGCGCTCTCGCGTCATCAATGTCGACCAATGGCGAAGCTTACCGAGACTTTTGATAAACGTGGCCCGCACCTACGAGCCGTTCTCATGCCGTTGGAGCCGCGAATGAAACACTGACTCAGCCGATTTGATAATTTTTTTTGTTTTTTTTTTTTTTTTCAATTCCACTTATTTCGAGAATTACGCAATAATTTGCGCATTATTATTGAACGGAGATTCCGTGGGAGTATGATGCGACATTCTTGATGCTCGGGAAAATTTTTGCTTTCATGCATATATGCATTGAGAGCGGTTCGCAAGAGGGGGGAAAAAAAATTTCACCGTGTATTGGTACTCGCATGTAGCTACGAGATGACGCTAGGATCGTCATCAACGGTAAAGCATTTTTTTTTTTTTAATTATCGAGATAATTTATAACTTTAAAGGCGATCTATCGCACGCTATGACCACCTCGAAAACGCGATTTGCAATTTCTCCGCAATGATACAACCGATCGAGCTGAAATTAGCTTAGCCACTGCAGTACGATGGCAAAAAGTGGCTTGCTTAATTTTATTCCGATCGGTCGTGCCTTTTGGGAGAAAGTACCGTTTTTAATGAAAAATTCATTAATGTGTAGCTCGTTAACGGGAAGGTCTAGATGAGGTCTAAAATTTGGGGAATTTACATATCTTGGCACACACAATAACGTATACCAAAATTTCAGCAAAATCGAAATTTCGAAGCCTGGAAGGCTTACATATAATTGGCGTTTTCGCCAATATATTTCAAATTGTTCCTATCGAATGACAACGCACCTTAACTCTTTGTTATTTTACGAAAAAGAAAAAAAAAAAAATCGCGATTATCGATGCATGAATGGTAAAAAGAAACACGAGTCGGATGAAGTTTTATTATAAAGATTTATTCGTTTTTTTTTTTTTTTTTTTAATTATTATCGTAGTAAAATTTACAGACACGACGCCATGAGGCCAGCAACGTTCTCAAATTCAATTTTTTCCGTTATATTTTTCGTCTTTATGTTCTCGTCCTGATTGGCTATGAATATCACGGATTTCGTTTGCTCCTTCCACCCGTACTTCTTAACCCAATGCTTCAACGTGGAGTCTGTAAAAAATATGTCGATCGTTATTATCGTTATTGGCGCGAAGCCAAAAGTTCGGCGTCCCCTGTGGGCCAATTATGGCGAACTTGAACTTCGCAAAAGCACAAAAACACAAAAAAAAATGATTTTAAATAAGAAGAATGTTTTTTTTTTTTTTTTCAGGTTTTCGACCGTTCTCAGATCATCGCTTTGTTTTATTTTTGTTTCATTGACGCGCAACGAAAATCGAATTTTTTTTTTTTTGCATTTCAAAATTCGCGAAACGGAGGGAAAAATTAAAATAGACGAAAAAAAAAAAAATGTAAAATTTTTTTTTACCGTCAACGCTGCCGAGCAGCTGCGACAGCAGAGTCTTGTCTATAGTCTGAAACGTAATACCGACAACGTGACAAACAAATTTCCTTATTGAATCCTCGAATCCAATTATTCTGCCGCAAATATCTCCCATAGTCACGACTCTGTCCCAGAATATTTGAAAATCGCATTGCTCCAAAATATCACCAAGATACATTATCTGATTGATGGAATCCTCTTGCATCTGCAAAATTGTTAAAGATTTCTTGCCTCCGTCGTCGAAAATAAAATTCTACTTCGCTAACGATAGTTATTTTTTTTTCCATGCCATTAAAAAAAAATCTATCGATCCAATGTTTTTTTTTTTTTTTTTTTTTTTGGGACAAAATACATAAATAAATGAGTCCAAAAGTAATTCGCGCCCCCCCCCCCCCCCCCCCCCCCGAATTTGTCGACTCACGATTTTCTCGCTGAGCAGACACTTGCACAGAACAAAATCCGTGTGCGGCAGATTGGTGAGGGCTTTGAGCAAAATTTGACAAGTTATCTCTGTGTTGAATCGCTGGGGATTCAGCTGATAGAGCTTGAGCACGGCGAGATTAGCCTCGAGATCGTAGGCATTCTCGCGAGCCTGAATCTCAACGTACTTCTCCAGAGTCGCGAGATTCTCCGGATTGTATCTGGAAAAATTTTACGCTAATGCATCTAACAGGGGGGGGACAAACGATGGGGAAATTTTACATCTTTTTGTTCCTTCGATGCTAATTTTTTTCGTAAATGATGCTCGAGTGATGCACGATACAAGTTTCGAGCTTGCCCGTGAGTCAATCGCATCGATGAACAATTGAATTTAAGGTGATTCGGTCGAGTTTGGCCAGAGACAAATTTCATCCGTAATTCAGATTTATTTACGTACAATTTAACCGTATGAAAGTTATGATAAATTGAACTGTTGCATAAAAAAATATTACAAGCTTCCTTTGGGCGCGTGTAAATAATGAGTTAATAATAATTAATACCCGGAATAATGACAGACTCGACTTGACTCATTCTCCACGTCAGGGAGCGAGCTAACCTTACGCATAAATTTACTAGATTGCATTCGCGAGTTTTGTTGTATGCTTTAAAACAGTATAATATATATATATATATGTATATATATAATATATATAACTATAAATATAATTATGTATAAATATAATTGAACATTGCATAAATGACTGCATAGTTGATCTTGCCGAACATGTATGTAAAGTAAGTAAAAATAATGAGGACGTATTTTTTATTTTTCGTTAAAACTGATAGATTCACATGTTATAGGCAATTTAATTTCACGGATTTCGATATATATAGATATAGCGTAACATGTGCGACGTGATATTGTTGCAGTTTTCAATTCGTTATATTAGCGGCAATTTTGATTCAAATAAAAAATTAAAAAATACGTACTAAATGATTTTTCCTAAACTACCAGATTTGAAATAAAAAAAATTTCATGCAAACTCCCAATTGAGACGCGGATTAGCTTCGGTTTTCACATGTTTTTTTTTTCTCCTAGTAAACTTTTGCTAGCGAGCAGATCCGGTGTATGACAAGGACAGAGGCCGCGGACTAGCATTAATTATTGAAATAAAAAAAAAAACCGTACGGCAAATCGACTCAAATCTTTGGTAAATATCTCTTATATATATATATCAATCATTGTTGTGGTAAGTTTTTTTTTTGCCCTTAAGCGATTAATTTTTCGTGTATACTGAAATTTTGATAGTCGGCGTGCCATCTGAGCCTTGCGCCCTATAAGAGCAATGTTAACTTATTTATTAATTACGCCCAAACTGCACGGTAAATTAATTTGAAATTTTGCAGACGTGTAGAGCAAGGTCAGCTCTTTTGATTAAATGCAAAAAAAAAAAAACAGGGTGTTAAACGTAAACCTCAATTCGACCGAACTACCTTAACTCACGGGACTCACCTCGGAATTTTACTCATAACGATCAATTATGCTAAATGACTCTTTTTTTTTTCAATTACATTAAAAGTCCGAAATTTTAAAAAATTTCACTTTAGATAGAACATAAAATGTATTTTCGGTAAAAATTAATTCTGAACAAGTTGAAAAAGTTGGAATTTTGAAGACAGCTTGCCTTTAACCTATAATAATGACAAATGTCGACGAAATTTTTTTCTCTCATTCGCGGCTTATAACAATGGGCGAAAATGAATCTTACCTTTCGATGCCCTTCAGCATATCGGCTATATTTTGTCTCATTGCGGCGGCCATTCTAACGAATATACGATAATTAACAGCAAATTCTTTAATTATTAAAGATACACGTTTTCAGAAGGTTATGAAGCGTCAGAATCAGAAGCGTGAAAGGTTATGTTATGTTGGATGAGAAATAGAAAGGCAACTGCTGGGAAAAGAAACGCGCGAGTGGTGGCGACGCGTGATGGAAGTTTTTCATATTTTACGCCGATAAGGTAGGCCGTTTTAATTATCTTATGTGCGTGCTTGGAACACGCTTTCGCGACTTAAAAAAAAACGACGAAAGTATTTGCAAAAAAAAGTTTGAGCACCGAACGAAAATTTGACAAAATTCTGCGCTTGCTGAGCAAAATTTCATCCCGGATTTTGATTGTGTCATTGTGCATTCTCGGAGAAAATACAAATCGCGTTTCGAAGAATTCGAAGTGGTCGTAGGAGGGGTCGATGTCGCGCGTGCGGTGTGTCATTCGCTTGTCATATCAATGAAAACGGCCTTTGTGTGTTTAGAAAATTTTATTTTCCTCCCCCATTCGCTTGTTTCTCGCGGTTTGATCGGGTTCCGATGGGAACTCACAAATGTCACCCCGACCTCTGGCGGCCAAATTTCCAAGTACTTCTCTCCAGTTGCTGCCTAATGATTACCATGCGAATTTGTCACTTTTTAACAATAATTAAAAATCTGCTGCTTTATTACAAGAAATAAATCATAAATAAAGATCGAGAAGACATAGTCGATATGATGCGAGGGCATGAGATTTTCATCACACGCAGAATATGAATAATCGTTTTAGTTATGTCGTGTAAACACATCAAGCGACGTGACTTTCAATTTCATAACTTATGAAATATGGACAATAATTTATACATAAAACATTTTTCATGTGATGCTTGATATTTTAACTAATAATTTATTGTTCGAACGCATTTATTTAGCTGAAAAGTGACGGGAATTTTTTAAAAGCTTTTGAGGTTAAGCATGGGATGTCATGTAGGTTCATTGTAATCCTTATGGCGATAATCACTTGATCCGTATCCAATTTGCGCAGTGGATTCTATCCACGCATAATCCTCAACGGTAATAAACCCCATTGTCAAATCTTACTACAAAAATCCCATTTTGCCGAAAAATATGCGATAATCCAGTGTTTACAACTGTTCCCTATTATGCTGCCCCATGCTAACTAGAGCTGGCTACTGGCAACGAACTGGAGAGAAGAGGCCATATTGGATAGGCCCCGCCTCCGTGTTGATTCCCAATACGTATATTTTTTTTTTTTCGCCGAGAGAACCTCTATCAATCGAGCGCGCGCGCCCCTTGCCGTTTTGCAGGAAAAAAAAAAATTGCTCCGATTCACGAGATCGTGTCGTGGAGCTCAAAATGTGTAAATTGCGCTCGTAAATTTAATACACATATGCATATAGAAAAAAAAAAATCGTCGATCGAGTGTAGCAAGAATTTATATATCCTGAAGAAAATATACTATTTTTGTTTTTAGTATTAAGCGAGGTCGCGTGTGAAAAACGAGGACTGTACATATCCGTCTCTCGATGTAATTCACAGAATTCAACGAGGGGCCAGTCAATCAAAGAGTATCAGTGCGATAGTCGGCGGTTCTCGCGGGCGGCGGGGGGGCCGGGAGGAAGTGAAACTAAAGTGTAGTTGAAATAGTGTTTATTGCATAGTTTATTATTTTTTTTTATAAAACCTCGTGAAACCGCAGCTATGCCGAAAATTAATATGGATATTAAGTATCTGTCACAGGAGCACCTGACGGGCTTCGAGAATTATAAGGTACGTCCGATATAATATTTATAATCGCTGTTATATATAATCCTCGCGTTAAATTGTATTAAATTAATGCGCGCCGGAAAACAACGATTATAGCGACCAAAAAAAAAACATTTTTCTTTTTCAAACATCGTATGAACATTATTTATGTCAGTATATAAGTATTATTTTAATCATAATTATCATAAATATTATACCTTTTTTCACGCACGTTCGATTTTCGAATTCATTATTCGAGAGTTATCTCAATAAAAATTTAAACTTTGGCAAAAAGAAAAAAAAATTTGAAAAAAAAAAACCAAAATAATTAATTTCATAATTTAAATAATTGTTTTTTTTTTGCCAACTATTAATTTTGGCGTACAAACGAACCATTGGACTTTGCATAATTCCATGTCTATTAATTTCCATGATGCATGAAAAATTTACAATCTTTATCCTGCAATTATGCATGACATCGGTCACGAATATGTCGCGGCTTATTTATCATTTTGCAAGTATCCGCTTATCCGACGAGCCGACAAAAGTTGCTGTAATTACGCAAAACCCTCATTTGTAGCGATATCATCGCCCGAGAGTATATATATTTCTCAGCACGAAAAAAAAAAGGATAAGCGAGTAACTTTCTCGCTTAAGATCATTAGATTTATGAAGTTAAATCGGCGATTAAAAAACTGTGGGAAAAAAAAATTCGCCTGGCTTATGAATTATATTTTTTTTTAATTTTTTTATTTTTGCGCGTTTCCAACGTATACCCTTGCGGGTTTTTACGTATTAACCCTTCCCATTTGATTCCTCCACTGCTCCCTGCCCGCGCTTCGCTAAGCTAACCCAACTACCGCGAGCATCCGCAGCTGCTTTTTAGCTACACCGTATCGCATTCGCCGCGGACACGGGGAAACTGCGAAAAACTCATGCCGATACGGACGGCCTTACTTTTACTGAGTTTCCGATATGTTACCATATCCGAATCTCAGTAAAACTGCCTCCCGCTCGGTAGTCGGCGCGCCAAGCCGGTGCGCGGCTAAGCGGTCGCCCATCCGAGTAGCGGCCTCTGCCAATACTGCTTAACGTGGGAGATCGCCAGAGCCGCGCATCGATCGCGCGTCCGCTGCTGTCAGTGGCTTATGAATTATTTATTGCAAGGAAGAAACAAAAAAAAAAGGAGAGACAGAGAACGAGGGGGACTCGTCAATGGTATATACGATACTTTGTTCGATTTTACAGTATAGCTCGCTGGACACGAGCCCCTTGAGCATTTATGTGATGCATCCATTTTGGAACAGAGTCGTACAGGTAAATTTTTCATGCGAATAATCGCGCTTATAGCTTCGCGAATTTTCGTAAATTTCTTCCTTTTATCTCACAAATGGCTCGCTCTCTTCGACAAAATTTTCCAGTACTGCCCAAAATGGGTCGCTCCCAACGTACTGACTTTCTCCGGATTTCTCTTCACGGTCGTCAATTTCCTGATGTTCGCCAGTTACGATTATTACTTTTACGCGTCTAGCGACGACCGGCCCGAATATCCTCCCATACCGAGATGGGTATTTGCCCTAGCCGCGTTCAATATATTCATGGCTTATACCCTCGGTGAGTATAATTTTTTTAAATAGCGAGGAGACAGTCGTCGGATACGGCGAAACACCGTTGTATTTTGCTCGTTTTTTTTTTTTTTTTTTTTTTTTAATCCATTCTCGTCGCAGAGAAAATTATAAAGCGATGATAAACAAGTAAATATGCAAGTTGAAGTTATTGAGAATATAAAAAGTTTCATTCACCCGACTCGTTGGGGCATGAAAAAATTTATTTTCATCAAGCCCCCCGATGATTCATCCTCGATGCAAGAGAATTTAATTTAGGAACCATCGAATTAAATAATTGATAAAAGAATGGATGAAAAAAAAAAAAAATAATCCCGAAATTTTCATCGATTTTTCATAATTGGAAGAAAAATAATAAAAAAAAAACGATTGTGTATTTTTTTCACAATACATCGATATAACTTTTCGGTATTATTATTATTCAAAATGAATTTTCTTTAGGATCTTGAGTAGCATTAATTTTTTTCCAAGATTTTTGTTTAATCGCGAAGCAGCAAATATTCACACCGCTAATTCGTTGTAAATTTTTTTTCGCATCGCCGGCGCTAAGACGGCATCGATGGGAAACAAGCGAGAAGGACTCAAACGTCCGGTCCGCTCGGTGAATTATTCGATCATGGACTGGACAGTTGGACGGCTATGCTCATAACCGTCTGCATGTATTCGGTATTCGGCAGAACCGATCATAGCGTTTCTCCTCTGAGAATGTACTTTATACTCTGGAATGTCTTTGTTAATTTTTATCTCAGTCATTGGGAGAAATATAACACGGGGGTGCTCTTTTTGCCCTGGGGCTACGACGCCTCGATGCTGGTGAGTGATTAAAAAAAAAATATATAATCACACTTTTACAGCTCATTAGCAAACTCAATTTACCGATTTACATTTGAGGATGCACGAGCCGCATAATTTCAGTCGAAAAAAGTTTTGGTGAGAAGCAAAAATTTGAAAAAAAATCAACCATATCGAAGATGATAATAATATCGATTTCAAATAATAACAATGCCGAAAAACTATCGTAAAAGTTGTTTAAACAATAAATTGTTGCAGAAATTTCTTGTAAAAATGTTTTTCGACAATATGCAACAAATTCCTCGATTTTTCTGAACGCACGATTTTTTCGCGAATTTTCTTATGGTTTTTAATTTATATTTTTTTAGAATTTTGAAAAACTGTATTTATAAAAGTATTCGTTTGATGATCCGTATACTTCGTGAAGTTAATATAGAATCTTCGTACGAGAAGATATCCAAAATTTACCACTTTTCATGCAATTTTCAAGATTAAAAATTTTCAAAAACGAAAACAAAACAAAAAACCATAAGAAAATTCGCGAAAAATTCATATGTATTCAGAAAAATCGAGGAATTTGTTGCATATTGTCGAAAAACATTTTTACAAGAAATTTCTGCAACAATTTATTGTTTAAACAATTTTTTTAATAGTTTTTCGACATTGTTATTATTGAAAATCGATATTATTATCATCTTCAATATGGTTGATTTTTTTCAAATTTTTGCTTCAGCGCGAAGTACTTGAAATTCTCACCAAAACTTTTTTCGACTGAAATTATGCGGCTCAAAGAACCTTGAACATTTTTTTTCTCCCAAGGAAGCTTTGTTTTCATGAAGAAAAAAAAAAATCCAAGATTTTCATGCCAGAGTGCTCCAAATTTTCCAAATATATTTACCAAAATGTTTCTGTTCGGATTTGATAAAATTTTCAATTTTTTTCTTGTAATTTTTCATTTTTTTATGACAAATCGTACGTTTGCACCAATTTTCATAAATTCATTGATATCCGGAGCCGGGCACTCGATGCACAAATAATCTAAGGGACAATTTTCGCGGTATTGAGTTTGAATTTTTATTTAATTTGAAATTTTAAAAATTAAAAAAAAAAAAAAAAATAAAGAAAAGTCAAATACAAGCTTTGAATTTTCTGTTAATTTCTCATTGTCCAGGCGACAATAATTGTGTTCGTACTGACGAGTATCGGTGGACACGAGGCATGGAAATTTGAGTTACCCGGCGGTATCTCGGCGGGAATTATGTTCGAAATGTTGCTCTATGTGAGCGCTCTAGTCTCCAATTTACCGGTTGTACTCTGGAACATTTACAAGTACGTTTATTCCATAATGAACGATTTTTTTTTAATGAAGAAAAATAAATGAAAGAAAAAAAATTATTAAAAAAAAAATAAAGAAATTAATAATATGAAGTATGAACGAACGAGAACATCCACAAAAAAAAAAGTGGTCTGTACTTTTGACCAGACCCATCTAGGATTATGTATTTCGATGCGCTGAATCCGAATTTGAGATCGGTTTAACCCGTACACACTCGAAATTTTGAGTAAATTGCAAAAAACCGCTAAAAATAGCAAAAAAAAATGCAGTAATGCAAGCGAGAAATTTTTTTACGAACTACATCAATGTTTATTATGTATTTCGATGCGCTGAATCCGAATCTGAAGTTGATTTAGCTCGTCAACCCTCCAAATTTTGAGTGAATTGCAAAAAAACCACTGAAAATCGCTAAAAATCGTAAAAACTGAAGTTATGCGAATGAAAAAAAATTTCTCGAACCAGATCAAGTATGTTTTTTGTGTATTTCGATGCGCTGAATTCAAATCACAAGTTGATTTAGCTGGTAGACCCTCCAATGTTGGAGTAAATTGCGAATAACCGCTGAAAATTGCTAAAAAATCGTGAAAAATTGCAATTATGGAAGCGAAAAAAAAATTTGTTAAACTAAATCAAGTATTTTTCTTATGTATTTTGATGCGCCGAATTCAAATCCGAAGTCGGTTTGGCTTGTATACACCCTCCAACTTTAAATACCAAACTGACTTCGGATTTGAATTCAGCGCATCAAAATACATAAGAAAAATACTTGATTTAGTTGAAATTTTTTTTTCGTTCGCATAATTGCAATTTTTCACGATTTTTTAGCAATTTTCAGCGGTTATTCGCAATTTACTCCAACATCGGAGGGTCTACCAGCTAAATCAACTTGTGATTTGAATTCAGCGCATCGAAATACACAAAAAACATACTTGATCTGGTTCGAGAAATTTTTTTTCATTCGCATAACTTCAATTTTTACGGATTTTTAGCGATTTTCAGTGGTTTTTTTTTGCAATTTACTCCAAATTTGAAGGGTTGACGAGCTAAATCAACTTCAGAGATTCGGATTCAGCGCATCGAAATACATAATAAACATTGATGTAGTTCGTAAAAAAATTTCTTGCTTGCATTACTGCATTTTTTAGCGATTTTTAGCGGTTTTTTGCAATTTACTCAAAATTTCTCAGCGCATCGAAATACAATGACCCTAGATGGGTCTGGTCAAAAGTTATAGACAGCTTTTTTTTTTTTTTTTTTTTTTTTTTTTTTTTTTTTTTTTTTTTTTTTTTGTGTGTGCCGGTGTAATTAATTCGGTACTTTTTCAGGTCATACAGAGACAAAACTGGTAAAAATAGGACATCGACGGAAGCCGTTAGGCCTCTGGTGCCTCTAGCTTTACTCTTGGCTATCGCTACTTTCTGGGTAGCCAATTCACCGATAGACATACTCAACAAAGATCCCCGAATCATATACTTCGTTATCGGCACGATATTCTCCAATATATGCGTGAGTAAAATTACAATGTATCAAAATAATTATTACATGCCTTTCGATTACTCTGAACAATTTTTCTAATAAATTATAAAACTTTTCGGTGACCACGCGAACTGTCCAACGAACCGCAAAATTTGCAAAATTTGATCGAAAAATTTTCTGTTTTTGTAATTAAAAAAAAAAAAAAAAAACAACTTATACAATGAAGATAAAGAAAATCGAATAAAAAAATTCTCATAAATGGAACAAATCACAATTTTCAAATATTTTCAACTAAAATATTGAAGCTCGCAGTTTAATGATAAAAATTAAAAAAAAAAAAAAAAAAACAATAAATCATTGCGATAGCCCAAATTTCGCTAATTATAAAAAATTTCGTGAAAAGTAGAGCAAAATCTTAACGAAAAATATCAGACGCATCCTTGCAACTATGATTAATGAATTATCGAAAATAATTACAAAAAAAAAAAACCATCTTGAATATTTCGTGGAATTGTTTTTGAGCAGTGTCGATTGATCGTGTCGCAAATGAGCAACACGAGATGCGAAATATTGCCATGGATATTGTTGCCCGTTGCCGGGGCAGCGATCTTCTCCTACATCTTGCCGCGCTACGATCTCGAGACCATGTACTTGGTAGCTATTCTCGCTCTGGCCGCCCACGTGCACTACGGCACGTGCGTGGTAAGAATTCTTCACTTGCAGAATTAATTTAAAAAAAAAAAAATATTTCCATATATTGGCTAATTAAAAAAAAAAATTATTTCCATAAAATTGGGTAATTAAAAAAAAAAAATCAAGTTGGGGAAAAAATTCCAATTGCTCCGAGCAATGGTAATTAAATTTTTTTTTTTTTTTTTGCATTTCAATTACTTCCGCTGATTGGAGAAAATTTTTTTAAAATTACAATTATTCGGATATTTGATTTTTCATGAAATTCAGTTCCGATAAATCTCACAACTGAAGAAGAAGAATTTCTTTTCTTCTTCGCGCAAAGAACCGCTTTTATGAAATTCATGATTTTCCATTTTCAGGTTCGCCAAATGTGCCATCACTTTCGCATCAACACATTCCGCATAAGAGAACATTCCGAATGACTGCTTGCCGACGATGCGTGCTAAGAACGAAGAGGTAATAAAAAAAAAAAAAAAAAACCAACAACCAACGAAAAAGGAGAAAAACGAAAAGATGGAAGAAAAAGCAAAAAGCAAAAAAAAAAAAAATGATTACGGGAGAACAAGAGATCTGACGAACGTTCGTTCATTCGAAAAAAGCCCTCTCAATTAATTTCATTTAAAATCAGTTAATTATTTTCTAGACGATAACGATATGAGGAAAAAAAAAAAAAAATTTTGGGAAAATAAAATTCGAATTAAAAAAAATCATTAAGTTGAATGATAATTCTATTTTTTTTTTTTTTTTCGAAAAATTATTCACAATTATCTCATCGTTTCTGATGATTTTTTTTTTTTTTTTCTTCCATTCGTCGATTCATGCGAGAGCGCGAATCGACGAGTTTTGTCATTTTCCCAGTCTCCCCGATGAGCCAAAAATTCTCAATAGATTAATTTCACGAACAAATTCATTTCGCAAAATCTTTACTCTTTTTTTTTTCGTTTTTTTTTCTCGTAGTTTCCTCGTAGTTTAATTTATTCATAGAGTTGTACTTTTTCGCGCCGTGAAAAAAAAAAAAAATAATTTTGCAAACAAATGGACTTTCTTTGATTTTTATCCGTCGCTTGAATCGCACCGCTTCGATGATTCTTTGCAAAAATTTTTAAACCGATTGTTTTTCTTTCCCCCCCCCCCCCCCATTTGCCAAGCTAGTCCGTTTTCTTCTTTTTTTTTTTTGCTTCGTGAAAATGCAATCCGTTGCTGCGAATATTGAATTTGGTTTTTTGGTAATCGTGTCCGGACTCTCTCAGGGACACGTCCCCTCTTCGTTTATTACAGCGCATCGTCACTCGGACGTTCTATTATATAGTTTTTTGATTTTTTTTTTTTTTTAATTATAATCTTTAAGCGTAATATGCACCTTGTGATTCGATCGATCGCAGACATGATCGCATGACGCCAGGACTAGGTACAAATATTGTTCTAAAGCGTGAGAAAAAAAAAAAATATGAAACGTAAGGATATTTAAAATGAAAGAATGAAAAATGAAGAAAAAAATAAAAATGCATTCGAAGAATCGCGAACAAAAATGGAGAAGACGAAGAAGTAGCCGCGTGTCATATCGTCGTAAATATTGTAGTCCTTGAGATAGCGAATAAAGGAAGAAAGAAAAAAAAAAAACAAAGAAAGAATGAATTTTTATCGCAAGCCGAAGCGAAGAAATTGTGTGCGCAAATGTGTATGTGTGTGTATGTGTGCGCGCGGGGCTACGCTTTATCGCATACGAATACTTTATTCGCATATTTTTTGTCTTGGATTCAGTGCTGGGCACCGCTGATCACTTTGCGTAATTAATTACATTGAAATTACCGATTACATTGGCAATTTGTGATTGAGAGACAAAAAAAAAATACCAATTACATTTTCAAGCTGTAATTAGGAAGGAAAAAATTACTAATTACAATTGCAATTTGTAATTAGAAAAATTTCAACTAAAAATTACGAATGTAATTAGTATCGATTTTTCTTCCAATTACAAATCACGAATGTAATTAGTATCGATTTTTCTTCTAATTACAAATTACGAATGTAATTAGTATCGAATTTTCTTCTAATTAAAAATTACGAATTTAATTAGTATCGATTTTTCTTCCAATTACAAATCACGAATGTAATTAGTATCGATTTTTCTTCTAATTACAAATCACGAATGTAATTAGTATCGATTTTTCTTCTAATTACAAATCACGAATGTAATTAGTATCGAATTTTCTTCTAATTACAAATCACGAATGTAATTAGTATCGAATTTTTCTTCTAATTACAAATCACGAATGTAATTAGCATCGAATTTTTCTTCTAATTACAAATTACGAATGTAATTGGCATCGAATTTTCTTCTAATTACAAATTACGAATGTAATTAGAATCTAATTTTCTCCTAATTAAAAATTATAAAAGTAATTAGAGTCGGTTTTTCTTTTAATTACAAATTATAAAAGTAAGCGGCTTGAAAAGAGGGACTCGCGACATCTTTCGCAATATTGGGTGTAAAATTGACAACGTAGATTATCAATTAAAAAATTCATTCTCAAAAATGCGTAAAATTGAGCACGCCGATCATAAAAGGGCGTCGCCGCACGAAATTCGGTAAAAGTATTACATTTGTAGTTTGTAAATAGAAAAAAAAAAAAAATGATTCCAATGAAATTTGTAATTTGCAATTAGGAGAAAAATCGATTCTAATTATATTTGTAATTTGTAATTAGAATAAAAATCGATTCTAATTAAATTCGTAATTTGTAATTAAGAAAAAAAAAATATTCTAATTACATTCGTAATTTTTAATTACAATAAAATTTGATTCCAATTACATTTGTAATTTTTAATTAAAAGAAATATCGATACTAATTGAATTCGTAATTTGTAATTTAAAAAAAAAAAATTTTTATAATTACATTTGGGATTTGCAATTAAAAGAAAAATCGATTCTAATTAAATTTTTAATTTGTAATTAAAAGAAAAATCGATTCTAATTACATTGGTAATTTTTAATTACAAGAAAATTTGTTTCTGATTACATTTGTAATTTGTAATTAGAAGAAAAATCGATACTAATTAAATTCGTAATTTGTGATTGAAATTTTTCTAATTACAAATTACAATTGTAATTAGTATTTTTTATTCTTCTAATTACAAATTGAAATTGTAATTAGCATTCTTTTTTTTTCAATTACGAATTACATTTGTAATTTTTAATTAGAATATAATTAATTTAAAAAAACGCCCAATACTGCTTGGATAATTATTATCGATGAATTTTTTCGTGGCGCAGAGAAAGAATCCATCGAAATAACAAAAGATTTCGATGATAATTGCGATGCGGCGAGAAGACACGGACAAGAAAATTGTGTATCTCGTTGTTTTTTTTTTCCCCCTTCTTACTGACGAAAATTAACAACAAATATTCAAAATTCTCATTGTTATTCTTACTCTGTAATATGGATTGTTTTTATTTTATTCTTTTTTTTTTTGAGCTTTGCGGGGTTGAGCGAGATTCTTTTTTTCGAAACTTTGGTCAATTTTGCGTTAGAAAAAAATGGTCATACATGCGAGAATATATGATTGGTCCTCTCGGTGGGGAATTTTCAAGCCTACGACAGGTCATATATTTTCAAAATACTAATTCATGTCTCTGCGATCTTTTTTTTTGTTTTGTTTTTATAATATTTTTCTTCATTTATTTGAGCTTCGCGAGGGAAAACAAATGCCTAGTCAATGAAAAATCAAAGAATAGAAAAAAAAAAAATCTCGTACAAAAAGGTGGAACAACTGAATTTTGAAATTTGAATGTTTGAGGAAAAATCGTCAAATTTTTTATATCATCGATTTCGAGAAATGGCGCGCAGGAAGAAAAAAAAACGAATAATCTCGAAGAATTTTTTTTTTTTTCGGGATCTCCGATTGAATAATAAAGAAAATCACAATAATAATAATAATAATGATAAAAAGTTTACACGATTTTTCGGATTTTGCATTATCGATGCCTGAATATACTTCGATAAGGCACCGAAAAGTTTGAAATTTTGCAAATTCATTTGCAAAATTTTGGATAATTAGCGATCGAATTGTGATGCACGAAAACTTGAAATAATTAACGCGCGCGCGATCGATCGACGATCGAAAGAAGCGTGCGCGAAAGAAAAACAAAAAAAAAAAACAAAAAAGTTTCGACTCGTCGGGCACCGAATGATCGCGGTACATCGCTAAAACAAAAAAAAAAAAAAAAAAAATCATGTACAAAGTAGACTCAAAAAGGGAAAGAACCACTAAAATCTCTACAAACGATGTATAACTTCGTGCGTGTGGCTCGAAAAAAAAAAATTAAAACCTGTATATATAAATATATAAAAGTTCATCGGATCAATGCACGTTGGAGTTTCTTGCCCGGCAGCTCCCCCCGGGTTGAATTTAATGTATCTATTATATCGAAGAAAAAAAAAAAAAAAAAACGAAACACCGGATTTAGGCCTATCATAAACGAAATGTTACCAAATAAAACTGTGAAGTTATATTTTCTTCTCAAAATAACGTATTTTCCTCGTAATAAATACGTGTGACGCGAGAGTCGAGGGTTTCATTTCAATAAAATTCGAACAAAACACATCATTCGCCAATATTTATTTAATGATAATGATTTAATTAAAAAAAAAAAAATGTATCCACTAAAAATTTTACAAATGCGCTCGAATTGTGAAAAATTTTTAAAAATAATTACAAATTTTTCAATACTTACTCGAGTACATAATGATCCCCCCCAAAAATACCACAAATGGTGTACAAAAACTTGAGACAAGTATATTTCCTTGGCGTCATTTTGTCTATCCCTTACAAAAAGAAGTCAAATAATTCAAATCTTACAAAAATATGTCAAACGCAAAAAGTTTTGAAATAAATTCAACCGTTTCACAAAAAAGATTTTTAATGCCTATAAAACAAAGCATTGATATAATTATACGGCCAGGTCATCGTCACTATTGAAAATAACGATGAAGTATTTATCAATTGCAAAAAATTGTCAAATAAATTCGAATCTCATAAAAAAATTTTCAAATAAACATCCAAAGCGCATTATCACCAAAAGTATATACAGGTTTGTTTTATTATTATTGATATATTGTTAATTATTTCTACAATTCAATTATTTTATGATCGTCGAATCATATTGTTTTAACGATGGACTTTGAAAGGAAATTGAGGTGTCTGGATCAAATAAACCAAAAATTAAAACACAATAACGAAATATAAAGTAAGTATATACTTGGCGCTAACGTGGTTCGACATCGAAATAAATGTATGAAATGAAGGAAGCGCCACAAGCACCTTGCTTGTATTTCGTTCTTGTGTTTTAATTTTTGGTTTATTTGATGCAGACACTTTAATAAGGCGGCCCATCAGTGACAAAACTAGTCAAAAATCGTGACGTGAAAAAAAATCATAAAACCTATCATAATATTTTCTAAATACTCTGTCTAAATAAAATTTATGAATTTCGATGACGTTTCCCGTGATATTTTATTCATAATTTATTATAAATAATATAAATAAAGTCTCAACTGACAAAAGTATTTAACGCTGTCAGAGCGATCAAGTCAAAAACGATAGCTGATATTCATATGTTTCCTCGCGTGCAGAATGACAGACATATATATTGTATCCGAGATTCGCACACACGATGACTTTCACGATTAAATTTCTCGGGAAAATCCCTGGCAAGACACAATTTTTTAAATACCATTGCAAAGTTCACGATTTCATCTTTCAATACTCAAAATTTGTATAAGAACTCTCGTCTTTATCAAAAGGTATCATGTCACTTCCGGTGAAAATGGAATCAACTGCCATAAGACCCATGCTAAAATAGGTAATTTTAAATTACTCGTTCGCAATAATTTGCCTGGCAACATACCCTGAAATTTTGAGAGAGCGTTCATTGCATCTTCTTCATTCATCTCCCGAAGTTTCATTCGTATCGCCGGTTTTTTAATTCACTGATGATTAATTAATTTCCTTTCCAAGTATATCGTTAAATCAATCTGGTTTGATAATCATAAAATAATTGTAATGTGAAAGATAATTAATAATAATTTAATAATAATAAAACAAGCGTATACTTGGTGATATGCGCTTTGAATGGTTGGATTTATTTGAAAAATTTTCGTGAGATTTGAATTTATTTGACAATTTTTTTGCGAGGTAAACTAATCAAAACGTTCGGTGTGACCAATAGTTTTTTTTTTAAATAAATAATTTAATTTTTAGCGTAAAGTTTGCCCGGCATCTTTTCATTATCCGCAAAAAATCGCTTTGTTGAGGAATCATACGATGCACAATCGTTTGGGGATGACGAATATTCTATCAATCATTTTTGGTGATCCGTGGTTTTACGTTAAAATGTCAAAAAAAATATTTGCTCCAGGTAGCGCGGAGAAAAAAGTTATTTCGTTTCCAAAATAATTGAAGAATCCAAAATAATTGAAGAATTTCCAAAATAATTGAAGAATTAAAAATTCTTGTTTGGTGAAGATCGGTGGTCAAAATCAAAATGTTCGATACGGTATGCGTATCGCTGTATTATTTTTTTACTCAAAAAAAGTACTCTGAAAGTAAATTTTTTGCCAGTTCGAAGTCGAATTTCGAGCTCATACGTCATCAGCATTTACGTGGGACAATTTCTTTTTTTTTTTTTCAACATCTCAAAAAATCCTCCGTACCTTCCTTCGGAACATCCACCCCCGCTTGAACTCTAATATATGAATAAACGACTCAGCTGACGCGCATCCGGACAAGGGTGGGGACACATTTCGTGGATAATGTAGAAAAAGAATGAATAATTCGTGCAGGTATGATAATCTGGAAATTGGGGAGCTAAAAAAAAAAAATATATATACACAAATATAGGGCGAGAATGTGAGATTTATTTATTCTTTGCTTATTTCGCTATATCGGCGGCTATCGAGATTGCCTTTTATACAAAAATTCACAATAAAAAAAAAAAATAATCAATCTTCATTACGCGTAGATCTTTATTTCGACGATTATGAACGACAAAACAACTGCAACAATATACATGCTAATACAAAAATACTGCTCCGAGATCTTGTAATATCGTATAACTTTGGAGAATATATACGAAGTATAAAAATACAAAAATAAAAATGAAAAAAAAAAAAAAAATTGTACCATTTGACCCAGGCGCGTCTCAAGCGTGTTTGCCGTTTCCGATAGCCCCACAGACGATCGGTACGTTCTACTTCATTTCTCCGTGCAAAACGTAACAAAAATAATTGTTATTTTATTTTTTTTTTTTTTCATTTTTTTTTTCAACTCTTAGATAGATTTAAAAACACGATTTTTCTTTGCTATTTCAAGCGTCGTGCAATCATGCGTGTAAAAAAAAAGCTTCGGATAAAAAATAGAAAATTTCAAGTTAATAAGTTCTTGAGAATTGAAAAAAAAAAAAAAAAAAGACAAGTCGTCGATACAGCTTGTATCGCCGATAGCCTTCGACTTCAAGATTCAGGCATCTTCAAATATTTCAGTCGTTACGGTCAAGAAGCTCCGGAGCTTCCGGCGCGGGAATTTATTTTTCCCCCAAGCATGCAAAATTGCGAATCAAGCAAATATAAAAATTTATGATTCGGCCATATAAACTGATCCTAAGATAAAATGCGGTTTCAGTCGGGAATATCAGTCATAAATAATAATAAAAAAAAAAATTCTACAATTACTTAAACGCTGCAATATACATACGTATGTATATAATTTAACGTTCGCGCAATGCAAACATCGATTTTCCGATACGTAAATTCGTCAAACAGTCGTATGCGCGAGTGTGAGCGATTTTTTAACGAGGAAAAAAACAAAAAAATTCAACGCTGCAAGACGGAAATCAGAAGTTTGACGATAGGGCGTAAAAAAATAAAAAAAAAAACAAAAATAACAAGCGCTCGAGCGTTGCTGCAAAAATTCAATGCTTTGCAAGACGGAGATCAAAAGTTTGAGGATAGCGCGTAAAAAAAAAATAAAAAATAAAACAAAAAGAACAAGCGCTCCGGCGTTGATTCAACGATTATTCTGCGACTAAGCGCGTATTATGCTAAATTATTTTTGAAGCATCGAAAAAAAAAGCACCATTCGATCATCACGATATTTTTAACTTACGTAAAAGCGCAAGACAGCTTAAAAAAGCTTTTAAGCTCGTGTAACGAGCCGACGAAGAGTCCTTCGAAGTACCGTCTTCGGTAGAATCATTCGCGTTCGCTTGTGTCGATTTCGACCCAAAGATTTCGATATTCCCGCGTCTTTTTCGAGCTTCTGCACCTTCATGCGCCCCTGTAAAATGAAGCAAAAAAAAAAATAAAGGTACAGTAAAAAGTAAAAGTACAAAAAATCATTTCGAACATAATTTTTATCGTATCAATTTTTTTTTTTTTTTAATTTTTTTTTAATAAATGAAATCTGAAAAAGGTGAGAGATAAAAGAGGAAGGTATAAATTACATCGACGATTTCGCTGCTCGTGCCGCTCGTATAAATCGGCGTACTCTCCGGCTCTGGCGTACACTGCGATGCTTGATCGCGCTTGCTCGTTCTCCATTGCCTTCGGTATCTCTCGAATTCGCTCGACATTTCCCTGGCTCTCGTTTCCCGGATTTTTCCTATCTCTGATTTTAGCAATTCGTTCTGTAATTCAAGAATATCGTCGATAAATCGTTGAGCTACGAATCTTACGCGTAAGAAAAATGGGGGAATCCGGGCCCTCGCTGATGTACGCGAGGGGGGTTATAAGAAGAATTCTTTTGGGGGCATTAGTTATTCGTAAAATTTCCATAGGATTTTTCCATTACGCGCGTGGGAAATTTCTGCAACCCCGCTGAAAAGTATTTTTTTGATAGATTTTTTTATTTCAGCGGCTGTTTTTAATGATGGGGGGGAAAAAAAAAAGAACAAAACAAAACGAACCGTCGCTCGGTTTTTAAAAATCTGATTTTTTTTTTTTTTTTTATAGCAAATTCCGTGTCGGATATAAAAAAATGTAAAACCGTATCACAGAAATCTCAGCGCCGATGAGGCATTTCATTAGCGTTCAAACTAACGCCAACGTATCCGATGATAAATTATTTTGCTCGTTTATAAACTAATCGATACGTACGTTATGTTCCATTCCTCGTAATATTACTATCGAATGGATAATATCATAATCAAGAAAATTGGCGCGAATTGTGCGCAATTTTTGGCGCTGATTCGACGCGTCGAGAGTTTCACAATCCTCGGATCGAAAGATTCGTGACTCGACGGTGTCTCGCAACTGTAACTTTTGCGAGCGTCCGATTTTCCGGACATGCCTCAAAGTTGCTGTGCCACGACTGTTACATATTTTTTTTTTATCATTTATTATTATTTTCATGCATTTATACGTTTATTAAAAAAATATTCATCGTAATGCATCGGGGTGATATTTTGGAAAATACAAAAATTCACGCTCGAGACGTTGATTCGAGTAAAATCGATGAAAAAAAAAAAAATTTTCAATTAAAAAATAAATATATAAAATTCGTGTTTGAGGCAAAGGATGATGGAAATCTCGGGAATTTTCACGAGCGTCCGAACGCAGGTGACGTGTACTACACGGATCTCGCGTGTGTGCCTCGTTTTTTGTAAAATTACTGGTATCAAAAAGAAATTTGGAAAAAATAAATAAATAAATATCGTAACGTACCTTTCTTGTCAGCGAGGCAATTTTTTTCTCGAGATCGTTGCACTTTTTCATATGTGGAAATATCTCCCTCTGAATTTTGAGCTGAAGAGTTTCTCCCGGACCATTTTTACTCTCTCGGAGATCCTTTACGTCGCCTTTTAGGCTCGTAATTTCGCCCTTTTCCTCCAAACGATAGTTCTCCTCGATTTTTTCCATCAGACTTTTCGTCAGCACGACATTCTCGCACTCCAAGATCTTGTTGAGCTCGGAAATAAAATGAATTGATTCCCGATATTGATTCAATTGATTCGCGATATTATGATCGGCCGACGGCGACGGTGCTGCCGCCGCTCTGAAACGACTCAACTCATCGTTTTTCATCCTTACATTTTTTGAAAGCTCGATGTTCTCGGTCGTCAATAAATTTATCGTTTCTTTCAATTTTTCAATTTCCGATTTTAATTCGCCCGTGTAATTCTCGACGTCGTCGGATTTACGAATTTTTTTTCTCGGTATATACTCGAGTTCCGCATTTTCTCCCTCCGGCGATACTTCTTCATTAAAAAGAGCCTGCCTAACGAGAATAATTTTTTCCCCAATTTTTCGTATCAATTCGCTGCAAGATGCATTCGCAATGTCCATGGATTTCATCGAATCGTCGTCGGGTTTATTTGTATTTTGCGCGTCATTCGTCAAGATCGTATCGCATTGAGAATCCAAAACGTTCATTTCCTCGAAGTACGCGTTATTGGAAAATATATTGCTCGTTTCCTTTTCGATGATATCGTCGCTCGACGTTTGCATCTCCGACGCGTTTCTCGTTGTCCCGAGCTTGCTGAGCTCGCCAACGAGACTATCTTTCTCGCTTTTTCGTGCTCTCAGGCAATTCGCGGATTCAGACAATTGTCGCTGAAATTCGTCGAGCCGTTTATCCGACTCGGACGAATGATTCTGCGGTCAAACAATTATCAAATAAGCGAAAAACAAAACAAAAAAAAAAAACGCGCATGGAAAAATAAAATTAATAGAAATCGTACCAACACGGCGATTCGCTCACCTGAAGCTTCGTAAATTGTTCGAGAATCTCTCGACGAGTTTTCTCACTCTCCGCCAATTCTCGTTGCAGTTTTTCCACCGTCCTGTTGTGCTCAATCTGATTGCGCGTGAAATTCCATATAAATTATTACGTCCATTTCAATTTATGAAAAATTTAAATCGGACTTACCTTCCCAACCAAAAGTGACTTTAGTCGACAATATTGCATGCTTCATGATAAAGATAAAAATCGGAAAAAATTCACCCACAATAAAGACGATAAGAGGATTAATTTTTAATAATAATAATATTGCCAAAAAGTTATAAATAAATTATTTAAACAGAACATTGTTTAAAAAATTTTTAGATGTTTTTTTTTTTTTGACACGTGAAATGAATTTGGTGATTTTTCTGACTACGCAAGAATTTTTAAAAAATTTTCTTACTATTTTGAAATTTCGATTTTCGGAAATTTGTAAAGGTCTCATTTACGAAATTATTCGTTAAATGCCCCGAAAACCTTCTTCATTGTAATATACAACGTTTTAACAAAAACATATCCAAATTTCACGATTTTCCCTTGATTTTTCAAAATTAAAAAATTTTCGAAAACCGAAATTTCAAAATGGTAAGAAAATTTGAAAAAAATTCATGCGTAGTCAGAAAAATCACCGAATTCATTTTACGTGTCAAAAAAAAAAAAAAAAAAAAAAAACATTCTCTAAAAATTTTTTAAACAATGTTTTGTTTAAATAATTTATTGATAACTTTTTGGCATTGTTATTATTAAAAATTAATCCTCATATCGTCTTTATTGCGGGTGAATTTTTTCCGATTTTTATCTTATCATGAAGTATGCAATATTGTCGACTAAAGTCACTTTTGGTTGGGAAGGTACACGTCCGATACATCCTTAAATTCATCGATTGAAATTTATCGCATCAAACCAAATCGTCATATTTTTGTCGTCTTACCATCGCGGCTTCAACCGCCTCTTGTACGAAAATCTGTTTTTCCAACTCCGTGGATTCCTCAAATTTTCGAAGCTGTTTCGCCACAGAGAGATACTGTTGCATGAAAAATTTCAGCCTAGTTCTCAATAACTCGGGTGACTCATCGGACGAGTGATTCTGGGGGTCAAACAATTATCAAATAAGCAAAAAAAAAAAAACAAAAAAAAAAAAAAACAACGCGCATGAAAAAATAAAATTAATAGAAATCGTGCCAACACGGCGATTCGCTCACCTGAAGCTTCGTAAGTTGTTCGAGAATCTGTCGACGAGTTTTCTCACTCTCCGCCAATTCTCGTTGCAATTTTTCCACCGTCCTGTTGTGCTCAATCTGCGACGATTGCGCATGAAATTCCATATAAATTATTACGTCCATTTCAATTTATGAAAAAAATTAATTTTTTCCACGAAATAATTAAATCGATCGATCGAAAATTCATCGCATCGAATCAAATGGATATTTTTGTCGTCTTACCATCGCGGCTTCGACCGCATCTTCTACGTACACCTGTTTTTCCAACCTTGTGAATTCCCGAAGTTCTTCATGCTCTTTCGACAGAGCGAGATACTGTTGTGCGAAAAAAAATGACCCAGGTCTCCATTCCTCATCTTCATCGAGTTTCTCGGGCGACGAGGATTCACTGAGGACAGCATCGATAACTCCGTAAAATTGCAACAAAACGATAGGACAAAAAAGTCTTGTCGAAATTTCGAATAATTTAAAAATTATGCCTGATCGCGCGAAGCTGCATTGTGGGGGGATGTCTTGAAATTCAAGAGATATTGTTTTAAAAAAAAATGGACTTGGCAGTTTTGTTTTTCCATTATAACGACGTAACGGCGTTAACAAAACAAAATTTAGAGAAGATTATGGATTTTTTTCAAAGAGTTTCACGTGTTTCAAGTGCACACGTACGATATATTCTTTTCGGGTGTTGTCTCGGGGCTTTTAGGCTCCTCGCCCAGAATTTCTACATGATCGTTAAATCGAATCCGGCGCCGCGGCCTTCCTATACCGTCCATCGAAGTTCCATCGAACAGACGAACGCGAGATCTTTCGCACGCGGCTGTTAAAAAATAATAATAATAATAATAATAATAATACAACGCATATTGCCGTATAATTATTATTCTTACACGGAGAGAAAAGTCCTAGAAAAATTACCGGGCTTGCCACTGTAAAGTGGGGGCAAACGACAAATGTTTGAGACATTTTCGACGAAAAATGAAAAAAATTGACTGGCAGCACAGAAATTTTTACCATGCTGTTTGAAAAAAAATTCTGTGCTGCCGGTCAATTTTTTTTCATTTTTCGTAGAAAATTTCTCAAACATGTCGTTTGCCCCCACTTTACAGTGACAAGTACGGTAATTTTTCGAGGACTTTTCTCTCCGTGTATAAGAATTAAATAATAAAACTTGCTTTGACTGGAAATGTCGTCGAGCGATTTATCGTCAGTTTCCTTGATAGTCGGAAGACTACCGAGCATGTTAAATGCTTGGCGGAACATGCCAGGACTGCCCCGCTTTCGTCGCGATTTCAATTTACGCTTAAGCTTGTTGTCTGCTTCGGGCACATTTTTGCCCGATACTATTATACGCGTAGTCAGTAGCTCTATGCGGTCATTCGACAACCGACCTGTGCAATCTTTCGACACCAATTTCGATTCCATTTTAACCAAGGTAGAGTTGGCCGCATGCGTTTTCTGCATGAAATAATTCATGAATCGCTTGACAAAGATAGCCGAGATAGGAGCGTGTGGGTACATGATTCGAATTACTTGGCGTTATCACAATTTCGAATGGAACAAAAAAAGCTGCTGCTCGGAGCTTGCTTTCTCGTAGACCAAATTTAGTTTTCGCGAAACAAAAAAAAAATCGAATTTTCAAATGTTAATTTGTTCAGCATTTTTCAAATCGTCGAAAAAAATCACATTCGGAGTGTGTCCGGCCAGATTGTGAGGTACGAGATGATCTTTTTTAGGCGGTACGAACTTCTCGACGAATTTCCAAATATCTCGCGGAATGACCGTTAAGATTTCTGCATCTGCACTTTTAAACGTTCGGGCCAGCCAGAACTTCGAAAATACAATTCGGAGACTGAAATGTCCAACAAGATTTTTCTGTATCTTTTTATTATCTGAACGCGAATTAAAAAAAAAAAAAATTATTTCGAATTTGCAAATTTATTTTTTCTATCAATACTTTGGCTCGCTGCACGTTCTAAACCATGACTCGGGTGAAAATGTTTAAAGAGAGCCTTATATTTCTTTTCCAATTCTCTAAACGTGGATTTTATCAAAAAAAAATTTTCCGATTTTGAAATTTTTTCTTTCGTATCAATACTTTGGCTCGCCGTACGTTCTAAACTATGACTCGGGTAAAAATATTTTAGGAGAGACTTCTGTTTTTTTTTCCAATTGTCTAAACGCGGATTTTTTCAAAAAATTCTTTTTCCGAATTTGAAAATATTTTTTTTTGTATCAATACCAAAGTATTGATACATATCGGGCTACATTGATACATTGATACATCGGATACATTGATACGGCGGGCCAAAGCCCGCCGTACGCTCGGTACGTCCCAAACCATGACTCGGGTAAAAATGTTTTAACAGAGTCTTCTGTTTTTTTTTCCATTTCTCTAATATTTTTTCCATCCTCTTCTTTCTCTGAATTCTCTGATTTTTTCAAAAATCGCGGATTTTTTTCAACTTTTTGAATTTTTGGAAATTTTTCCATAAACAATTTCAAAATTTAGAGAAATTATTCAATGTGCGTATATATGCGTCATTACCAGTTAACTGGTTTATACAAAAAAATTGTAATTCGGTAAAAAATTTTTTTGAAAAAATCCGCGTTTAGAGAATTAAAAAAAAACAGAAGACTCTCTTAAAACATTTTTACCCGAGTCATGGTTGAGGGTGTGCAGCGGGACAATGTATTAATACAAAAAAATTTCAAATTCGAAAAAAAAAACACTTTTTAAAAAATCCGCGTTTAGAAAATTGGAAAAAAAAACAGAAGTCTCTCTTAAAACATTTTTATTCGAGTCATGGTTTAGGACGCGCAGCGAGCCAAAGTAATGATACAAAAAAAATATTTTCAAATTCGGCAAAAGAATTTATTGAAAAAATCCGCGTTTAGAGAATTGGAAAAGAAACCGAAGTCTCTCTTAAAACATTTTTACCCCAGTAATAGCTTAGGACGTACGGCGAGCCAAAGTATTAATACAAAAATATAATGTATTCAAATTGGAAAAAAAAAAACTTTTTGAATAAATCCGAGCTTAGAGAATTTAAAGAAAAAACAGAAGACTCTCTTAAAACATTTTTACCCCAGTCACAGTTTAGGACATACGGCGAGCCAAAGTATTAATACAAAAATATAAAATATTCAAATTTGAAAAAAAAAAAAAACATTTTTACCCGAGTCATGGTTTAGGGTGTGCAGCGGGACAAAGTATTAATACAAAAATATAATGTATTCAAATTCGAAAAAAAAACTTTTTGAATAAATCCGAGTTTAGAGAATTTAAAGAAAAAACAGAAGACTCTCTTAAAACATTTTTACCCGAGTCATGGTTTAGGGTGTGCAGCGAACCAAATTATTAATACAAAAAAAAAATTTCAAACTCGAAAAAAAAAACATTTAAAAAAAATCCGCGTTTAGAAAATTGGGAAAAAAACAGAAGACTCTCTTAAAACATTTTTACCCGAGTCATGGCTTAAGACGTGCAGCGAGCCAAAGTAGCAATACGAAATAAAAATTTTAAAATTCGAAAAAAAAACTTTTTGAAAAATCCGCGTTTAGAGAATTCGATCAACCATTCATCTTGATCAATTCCGATATTATCTCTATAGAAAAGTATTAAAAAAATTGAATGCTTTTCACGAACAGTACAAATGTATAAACATTGTAGATATAAATAATTTCGAAAACCGTGAACGAAAAATAGAGACAAAAATTAGCAGATTATGGTGTACTTACCGAGAAGAGATGATCCTTTAATTTTTTTTCACTTATTTCCCACTTTTTTCACACTTTCTACAACTCCACGAACCGCACTCTTCGGTGATCAACGATCGACTGACGACTGACTGAACTACCTCGTGCGGCCTAGCCGGTGCGGAAGCCGGAAGCGACGTACAGCGACGCAAAAGTGACATAAGAGACGGGGCGATGTGTAGAGAACGAGCGAATGAGACAGAACATACTTTTACACAGTACGCCCTATTTTAGCTTAGGGCCAAGCTTAGGCCCTATGTCATACGTAGTACTTACTATAGTATAACGCTTATTCCGGTCCAAACGCTATTGTGATAAATACGATAACCATAGAGTGGGAAAAAAATATTTTCAGATAGATCCTGCAGCAATCCATATCGACCCGAAGGAATAGACTATCATCAGCACAGCCGATACGCGGCCACACAGAAAGTCCAAAAATCGAGACGCTCGGCGCAATTAATAGTCCAGTCGAATTAGACATAAAATCAAGTGACTTTTATTCTGGCATAACGCATCTTAGCCGATTTTTTGTAGCTAGATTAGACCCCCACAAACATACGCTAAAAATTTCTGACAAAATTCGGTCTGGGTTTGGCCGCAAAAAAAGTTTAAACAATTGAAAAGTCACCTTTCGTGGATAAACTGTTTTCCTATAGGTTATATACATGAAAACTGTGGATACAAAAGTTATTCGTCTCATAATTCTCTAAAAAACAAGCCTTTGCGCGATCAATTATCGTTATTTGTTTAGCCACAAAATGAAAAAAAAAAACAATGAAAATTTTGTTTTTTCATTTGTTGTTATAAATGGATGAATAATTAACGAATGGCTTTGAAACTCATGGTGCAAGTAATACAATGTGGCCCCTGGAGAACGGTCTAAAGATTTCTTACCTGCGTTATATAGTTAAGCAACAATACGCGATATAAGCCAAAATCCGTACAGCGGCTGTCATTACCGGCCCGCTTGGCCTACCGGGTTGAAAAAAAATCATGGTATTAGTTCATGGGAAGTACTTTCCGTAAATTAAAAAGAAAAAATTTCCTACTGAAAAAAGACAATTTTTTGGTGATTTAAAAATGTTTGCTTTTAAACAAATAGAGATATCTCCGACAATTGATGTATCATTGTCGGTATTATTATTGATTCTTCTTACCCTATCTTTGACGAGTAATTAAAAAAAAAATCTAAAAATCGTGATTAAAACTGGAGATAACAGTGTTTCAGTTTTATTTTGTTTATTATTTTCTCAATTGATATTAAGAAACGAAAAAAAATTTAAATTCACTCAGTACCTCAAGGAATCGTTGTGAATTTTTTCAGATATGTAGGAGTATTTAATCTAATTGTAAGTAAAAAAAATTGTTGTAATTCGTCGAGCGCCGGCACTCGGGAAAATGTGCTCGGGCGGCGTAGTGGGCTTAAGGCTCCGCGCACCGAGCCGCACTCGCCGCTTACTATAAACAAATGAATAATTTGGTTGAAAATCATCGTAGGATAAATTTTTTTTTTAACTATGCTGTTTTTTTCTCAATAATTGGAATATGCAATTGAATTTTCGATATTTATGATATTTAACTTTTTTTTAAATACTTTAATCATGCACTTTGTAAATATTAACGTAAATAATTTTAAAAACATACGGTACTCGTAAAAAAATTAAAGCTCATTCAATTGTCAATGATATTTAATATCACAATACTGAAAATTATTGTGAACGTGTATTTTACGCCTATAACTATGAATCTACATACTTATCTAGTATTTTTTTTCGAAATTTTTTATACATATAGAAAGATTTTTACATTATTAGAAAATTACACTATTTGAAATCATACGTACAAGTGTAGATATGCGGATGGGGTCCAATATCATATTAATATATTATTACAGCGCATGTTTCGTTTTTTTTTACAAGCAGGCGAATATTCCGTTATTGAATCGCGATTTAATAACGGAATATTTGCCTGTAAAATACACGTTCACAATAATTTCCAGTGTTCTGATATTAACCCTTCGTTGTAACACTTATTTTGTGTCCCATAAGAAATACATTGGTTCTCCGGGTCAATTTGACCCAGTATGGCAACGAAGGGTTAAATATCATTGACAATTGAATGGGCTTTAATTATCTTCCGAGTACCGTATGATTTTAAAATTATTTACATTAATATTTACAAAGCACATGACTAAAGTATTTTAAAAAAGTGAATTATCATAAATATCGAAAATTCAATTGCATATTCCAATTGTTGAGAAAAAAACAGCATAGTTAAAAAAAAAAATTTATCCTACGATGATTTTCAACCAAATTATTCATTTGTTTATAGTAAGCGGCGAGTGCGGCTCGGTGCGCGGAGCCTCAAGCCCCCCCCCCCCCCCCCCACTACGCCGCCTGATCACATTTTCCCGAGTGCCGGCGCTCGACGAATTTCAACAATTTTTTTTACTTAGATTAAATACTCCTACAGATCTGAAAAAATTCACGGCGATCCTTGAGGTATTGAGTGAATTTAAATATTTTTTTTGTTAATATCAGTTGAGAAAATAATAAAAGAAAAAAAAATCGGAAACACTGTTATCACCGGTTATAATCAAGATTTTTAGATTTTTTTTTAAAATTATAATTAAGGGTTACAACAGCTTTCCACCAACCGATCAAGCTGCAAATTTTTTTGGGTGCATTGGGAGTATAGCGGAACGATTTACATTAAAAATGAAGTTGGCTAAAATTATTATTTTTTTTAAATTTTTTTCCCACCCCATAATACCTGCACCCACCACCCACCGCCTGCCAGACGAACGATTATCGGTAAAGGGTCCTTCACGTAAAGTGTCTGCCGGAGTTTTATTGTGGCTAAAATTCCTGGGCCGATTTGGTAGCTCGCAACCGCGAAGAGCACAAAAAACGTAACAAGTTTATGCGTGTACATATGTATATAAGCAACAAAGTAGCAGTCGCAAAATACTTCGCGCGTACAGCATAGGCATAGCGGCTCCATCCGTTTTATTCGAGTTTATTATATAGATATATATATATAGCACGCGTGTGGAAAGTAGAGAAAGAAAGTGAGGTAGCGTGGTCCGCTGACTCCTCGAAAACTATTGGGCATATGCGTGGAGAGAAAGAAAGAATAACTGGGCAAGGTTGGAGGGCAAGAGGGAAGCAACGAAAGAGAAAGAGCGATAGTGGCATCTGTACGTGAGGGTGAGATGCGGATAGGGGAGAAAAAATATCGCCGCGCGATATTTTTTCGAGGCCAATAGCTCAGCGAAATAATTCGGCTGAAAATGATGATATTTGGAGATTGCGTGAACTCGAAAGGAAAAAATAACATTTCATTGATAAATAACAATTTTCATTTTTAAACTATACATGGATCTTGAGAAATTTATAATTGTTAACTATAAGGTCCACTAAGTAAATTGATTACATGAATATTATAATTTTTCTACACCATCCTGTCCTGTTCACATTTGAACAATTAATTCTTATCTAAATAATGATAATATTGCCGTCAAAGTACAAAAATCTGAAAATTCACTATAAGTTCAACTTTAACCTTGAATAACGTTCAAAGGAGTGAATTTATCGAAAAATCATAAGAGATTTTTTTTTGTAGAGCGTTCAATTTCCTACAAAAATATATATCTTTCATTGCCATATATTTACTTGTTCAGAAGAAAAAAAAATTAAATGTAAAAAGTGGCAAAATTCCGTGTTATTTGAACAGGAAATGTATCGTCTTTTTGACAAGGTTTAATATGAATATTAAGGGCTTATTTCGGTCTGGTATTTTTTTTTCAGGTCATAGACTAGAAATTTAGGGGGTGGTGCAAAAAAAAACCAACTTGGTAAATAACGGACACCCTAATATATATATATACACGCACGTGTTAATTTGTCAATTTTCAAAATTCGAAATTTCTAAAACTATTGCGATGCGCCAAAAATCCTTTCAGCCAAAGTTTTATATTGTCAAAAAGGTCTTGCCAAATTTCAGCCAAATCGGCGGAGGGACGCTTTTTCGGAAGATTATACCTGCTTCGGCGCTCATTCTGGTAATGGGCGTATAGACTTGCAAGAAATACATTGTAGCACCATGTATTTTTACGCTTGCCGAACACGCCTGCTCGAGGGGTGACCACGGGGGGACTCGAATTATTTGACTGCGCAGTAACACACTTTGGCGGCATTATATAGACAAAAAATCAAACGGTGGGTAAACTTCCCCATTGCCGTATTCAAAACGGTTGTTCGTTTGCACGCTCCTTGTTCTATATGTCGGTTGCGCTGGTATTTTCGGAGAGACAGACACCGTGAAACATCGCGAAAACTCGATAAATCGTGATATTTAAGACAAAATGGATAGTATCAACAGTCGCAATTAAATTCGGACCGTTGTTAAAGCGCGAAAGGGAAGAAAATCTTCCAATACAATGGGCCGTTCAGAAAAACTCTATCGCTCCTCTGAATCCTGAGCTCAAAAAAAAAAAAAAACGGAGAACCTTTCTATTTCGGTGAGTCGTTTTATCCATCGATATACAGCTTCAATGAGGAAAAATAAATCTCTGATATCCGCGACTCTGGCTCGACGAGCATGCGACTTATCGCGGTTCTTCTTCGCGACTCGAATCTCAATATATATACATATATATCGCTCGAATGCGCTGCATCTCCTCTTCACCTCGTTTTCAACCATTTTCACCGAGTCTCGTGTTTTTGTTTTTTTATTTTTGCCAAAAGAGTTCCAATAATCGAGGTTCCATCGACAATCTCATTGTGTCGCTATATTTTCATTTTTTTTCGAGTCCTTATAGCTTGCCCAAATATTTACACCATATTTTCAGGTTCACTGAAGACCTTTGGGAAAAAAATTAATGTTAAACTTGTGTCTCTAAACTTGCACGAATTTTCTATCGTATCGATAGAAATTCTATGTTGCCATTTCTCGTCGGGCACAAATATATAAAAAAAAAAATAAGATTTATCCATAGTAATGTTTCGAGTCTTGGACATTGGCATTTTTTTAAAACGCTCTTCTTGATTTTTCCGTCTGGCGCATCGTACAATAATTTGATAAATATAAGTTTTTTTTTTTTGCCGTTTCTCGTCAGATCACATATTTGACACATATGCCAAACCAATTACGACGTATATAATGTCGCAAAGCCCATCATTGATGCGGCAAAATCAATGGCATCAACGGAACTATTTTTGCCTATACGGGCAAACTAGTTCCGGAAAAAAATTTACGATCATGGTCGAGGGGAGATAGTTCGGGAGTCATATACCCCTCGCGATTGATTATATATTCGACCGAGCGACAAGGAATTAAAACAGAGAATTTTTATTAAGGTAAAAAAGACCATTTTCACACTTCATTTTATAGCGCTCTTATTATTTCGCATACGATTTGATAATATTATTAATTTTTCAGAGTATCGTACATAGAAATCTACAATGGAAAAATCAACGGATCTTTTGGACAAGAAATGGTGTTGATCTGAAAATCAAAGAGAAGAAAAACGGCCAGGCTGGAATGAACTGGCCAATTGTTCGAAAATGGTTTTGGCGATCATGCGAAAAGGCTTGAAGAATCGAAGAATCGGGAAAACCAAAACATGAACGCGAGAAGCAGCCGAAGCAATACGATATTTCGAATTGTGAGTTTATTTGGTTTTTCAATGAGAACTTATCCATACGCAAATAATTTTGATCAAAAGAATAATGTAAAATAAGACAATACTCTTGAGGCATTCCATATTGCATAGATCTGGCTATGGCTGTAAGTATTTTTTTTAAATTTCTTTCCAGTATGTCGTGGAATAAAATTAAATGATTACACGAATTTTCAGATTTTTTTTTTCGAAAAGTGCGTCAATTTTTACTCGTTAATTTTAAAAAACTTACTCGCCCCCCAAAAGTCTTTCATAAATTTGTAACATATATTTGAGAATCAGATATTTACGTCAGGGCTAAAAAAAAGTGCACTCGTTATCGATTATTTTTCACGTACTCTTCGCCACTCATTGCAACAGTTATTTGTAATTTTTTTTACGCATTTTACGTTTAATATACGTTTAATTATCATATACGTTTAATATATACGTTTAATATAGCATGAATAATGTTCTGCATAATAATTAACGAGCCCCCTCTCCCCCCGTGGTGGTGAAAAACTTCGAGAAAAATTACATAAAACAACGTTGTGATTCGAAACAAACGAAATAATGTACAAAATTAAAAATATATAATTATGATTTTTATCCATAATTAATAACCATTGATAGAAATCATTATTAAATTATAAATATTCTGAATTATTTCATTTTTTTTAATGCAGCATTCGTACCAATTCTGCTTGACGTCTTTCAGTCAGGGAATAATAAAATATAATAATAAAATAAAACGTTCAAATATTCGAAATTCGAAGACTATAAATTTAATTCCATAATGATCCGTTTCGCGATGTCGCTGCCGAATGGACACTCCTTCCGCGGCGTCTATTTTCCCGCGGATTTCGTGTTGTAACTGGTTATAACCATTGTAACGAGTGGATCAGACTCGTCGCGGGGGGTGTTTCTTTAATGAAAATGTCAAATAAATATTTCGTGCAACTTTGAATATTTCGTAAGATGCGAAAAACCGATAATTTTGGAGTATCTGGTGTAACGCTAGCATTACAAAAAGTCGTTGAATTCTCGCCTGGCCTCGAATAAACGAGGTTATGTTCGCTAACTCGTTCATTCGCGAACTCGTTCGTCCCTTTAAATTTTTCTACAACGACAAAAAAATAATACGATCGCAACGGACAAGTATTCGCAGATCCTGAGCTGGTAAGCCATCGAACAAATTTATTCTCTGGTCTCTTGGCTTTCTTTTTTTTTTCTCAACGAAACGCACCATCGTTTGCAATATCTTTTTTTTTTTTTTATTTTCCTTCACAATCGTTGGAGACAATTTTCGAACTTTTGTCACCTGTTGCATCTACATCGATCAAATATGTCATTGTTTCGTAAAGTGTTTGAATTAAAAAAAAAAGTCAGCTTTAGGGCTTCAGTAACGACTTGCAATATTTTTACTTCCTCATGGAGGAAGCTCGGAGATGGAAATTTTTTTTTTTTTCCCGAGTTATTCACGCCTGTGCGTCAAAAAATATGCTGAAACGTCGGAAAATCATTTAAAAAAAAATAAATAAATAAATAAATAAACAAAAGTCCGGACGTGCGAGTGTGCATGAGTGTAACGATTGAAAAATTCAAACTCGCATAACTTGAGAACGGCTTGAGCTACGAGTCCGTCGTTCCGCAGACGAGTAAAACCTTGCCGCCCCCTTTGTTTCCGGCAATTTTTTATTGAAATTATTCCAAAAATTACAAAATTTTATGGCATATTGAAATATTTTCGAAAATTCTCCGTCGTCGATCTGCCTTGCGCAAATTTTTGAGATATCAAGATTTTTTTTTTTTACGTCATTGGAATATCGTTGAAGGATGTTCGGTATGAAATTTGCCAAAAATTCGTGAAAAGCTTCGAATTTTTGGATGTTTTTGTGATTTTCCAAAATATTTCTCCCGCCGAATTATGGTGGTAATGTTCAGCTGACAATTTTGGTTTTTTTTTTTTTCTTTAAGAATCTTTGAGATGAAAGTTATGGATGGATCAGTGGGAAAAGACGATTGCGCCATGATCACACCGCCAAAAACGAAAAAAATGATACAGGGTAAGAATAAATGTTCATTGCCAAGTTTTTTGAGCGCATAGCTTTGAGCTCGTACTTACATTTAATTACAAATGGAAATTCAGGGATTGTTTATCGTTGCGTTTCGTGCCGAGACGGGTCTCGGTGCACCGAAAAATCATTCTTTGTTTGATTTGTGAATAATTCATTTATTAGCAATTATTTCATGAAAATATCAAACTTATTTGAATCTTTAAAAAAATGGAATTACAGATTTCATTACGATTACTGGATGTAATTGTAATTTTTTTCAGCTTAATTATAATTACTCGTAGCAAGCGTAATTAATTTCAATTTTGTCACAATTATTCGGAATAATTACAATTAAATTGAAATGCATTACGAGTACAGGCAATAATTGAAATGAATTTCAATTTCATTATAATTAATTGCAATTACTTCGAGTAATTGTATTGAAATTAAAGTTAATTAAAATTAATCCGTGCAATCGAAACTAATTGTAATTTTATTACAATACCGCAGAGCAATTGGTAATTATATTGAAATTAATTGAGATTACTTCGTGTAATTGCAACTAATTTTAAGTTAATTACAATTTCACAGTACAATTGGTAATTGAATTGAAATAACTTCGAGCAATTTCAACTAATTTAAATTTAATGACAATTCCGCAAACTAATTGGTAAAAATAGATTTTTTATTGCAATTTCGTTCAATTATGCTCCGCACCGTCCATGAAAATTCAATCGATCGTCGCAAAATTTTGTTGAAATCCAGCGCGTTTGCCGTTTCAATTGTTGAGTGTTCAATTGCTCCTTCGATGAATTACAGATTTCATTACGATTACTGGATGTAATTGTAATTTTTTTCAGCTTAATTATAATTACTCGGAGTAGGTGTAATTAATTTCAATTTCGTCACAATTATTCGGAATAATTACAAATAAATTGCAATTACTTTGAGTAATTGTATTGAAATTAAAGTTAATTAAAATTAATCCGTGCAATCGAAATTAATTGCAATTTCATTACAATACCGCAGAGTAATTGACAATTAAATTGAAATTAATCAAGATTACTCCGCGTAATCGCAACTAATTTTAATTTTATTACAATTACACATTATATAATTGGTAATTGAATTGAAGTAACTTCGAGTAATTCCAACTAACTCAAATTTAATGACAATTCCGCAAAGTAATTGGTAAAAAATAGATTTTTCATTACAATTTCACAGTGTAATTGGTAATTACAATTCATAGTGTAATTGGAATTGAAATAACTTTGAGTAATTCAAACTAATTTAAATTTAATGACAATATCGCAAAGTAATTGGTAAAAAAAATAGTTTTTTTATTGCAATTTCGCTCAACTCTCCTCCGCCCCGCCCATAAAAATTCAATCGATCGTCGCAAAACTTTGTCGAATTTCAGCCCGTTTGCCGTTTCAATTGTTCAGTGTTCAATTACTCCTTCAATAAATTACAGATTTCATTACGATTACTGGATTTAATTGTAATTTTTTTCAGCTTATTAATTATAATTACTCGAATTAAGTGTAATTAATTTCAATTTCGTCACAATTATTCGGAATAATTACAATTGTATTGAAATTAGTCAATTACTCCGTATTGTATTTAAAAAAAGTCAATTAATCCGTGCAATCGCAATCAATTGTAATTTCATTACAATACCGCGGAGCAATTGACAATTATAAATTGAAATTAATCAAGATTACTCCGCGTAATCGCAACTAATTTTAATTTTATTACAATTTCACATTATATAATTGGTAATTGAATTGAAATAACTTCGAGTAATTCCAATCAATTTAAATTCAATGACAATTCCGCAAACTAATTGGTAAAAATAGATTTTTTATTGCAATTTCGTTCAATTATGCTCCGCGCCGTCCATGAAAATTCAATCGATCGTCGCAAAACTTTGTCTCGAATTCCGGCCCGTTTGCCGTTTCAATTGTTGAGTGTTCAATTACTCCTTCAATAAATTACAGATTTCATTACGATTACCGAATGTAATTGTAATTTTTTCAGCTTAATTATAATTACTCGGAGTAAGTGCAATTAATTTCAATTTCGTCACAATTATTCGGAATAATTACAATTAAATTGCAATTACTTTGAGTAATTGTATTGAAATTAAAGTCAATTAAAATTACTCCGTGCAATCGCGACTTAATATTAATTTTATTACAATATCACAGTGTAATTAGAATTGAAATAACTTTCAGTAATTCCAACTAATTTAAATTCAATGAAAATATCGCAAACTAATTGGTTAAAAAAAAATAGATTTTTTATTGCAATTTCGCTCAACTCTCCTCCGCGCTGTTCTCAAAAAACCTCAATCGATCGTCGCAAAACTTTGTCTCGAATTCCAGCCCGTTTGCCGTTTCAATTGTTGGGCACGTCGGCAACGCCGAAAGCGCTGTCGAGCATGAAACGCAAGCACGCGTCGCCCTCCCCCACCGAATGTCGTAGTTCGAAAATCGTCAAGATCACGTCCAGGGAAAATTCCAACGATAAGAAAATCTCGGAAACGAGCATAGATGAGAAAAAATTGACGAAAGATGTATTGCCGGTTGCTCGGGAAAATCCTTCGACAGACGCAACGAACGTATCGATTGTCAGTGATGCGACAGCGACGACGGACGAGAAAATCGATGCGAAGTGTCGAGCAAAGTGCCGCGATGTAGCGCAATTTTTGGAAAAATCGAACGAACCGAGTAAATGCCAGCCGGTCGTTTTGTTGACTCGATGCGACGGCGGCGGCGGCGGCGGCGCTGAGAATGAAAATTATTCGGAATTTAAAAGCGCGATCACGGGAAGCGACGATGTTTCCGGGATAAGCGACGAATCGAGCAACGAGGAACTCGCCAAGGAGCTCGATGATTCGGATGACGATGATCCCGAGAAAGCGAGATCATCCGAAGCTTCGAGCGACAGCGCGGCTGCTAATTCGGATTCGGATTCGTTGATCGGGATCTCATCGTCGGACGACGAAACGGACGAGGCAAGGAGAGGCAGCGCGAACGAGAGAAAGGAGGACGATATGGGAATTGTCAATGGCGCGGATAACGATAAAACACCGACTTCCGGTGTTAAAACGGACGTTACGAGCGCAGCGAGACGAAGATTGACGCCCAAGCAGCTGGAGAAGAAGATTGAATCGACGAAACGTCGCGAGGAGCGACGAATGGAACGAATCGTAAATATAATGTCTTTTATTAAATTAAAAACTAAATAATTACGAAGTTACGCGAATAATGGTCGAAAAAAAAAAGAAAAAAAAAAAAACGAATCTCGAACGACGAAATACCTGAGAGATGTGCTCGATACGATTTCAAGGGCCGAGCATGGATTTTTATGACAAAAAAAAAAAAAAAACGGTTAATTTTCAAATATACGAAGCATTCTCGGTCAGCTCGGCCCATTCATTTTCATCGAGGTATAAAAAAAAAAAAAGATCGAAAAAATTCGAGTTTGGGTTTGGGTGCTTGGAAAAACTTTTTTGTGAATTTTTTCAGATTTTTTTGGCCACTGGGTACGAAAATGTGGTCGATTTTTGAAAATTAACCGTTTTTTTTTTTTGAAACTTTATTCAGTATTCTTTTAATAATATTTTCATACATAAAACTTGTCTTTTTTCCGTCAGTTTTCGACTTGAAAATATTTGCAGATTTTTAAAATCAATTTTTAAGCTTTTTTTTTTGCCTGAAAAGAAAACTCGAAAAATTTCCTTCAAAATGTCATTTTCATGTGTACGGGCAACTTTGATTATCGGGGGTAAAATTTTAAATACTCCTTGTATGCATACAATTCACAAAAAAATAATTAACGAAAGTGGAGATTCAATTCTTGCATCCGGAAAAAAATTACAGTCCAGTTGATCGATTGGTTTCATTCATGAGATAAATTTCAGTATTTTCCACATTAATATTTGATTGTATACGGAGAAGAAACGATAAGAAAAAGCGACTGTCGACGAAAAAAAAAAACTTCACGAGACGCGTATTAGAAATTTATTACTCTAAAAAAACGTATTAAAAAAAAAAAAAAACTTCACGAGACGTGAAGTGAATGTAAGAAATTTCTAATACACGTCTCGTGAAGTTTTTTTTTCGTCGAAAGTCGCGTTTTTCTAATTGTTTCTCATTTTTAGTGATTATTTATCAGTGATTTTGTACAACCAAATTTTAATGTAGAAAATACTGAAATTCATTTTATGAATTTCAGTGCTTTACGAGTGTCATACGAACGATTTTCACTTTTTTGAATTCAACTTTGTTGAATTTCAGCGCATTTGCCGTTTCAATTGTCGAGTGTTCAATCACTCCTTCAATGAATTGCAGACTTCATTACGATTACTGGATGTAATTGTAAATTTTTTCAGCTTAATTATAATTACTCGTAGTAAGCGTAATTAATTTCAATTTCGTCACAATTATTCGAAATAATTACAATTAAATTGAAATGCATTACAATTACAGGCAATAATTGCAATGAATTTCAATTTCATTATAATTAAGTGCAATTACTTTGAGTACGATTACTGGATGTAATTGTAAATTTTTTCAGCTTAATTATAATTACTCGCAGTAAGCGTAATTAATTTCAATTTCGTCACAATTATTCGGAATAATTACAATTAAATTGAAATGCATTACAATTACAGGCAATAATTGCAATGAATTTCAATTTTATTATAATTAAGTGCAATTACTTTGAGTAATTGTATTGAAATTAAAGTCAATTAAAATTAATCCGTGCGATCGAAACTAATTGTAATTTCATTACAATAGCGCAGGGCAATTGACAATTAAATTGAAATTAATCAAGATTTCTCCGCGTAATCGCAACTAATTAAAAAAAAAAAAAAGAAAATTTAAACCAGAAGATCTTAGGCGGATACGTCCTTTGAGCATTAGTCCTTCTTCGATATGAACCTAAAACTGGATGGTCATATCCGCCAAGATACGACCTTCTGCTTTTAGGTTTTAAAATTCCTAATTTCCAATTATTCGCGCGTTTTAATCATTTTTACAACAAATTACGGGGGAAAAAACAATTATACGAACTTATGGCACTAAAATCGTCTTTTTGGCGCTTACGATCTTGTTCCATTACATACGCGATATCAATAATTCAATTTTTTTATGAATATTTTTCGATTAAAAAGAAAAAAAGCAAACAAATTCATCAAAATAATATGACCAACTGTGTCCAAAAGCCCGATTTCGTCAATCCGATACTCGGGGGTAAAAAAAAGTATGCATTGGAAATGAAACTTTTTTTTCATTCCCGGCCCCAAACTCATGTATACCCGTTGAAAATTCGACCGAGGCGTTGCTCGTCAGAAGTTCGACTTCGGATGGTTCATTATCCGCTTGTATAGGAAAAATCTCGAGGCTGAGAGAGAATGCGGGAGGGGAAAATCGGGGAACGGTCGCTTGTGCGCGGGTTACCGGGCGGGCAGCGTGCGAAAGAAAGGTCCGCGTCACAAATTCTTGAGCGAACATTGTAATACATCTGTTTTATTTTTATATCTTGAATAACTATGTACATGAAGCATTTCGACTCGTTGCGAACTTTTTCCCAAAGTTTCGATGATTATTTCGATCAATTTTCATTAAATTCTTATAATTTTTAACGTGTTTATTAGGGTGTCGAAAATGAACTTTTTTTTTTATCTTCGCTCCTATCACTCAAAACTTTAGGTTTTGACATTAAAGAGGTCCTCGTTCAAGGATATTAGGAAAAGAGAACAAAATTATTTATCGTTTAATTCGACCGTTTAATTCGACGAATTCGATGAAAATTCGACGCATCTACAGATATATTAGTAGCTGCATATTACATGGTGTGAATGTATCTGAATATGCACGGTTGCGTATGCAACAGTAATTTCTGTACAGAGACTCAATGAAAAGTTCGCTGCGTATGACCACCAGGGCCGTGTATATATTTTATAATCAATTTATTGTGCGCCTGGGACGAATCCCGTATGCACGTAAATCAAATATTATTATTAAATCATGGTGGCCACTGGTCAGGGAAAACAGGGAAGTCAGGAAAAAGTCAGGGAATTCGAAAATGGTCAGGGAAGTCAGGGAAAAGTCAGGGAATTTTTTTAATGAGTCAGGGAGTTTTTTGGCAATACAGAACGAGAGAGGATGCACTATAAAGGAGCAACTTTTTTCCACCTGCTCAGAATTTTCAATCGAAATCTTCGATCGAAATAGTATTGAAAATTTGTAACGCTACATGCTTAAGCATTGGACCAGTGTCGCGCTGCGCCACGAAGAGAGACTAGAGCGAGAGAGAGAGAGAGAGAGAGAGAGAGAGAGAGAGAGAGAGATTGATTGATTGATTTATTAATTATGCCATGGCAAGCCTTTACAGAAAACAAAAAAAATACAGAAAACAAAAGATTATAATATAGAAGATAGATTATAGCATAATAAAAACGGATTGTGATGGAGTAAGCTGTTGCGAGCTGAATACATCTTGGAAAATTCAGCAATTCAAGATTGCGATACTATTAGATATTTAAAAGATAGAGAGAGAGTGAGCGAGTGAGAACGGTCGTTCCCAACTTTCGGCCGAAAGGGCGAAAAAAATTATGGAACAAATGTTACGATAGAACTACAATTCTGTACATGAAAATAATACCGAATAATTTTTTTTTTTTAAAAGCCTGTGGTCCAATGGAGCTGTAATTTTACAAAAAACAGTTGCAACAATGTTGCACCAATCTCTCCATTCGCGGAAATGGTTATATACGTACTAATATAGGTCACGGTTGGTGGGATTTTTCCTGTTATCGGGGAACAACGATTGAACTATCGTTTTGATGTGTACTTCTTTTTTATCATGTAAATAGTTTAACTTGCAAAAAAAATCAGTTGAAGCTCGTAAAAGGATTTTTATCCGTGAAATAAATAAATGAATGAATAAGTAAATATATAAATATATAAATAAATGAATAAATGAATAAGTACATGAATATACTTACTGGTACATAAAGATACTTAAATACAAATTGCCAATGTTTCGGATCTTTATTTATTAGATACTTGAATTGGCACTATTAGTTCGAATTTTAGTCAGGGAAAAATTATAATTTGGTCAGGGAAAAGTCAGGGAATTTTTCCAACTCTTTTCAGTGGCCACCATGTTAAATTGATTATTATATTTTATCATGCGTTACATGGGAAACTTTCTCGCACAGCTGTAGCACGAGGACTCTGCCTCAAAGGCGCGCCTAATTTTTCGCTCAGCATTTTCAATTTTCAACGTTTTTTTTTTTTTTTTTTTTTTTTTTTTTTTTTTTCGCAGGAAAAAGAGAAGAAACGCGAGGAGGAGAGGCTAACGCGACAGAGAGAGAAGGAGATGAGACGACGCGAGAAGAAGGAGAAGGAGGAGGCGGAAAAGGAGCAGAAGAGAAAGGAGAAGGAGCAGAAGGACTTGAAGAAACAGATGGAAATTGAGTACGATCCTTGGATTTTTTTTTTTTTTTTTTTTTTTCCGTTTATTCGGCACAAGCGCGCGAGCGCGTCTGTTTTCCCGAATTTTGTGATAATAATTGAAAATTTTCTTCGCCCGAATAACAGGCAGAGGCAGCGCGAAAAGGAACGAAAGGATCGCGCCAGGGAGGAGGATCGTAAGAAACGAGAGGAGGCCAAGGAGGAGGAGAAGCGAAGAAAGGAGGAGGAGAGACTCGAGGCCGAGAGAAAGAAGCAAAAAGCCGCATCGACGTTCGTGAGCTTTTTCGTACCGAAAAAACCGGAGAGCCGTGCGATGGAGGAGAAAAAATTCGTAAAAACGAGCAATTTCATGCCATTTCAAGTCAAAGCTGACATGAGAGTCGCACCGGTCTGTCGTCGTAGTCTCAGCGACGACGAAAAAGCGAAATTCGATGCGATCTGCATCGACAAAACGCGCGACACCGAAAATCTTTACGTAGCGGAGATGAAAAATCGGGAAAAACGAAAATCCGGCAAAACTTGGCCACCCCAGTTCAAGGACGACGATGTCGTTATTGTGGGTGAGTGAAAGAAAGAAAGAAAAAAACAAAAAAAAAACAAAAAAAAAAAAAATCATCGAATCGCTAGCTCTGACGAAAATAACAAAATTCTCGAATCCGTTGTTAATTTTTTTTGTTATTAGTAGTAGTAAGTTTTATTTGCATCGCCTTTTCGGCTTTTTACAAAAACTCTTATGCACCATTACATCACTCTTATTTTCTACCTTATGTCTATCCTTATTTTCTATTATTATTCCGTTGCGTCCTTCTGAAAATTCTCGCTTTTCCTTACCGACTCTTCTTTTTTCTTACACGCTCCTTCTATTTCCCCAAAGAATTTACACATCAATACATCTATTTCCCCTCTCAGCAACCCTATTAATTTGTCTTCTACTCCCCTCTCATCGCTTTCCCTCCTTCACCCACTTCTCCATATATTCTTTGGCTTCCTTAGATATTACTTCTCTTCCTTTTTCACACATAATCGGATGCTCCAATGTTTCTCTTTCTTGTCCGCATATCCTACGCGTCCACTCCGCTTCCCCCTTTTTTCCATCTCCGCTTATATTTCCACACCTTATTCCGGCCCAAGTTTCCTTGTCCTTCCCATTAATATCTTTCGCCGCCCAATACTTCCGCGGTTTCTCTTCGTTCTCTATTATATATTTATATAATTATTAAATTTTAAATTTTAAAGAAAAAATTAAAAACTATTATACGTTGATTTTTGAATTTGTTCTCTTTCTCTCTCTATTGTCTTTATTTTTAGGTTTTTCCAATCCCTTGTCTATCATCTTCTCTATTATTTTTATTTCTCTCCTCTCTTTTATCGCATCTATTGGTTCCTCCATTCATAATTCCCTTGATACTCTTATAAAGTCTTTTCCCCCACTTCCGAGGGCTTTTTCTTCGAAATTCCTCTTATTTCCCCTCTCAGACAAATATTTGGCCATCTATTATTCCCCATTTTTAACACAAATTTTATATAGCCAAGCGCTCTTTCCCTAATTATATATTCCAATGATGGTACTCCTAATTCTGTTCTCCGCGCGTATCCGGGCGTTCTTACATCTATTCCTAATGCCATTTTACAATACCTATTTTGCACCACCTCAAATTGCTCTATGTTGTCTAAATCCCCAAATCTCCACTCCATAAAGAGCTCCTGCCTTTACTATAGATTCCAACAGATACAATCTTTCCTCCGTTACATCCCCTCCCTGCTCTTTTCCACACTCCCCGCCACCGCATTCGAGGCTTTTTGAGCTCTCCCCACCATTTTTCTCCCATGCACTTTTATTTTATTCTTCGTTGAAAGCCAATACCCCAAGTACCGGAATTCGTTCGCTATCTCGATATTTTCCCCGCTCATTTTCCACTCCTCCCTTTTTTTAACCTCCCTCCATTCCTAAAAATCATAATTTTTGTTTCTTTTTTTTGGCATTTACCTCCATAGAATTTTCCTTCCCCCACCTCTCTAAATCTTTTAGCATGTTGCTTAGACCTTTCGCATCGTCAGCTACCATTGCCACATCATCCGCATATTTTATTGCATATATTTTCTCTTTTCCTATCACCGTTCCTCCCTCCTTTCTTCTTTCCCATCTTTCCTCCATATCGTCCATATAAAAATCAAATAGTGGTGCACTTAGCGCGCATCCTTGCCAAACACCTTGATTTGTTTCAAACTTCTTTGTTACCTTCCCATTTACCCAATACCTCCGCCATTGTTTTATTATATATTTCCTGTATCATCCCCATCATTTTTCCACCAATTCCAATTTTTCTTAGTTTCCCCATTAATTTTTTTCTGTTCACATAGTCGAACGCGGCCCTAAAATCTATAAATGTACAATTTAATTTTTTTGTTTTTTCTTCTTTTGGATAAAGAAGATGACGAGGTTGGCAGTTGCAGCATGATCGATCAGACCAATTCGACGATCGAGAAACGACGCGCGAAACTTTTGGCATTTGCCGAAAATCGTCGACCGCCCTACTGGGGCACGTGGAGAAAACGAAGCTCCGCTGTTACATCCCGAAGGCCATTTTCCAAAGATACCGTGAGTATCCTACATGCTTTTAGCTCGAATTTCGCTAATAATAATTACCAATGGCTGTTACGCATCTGGAAAACAGGAAAAAACCGGGAAAACTCTGGGAATTTCTTTTACTCCTGGAATAATTCGGGAAAAATCAGGGAATTTTGGAAAATTCTCTGGAATTTATTCAGAATTTTCCCTTTTTTCGCCAGAATTTACCTTTTTGCCAGAATTACGAAAAATAAAAGCAACTTAAAAGAAAAACTGAAAAGTTTAAAAATAAATATTTTTTTTATATTTTTAATATTTATATTATTTTTTTTATTGCATACAACAAAAGTTACGTCAGTGCCAAACAATGAAAATTTCGAAAAATTAAAAATTAATTTACTCCCAAAGCTCTGAAGCTACGGCTTCGCATTCGATTTGTCGATACGCACAATTATTATTTCCGTTTATAAAAATAAAATAAATAAAATAAAATTTCCGTTTATAATAAATAAAAGGTTCGGTATTTGCTTTTAATGTATTTACTTTACAGTCCTTGAATTATTTTTTGTATTTCAGTTTTTTTTTTTAATTTTTAATTTTAATGTTTAACATTTTCGTGTATTTGAAGTTGAAAAGAAATTATGTTATCCAGTTTAATATTTATTTTCCAATATTAGGATCAAATTGAGAATTCCCTCAATGTTTTTTCAAGTGGGCTAAAATGGTTTTTTTTTCCCACAAAAACGATTCATTGCTATTTTTATGTATGTAATCCGTCCCGTATAGATTGTAAAAATGCTCGTGTCTCCATTTGCACACGTTCTTTATTTGACCCTAATAATTGCTTAATAATTGCTAAATATTTGCAAAATCTGCGTGGAAAACCTGGAAAAGTCAGGGAATTTCTGAGTCAATAATGCGTAACAACCATCAATGATAATAATAATAATAGTACGATGAATCCAGCTGATCGTTTTGAATTTTTGAATTCAGCTTTTTTTTTTAATCCATATCGTTACGAATATTCTCGTTATCTTGAGGAAAATTTTCCATGGAATAACTTCCCGAGCTCGATATATTGCTTGTATAATCACTTTGTAGGGTTATATGCTCGAAATTTTGAGAAAATTTTCTCTAACAACGTCACTTTTCAATATCACAAGCCACTTATAACCATCAATGCTTCGCAAAAGTCCTGCATTGCCGAATCCGACGATAAATCAGAGTTTACGTTAATTTTTGGATCAATGCAATTCCTAAACTACGAAATCGAATGATTTGAAATTCCGGGGACCTCTATTCGGATGCCTGAGGGCTGGAAAATGTAAAAAATTCCGTACGGATATGTAAATTTTCGGCTAAAATCCGTAAGATCTACGACATAAGAGAGTGCAATAATTATTGTATAGCTTGATTCGGAAAAAGTTTGTCCGTCAGGCTATGGGGCAGATAAAGAGCCTTTTCATTCCTGTATGTGAAAAAAAAATCGAGAAATGTCAATTGATTTGAAAATTTACATTTTATCGTGGATAATTTGCCGTGCGGATAGTTCGCAAAAATATTCCACTGGCGCCACTCTCGGGCCTAAAAGCGTTGACTTTTCTTGGCCATTTTTTCCCGTTTACAAATGATTTTCCGAAAATTTTCGACCTGCTGACTTAAATTAGGCGTTTCAATGACGAAAAATAATATTTAGAATAATCGCTTTCCCAATCGGTTGATTAGCGATTTTTATTCACTCGCTCCCGAATATTCAACAAGTTTCAATATTTCCTACTGTACCGACGCCAACGGAGCTTCCTCGGCGAATTTCACATGATCACATGGCGATGTATCACGCGTCTACGACCACCTCGAAAATGCAAATTGTACTTTCTCCGAGATGACACAACCGATCAGGATGAAATTAAGCTTAGTCGCTGCGGTTTGATGGCAAAACTTGGCTCAGTGAATTTTATCCCGATCGGTTGTGCCATTTGTGACAACGTACCGTTTAAGGCGGTCCATCAGTGACAAAACTAGTCAAAAATCGTTGACGTGAAAAAAAATCATAAAACCTATCATAATATTTTCCAAATACTCTGTCTAAATAAAATTTATGAATTTCGATTACGTTTCCCGTGCTATTTTATCCATAATTTATTATAAATAATATAAATAAAGTCTCAGCTGACAAAAGTATTTAACGCTGTCAGAGCGATCAAGTCAAAAACGATAGCTGATATTCATATGTTTCCTCGCGCGCAGAATGACAGACATATATATTGTATCCGAGATTTGCACACACGATGACTTTCGCGATTAAATTTCTCGGGAAAATTCCTGGCAAGAAACAATTTTTTAAATACCATTGGAAAGTTCACGATTTCATCTTTCAATACTCAAAATTTGAATAAGAACTCTCGTCTTTATCAAAAGGTATCATGTCACTTCCGGTGAAAATGGAATCGTAACTGCCATATGACCCATGCTAAAATAGGTAATTTTAAATTACTCGTTCGCAATAATTTGCCTGGCAACATACCCTGAAATTTTGAGAGAGCGTTCATTGCATCTCCTTCATTCATCTCCCGAAGTTTCATTCGTATCGCCGGTTTTTTAATTCACCGATGAGCCACCTTAAGGAGGTTCTTAACATCAATTTTGGTGCGACAAGGGGAACGTGATGGCGCGTCGGGGGCGACGTGCGGGGCAGGTTGCGTTCGGCATTTGTCTCACCAAGCCAATTACTCACGCTCAATTCTCTTTGCAAGTATTCGCTGTGTGCAGTGCCATACCATAGCGGCTGAGAACGACTTGGAGCGCTCATGGTGGCGAGAATGCACATCTTTTGCTGGAGTCGCGTAGTGCAATTGAAGGCAATATAATAGAGAAGTCGCGGAAAGGAAATATAAACTGTTGCGCAGAGTCATATAAGAATGTTTTCCGCTACGCAATTTCGGAAATTAAGTTTTACGCCTTTCCGACAGCAATTTATAAAGTTGAGGCAGCGCAAAAACTAGATTCGTTGGATGCAAAAAACAAAGAAAGTAAAATTCTCGAGGTTAAACGCGCATATATTGTCCGGTATTAAAAATTCACGTCAGGATATTATAGCGAAAAAAAATTGATTTTTTTTCCCCTTTTAGTAGCTCTCATGATTGGCTACCCGAATATGCAGTGAGCAATTCGCGGCTAATCGTTTATCTACGTTACAATCAAGTCCGAGTTGCGTCTTTCTTGTTCTCGATACGAGCCTTGTCGGTTCGTATGACAAGACCGACAAGCTTCATGCTTAGCCTCAAATTAAGAAGGAAAAGTAGCCGTAAACCTATTTTCATTTACATCGTAATACGTCGATTTATTTATTTTTTTCAACGCAATTATAGTCAAGCTAACCTCAAAAAATTCTATGCAGCACGAATACAAACGTTCGTTTATTAAAATTAATCCAACGAGGTTTCGTCTGTGTAAATAAAAATGAGAGCTAGTCCAGCAAAATTTGCGGAGTACAGCCGGCCGCGGCGCCACTTGGCTTTCTGCACAAAGCGAATTATATTGCCCTCAATTGCACTACGCGAATCCAGCAAAAGATGCGCATTCTCGCCACCATGGGCGCTCCGAGTCGTTCTCAGCCGTTATAGTATGGCACTGCGCACAGCGAATAATTGTACGCGAGCACGTACACTAAAGCAAGGCATGCGGTGTTGCCAAATTATATACTACGTTACTCAAGTAGAAGGTTAAAATTCTCCGTCTAATTCTACCCTCGTACCGAGGGTACTTCCTCAAGTATTTCCAACAATCTTGCTCATCCTCGTATGTCTTATCGATGTTACATGTTACTTGTGCCTCAACCGAGGCCATCCTCAATTTCGCAAGATTTCGTCGCTTCGAGCGCTGCCTGTCGAGCTTGGCTCGGAGTCACGATCGCGCGCGTAATGAAAAAAAAAAAAAAAAAAAAAAAAAAAAAACAACGCGTATATACTCGTAGGGCTATTTCATCGAAAGCCTGGCGCAAAGATCTGAAAAAGGGTTCAAAGGTGATGAAAAAAATATACTTAACTGATCAATGACATTTTCATATATCGACTCTTTGTTTGGACGAGTTTGTTTTTTTTTCTCTTTTTCTTCGCGATTAAAAAATATACATTTCTTAATATGTATTAACTGCTCGTGTACCACGTACGGTTGAGGAAGTAACGTGTTTGCTCGGTCGTTTTCGATTTTTCCAGCTGGCATTTTTGAGATTAAAAAAAAAAATAACAAATGGGCACGTGGTGTCATCGAATGAAAAGAAAGTATATGCCTTACTTTTTTGAGGAAAAAAAAAAGTAAATAATTTTTCATAGTTCTCGTCGGGGAGAGTGCCGAGTAAAAGCAGCAATTAAATTTTGCAATAAATCGGCAAAATCTTCATTTCCGTCTATATTTTTCCACCTTGCAGCCTGCCGAGACACCGTTTTAGCCTCGGCTAGGGCTGAATTAATTTTACTCAGCCACTTTAAAAACAATATTTTCGCTAACGTAACGTTCAATCGTGTAGCGACACAACGGGCGAGTGACATAAATCCTCAAATCGTTGCGAAACAATTTTCTCCGCTCAACGAAATATTTCACAGAGTTATTCAATTTTCTTTTCCGCTCGACGCAACTTGAAATTAAAAACAAACAAAAAAGGAAACAAAAAAAAAAAAAATTGGGCTCTCTGGAAATTTGGGGTCTCCGAATCATTTTGTTTGCTTTTTTTTTTTCATTCTTACGCGTTACGTTGTATTTTTTTGTTTTGTACAAATGAAAAAAGTTAACATACCGAAAAAAAAATCTCGTTACACACACACACACACACACACGTTTTTTTTTCTCTCTTTGGCAATTGTTCACGTGTCCTCGTTGCTAAAACGAAATTTTCACGTATTTATGAAAATACAAAGGAATCAAAGCTCCGATGGCAGGGCATTAATTTTTCCCGCACGAAAGTGTTTGCCATTTTGAAACAAAGGATAGGCATTTTTACGATGTACCTTGCGATGTTTGGCCAAATGATCGCTACGGGCGAATCTCTTTGCGCACATCTCGCAGGGATACGGTTTTATGCCGGAGTGCGATCTTCGATGTCGAGCAAGTTCGTCGGATCGGCTGAAACGCCATCCGCAACCGGTCCACGTGCACGCGAACGGCTTCTCGCCGGTGTGACGGCGCAGATGAGCTTTCAGATGCGAAGCTTTGGCGTAAACCTGTAAAAAAAAAAAGAGAGAACCCCGAGCCGGTACAATCAATTCTTCCCGGGCAAGATTATCATCAATATTATTTCCAATCGTGTCCCGAGCATCCGGGACGTTTCCGCACCCCACCCCTGGCTCTTTTCGTTGTTTGCCTTCGGAGCTGCGCTCGGTCGAATTTAAATTTAAAAAAAATTACGTCAATCGAAGATCCAAACTACAGGAGAGTATGAGATATATTGGCTAAAAAATTGTCACAGCTCGCGGACGGGCCGGCTCAAAAGTGAAAACAAATTTTTTTTTCCGCATTTTGAGATTTGAATTCCCCTTGCTCCGATTCCTTCGCTCAGAGTTGCGATAAAAAAAAAATTAAAAAAAAAAAAAAAAAACGGGCTGGTAGATCTTACCTTCAGACATCCCTGATAGGTGCAAGGAAAGCAGCGATCCTCGACCGCTTGAGCGGACAAGCTTCGATTTGTATAGTCGTGCGTAGCAAGAGCGGCGTTCGCGCTGTTCGACAACAAATTATTCTCGTCGTATCGATTGTTGTTCATATCTGCAACATCGAGAGATATCCGCTGAGTACGACTTCCATAAATAAGATTTTCTCACCGAGCCTCAGCAAAATTTTCACTCTCAAATGCCGGGCACTTTTTCTCAAGGAGGTTTCTTAATCCGGAGAAAAACGGTAAGAATGATTCTAAAATTTGAGGAAAGGTTTGCGCTGGTACGCGGAATACACCCGTAATTATTTCAGATTTTTTGACCGCGTAGTTGAGGAGAAAAAAAAAAAAAAAACATTAAATATGCCCGCTTATACGCATGGGCTCTTATGGGAGAAGTGTTCGAAGTTATGATTGGAGATTATTTTAGGAGTGAAAAAACGGTAACATTTCCCCCGAAGTACCGCTTAAACGACAGATCGAACCTTCATGGATATAATTTGCCCATAAAGAAAGTTTTTCACCGTTCCGATTGTGAAATATACGGGGAGAGAAAAGTTCTAGAAAAATTACCATGCTTGCCACCTGTAAAGTGGGGGGCAAACGACATATTTGGGACACTTTCTACGAAAAATGGAAAAAAAAATTGTTCGGCAGTACAGAAATTTTTACCGTGCTGTTTGAGAAAAATTTCTGTGCTGCCGGGTCAATTTTTTTTCGTTTTTTTTCGTAGAAAATGTCCCAAACATGTCGTTTGCCCCCCCACTTTACAGTGGCAAGCACGGTAATTTTTCTAGCACGTTCCCCTTGCCGCACCAAATTGATGTTAAGAATCTCCATAATTGATTGAATCAAGAAAATTATTTTAAAAAAAACGCGATGAATTTCAAATATTGAGTTTGTGGCAAGATAAAGAAAAAAAAAAAACAATTACCGGTTCCCAGAGTATCCTCGAGTGCCCTGAGATCAATTCCAAGTACTAGCAATGGCTCGTCGTGTTGGAAAACTTGTTGAGGCTTGGGCAGCGGTAGATGGAGAAAGCCCTCGCAGCCGGGAGTGCAAAGGGGCGTTCTTTCGGGTAGATCTGCGTTCCAGCTTCTGTCGAGGCACCACTCGAGTTCCGAGTCCAGTTCGCTCAGTTCGCTGAAGCAGCCTGAAAAAAAGTGTTTTTTTCTTTATCATGGCTGTTGAACGAAAGGAATTTCGAAATTTCATTATTTTGGGGACAGGCAAATTCGTATGGTCTGTTGAAATAAAAAAAAAAAAAAATACCATCTTCTCGGCATATAAATATGGCTCATTATCAGGGATCATGTGGTTGGCATAATTAGCAACTGGCTGTTTACAGAAATTACCCTGACAGTTCATAATTTTAATGTTATATTAAAAATTATATTTGTCATTCATGATTTGTAACAGAGTTAGGCAGCAGAGATTACTCGCGTTTATTAATTATCGTTTTTCTTTTTTCATCAAAATAAATCGAAGTAATTGTACTTTTTTTGGCTAATTTAATTATAATTACTCGAAGTAATTGTAATTATTCGTGGACCATTATAATTACTCGGAGCAATTGTATTTAAAAAAATTTAATTACAACCAACTCAAAGTAATTGTAATTTTTTTTGTCCAATTTCAGTACAATGACTCGTAGTAATTGTAATTTCTTCGTCGACTATTACAATCACTAAAAGTAATTGTATTTTTTTTTGTCTAATTTAATTACAATTACTCGAAGCAATTGTAATTGCTTCGTTGACTATTACAAATACTGCAAATAATTGTATTTTTTTTTGTGCAGCATTACAGTTACTCGGAGTAATTGTAATTATTCGTGGACCATTATAATTACTCGGAGCAATTGTATTTAAAAAAATTTAATTACAACTAACTCAAAGTAATTGTAATTTTTTTTTGTCCAATTTCAGTACAATGACTCGTAGTAATTGTAATTTCTTCGTCGACTATTACAATCACTAAAAGTAATTGTATTTTTTTTTGTCTAATTTAATTACAATTACTCGAAGCAATTGTAATTGCTTCGTTGACTATTACAAATACTGCAAATAATTGTATTTTTTTTTGTGCAGCATTACAGTTACTCGGAGTAATTGTAATTATTCGTGGACCATTATAATTACTCGGAGCAATTGTATTTAAAAAAATTTAATTACAACTAACTCAAAGTAATTGTAATTTTTTTTGTCCAATTTCAGTACAATGACTCGTAGTAATTGTAATTTCTTCGTCGACTATTACAATCACTAAAAGTAATTGTATTTTTTTTTGTCTAATTTAATTACAATTACTCGAAGCAATTGTAATTGCTTCGTTGACTATTACAAATACTGCAAATAATTGTATTTTTTTTTGTGCAGCATTACAGTTACTCGGAGTAATTGTAATTATTCGTGGACCATTATAATTACTCGGAGCAATTGTATTTAAAAAAATTTAATTACAACTAACTCAAAGTAATTGTAATTTTTTTTGTCCAATTTCAGTACAATGACTCGTAGTAATTGTAATTTCTTCGTCGACTATTACAATCACTAAAAGTAATTGTATTTTTTTTTGTCTAATTTAATTACAATTACTCGAAGCAATTGTAATTGCTTCGTTGACTATTACAAATACTGCAAATAATTGTATTTTTTTTTGTGCACCATTACAGTTACTCGGAGTAATTGTAATTATTCGTGGACCATTATAATTACTCGGAGTAATTATATTTCAAAAAAATTTAATTACAACTACTCAAAGTAATTGTAATTTTTTTTGTCCAATTTAATTACAATGACTCGAAGTAATTACAATTTTTTCTGGACAATTACAATTGATTTAAATAACGTGTAAAGTAGTAAAGATTTGCCAAAAAATTTCAAAGCAACGTTTATCAAACATAGCAAAAATCAAAAGTTTTCATTATGCCTCAAATGAAAATTCTTCGAGAGATCCTTTCATTCCCCCCCCCCCCCCCCCCCCAAATGTTATTTTTATCACGAAAAAATTTTCATTACCGGATAACGGGGAGGCATTTGTCGTCCAATCGCTCCAAGGCACTTGGGGCGAACAAGTCAAGTCCGTGTAACACTCGATCTCGTTCGTGCCCTTGCTCCTCGCGTTGTTGTCAAAAATTTGCGAATTTTCGTTGCTCGTTGCTCGACAAGCCGTTGCCTCATTTTCGTATGACGTTGGCCCCAAAGCCGGGGGCATCGTTTCATCGTTATTCGTCGACTCCATAGTCAGACCAAGCACCGAGAACAATAGTTCGTCGGTCATCTGTTGAACATAGCGGGGAAGAAAAAAAAAAAAAAAAATTAACAAGTACACATACAGGAAACGTTATGAAGCAACTTTCGGACGTTAACAATAATTCGTTTGATAAGCAATCTGCCGTTGTATCGGATATTATTTTATCGCGAGAGAAATGAAAAATTTTCACGAGCAAAATATTGAGAGATAGTGAGATAGATAGAGAGAGCGAGAGAGAGAGAGAAAGAGAAAGAAGCGAAGAAAAAAAAAAAAGCCTCAGTCTCATCCGTGTTTCTCGTACCGGTACGAATAATTTTATTGAATTATCAGCGACAAGATTCTCGAAGTTGCTCGAAGATGTTTCAAGGGATGTCGAGCCATCGCGTGGGCCGCGCTCGTGTCTCACTGACATCCCCTGACATTCCTCAGATACTTATCGCAAGAAAATGCAATTTCACGTACAACCATCGCCTCTGACGTTTCAATCGTTTTATACGATATATGATGGTACCAATCATATCGAATGATTTATCGAAACAACAGCAAACAAAAAAAAGGGAAAAAATCACAAAGCCCCGTCGAACAAGCCAATGCTGCTGTGACTTCAATGTCAGTTGTGAATTTTTTTATATTTCCTTTTTTTTTTTCTTTTTTTTTTCTTCAAATTTCTTTCATTTTATTTTTCCGCCCAGAGACTTCTCCGTCGGAGCTCTCTGCCTGCGGAGTCATCGTTTATATCGTTTCGATATCGGTATTCGTGGTCTATCGATGCGTCATGTGCATGTGCACGTGTTACGTCAGGGACGTTGAAAAAAAAAAGAAAATGCGATTTTTTATTTTTAGATTTTACGAAATCTCCCATTTTTGGCTATTTTTTTTTGTTCTTACACATCTCAACGTTCATCGAGTCTCTGGCTGCTTCTAATTTTTTAGTTAATTCTATTAGTTATTCTTATAATTTTCTAATTATATTATTCTATATTCTTTTCTTTATTATTTTATTATTATTATTATAAATTATAAATATATAAATATATATATATATATATTATATATATATAATATAATATAATAAAAATAATATATAAATTATAAAAAAATTATTTATATAATTTATTTAATTATTATTATTATCTATTATTATTATTATCTAATAGACAAACGGGGTGCGAAAAATCCAAGACTCGTGGGACATTGAAAATTTTGACAGCTCCAAAAAAAAAAAAAGGTTGAATTCTAGTATTTTTTTTTTTGCTCGAAAAGATGAGTAAATTTTGAGCAAGGATCGATCACTTGAAAAAAAAAAAAAAAAAAAAACTAGCTTGGGTTTTAATATATTTTTTCCCCCATGTGGGGATTTCCCGTGTGTCCCTGTGCGGGGAATTTCTTTGAAATTAGGACTTACGATCCATGAAAACAGAGCATGAATCGAGCCAACATGTCTCCTCTTCTTCGAACCAAATTTCATCGATACCGGATCGTTAATTTGGATTTTAAGAGACTTTTAATTTTTTGTCGAAAATTTTCTCGGAGACTCTTGCAATTTTTCTCCAATGAGAGCCTCGAATGAGACTGAAACTTTTTCCACGAATAAACCGTCATCGGGCACACTTTTTCCCCCCATTGAGATTCACGAAAATCCGTCGAATATTTTCGATTGTTTTTACTTTTTTTTTTGTTATAACAAAAAAAGTAAAAATGTTTTTTTTTCTGAAAAAATTGAGTAGAAACGAAAAAAAATCAGGCAAATTAAAATCATTAAATTTCACTCGGAAAGCTTCCTCGGAAAGTCCCGAAAAATTTTTAAAAAACCCTGGCTAGCTCATAGAAAAAAAAAACTTCCGAACGAAATAAAACAATGAGAGAAAAATTCTTTCTAATTTTCGTTTTTTTTTTTTAATTTTTTCTCAATTCCCAATTCAATAATATATCTGAAAGAAAAATTTTGAAGATCATCGTAACAAAAGTATATTTACGATATTGCGCGACTAATCTTTGCACGAGCCCTCGTGTTGGCATTGAAACGAAATTTCATTAACACTCGTAATAATCTCCGACCTTCCCGGGTCGTAGTCATCGTCGTTTTTTTTTACTCACGTCGAACATCGACGAGTCTCCGATCATGCTGTCGTTTCTTTTCCCCCCGTCCGGTGAGATGCAAAAGAAGAAAAAAAAAAAAAAAAAAACTGGACGAGTAATTTCTCGTGGCACGATTTTTCGTCTCTTACGAACGAAAATTTCCCCTCAATTCCGGTATTCGCGCAGGATTATTCGCGAGATCATCGAAAAACAGCGTCGATCGTTCATTACAAACGATCGAGAGAATCTCACGCTCGTAATTATAATAGGAAAAAAAAAAAAAAAAAAAAAAAAAAAAAAATTAAAGAATAGTAAGAAATTTGAAAAAAAAAAAATGTATTTATGTATATTTTTTTTTTCTTTTTTCGAACTAGAATCGTCGGCACGAAATTTATTCACGTAAAATCATCACCGAAACGATTGACACGAGTGTCAGAATTTTCTGGACGTGACCGCGACAGTGACAACGACGCGACGGGCCCTGCACGAGTTTGGACTCCAAAATTTCTGAGCCCTCGTGAAAACGGGGTGCTTCACGAAAGTGTTCGGTGATTGCTGGGGAAAAAAAAAAAAAAAAAAAAAATGTTTACGTTCCTACTGACGGTAGCGAATCGTACGATGAACGTTTTGGTACTGGCACGAGAATCCCATGAGTAAACGTGATACAGAGACCGAATGAGAAGAAAAAAAAAAAAAAATCGAAAAAAAAATGTGAAAAAGAGAGCGAGAGAGATATATACGCGTGGAGATAGAGCGGACTCGGCGACGAGACTCGCGATATCGTTCGTCTCTGTGCCACCCTGTGCCGTCGCATCGTTCGAGTTCCCCAGGGAGTCTGTACGGGATTTTACGTGGACCATTCCAGACACACTTTACAGATTCCTCCAGATCTCTCTCTCTCTCTCTCTTTCTCTCATTCTCTCTCTACACAGAGATAAAATTATAATCCCCCCTCCTTATTGGCACTTGGGACTTATTCGCAGAGGCCCCAAAATCACAGCAGTCTCCCAATGGCGATTATTTACGATTGAAAAAAAAAAAAAAAAAAAATAAATCAAACTAGCGCAGAGGTAAATTTATGTCGCACGAAATTTTTGGCCAAAAATTTCGAGCGACAACAAAAATTGGCCAAATTTCGTGCGAAAAGTATTCATGGGGAAAATTTGTGGAAATTTTTTTTTAATAATTCGAGGATAAATATCACGTGACTGAATAATTGCGAATGTACGGAAATTGGAAAAAATTAATTGGGGGGCCAAAAATCGAAGGGTAAAGAAAAAAAAAATGTACAACGATTTATGTATATCTCCTGTGTGTGGGAGATTTCGAATAAAAAAAAAAAAAAAAAAAAAAAAACCGAGAGGTCGCAGAAGATGGTATATTTGAAATTTGTCGAAAATATTTTTTTTCTTCCCGATTTTTGTGCATCAAGCACATCTCTAGGAGGATTTCGCAATTTTTATCCTTCATTCGGTCAGGTGAGGCCATCAAATTTTCTCATAAAATGACATTCAGGGCCAATTTTCGAGCAGAAGAAATGAGAATTTGTATAAAAATACCCAAAGCACAAAAACTGCATTTTTTTTGAGCTATTTTCGAAAAAAAAAAAAAAAAAAAACAAAAAAAAAACGGCGATATCGCAGAATCACGTGGGAAGAAAATAGCCATTTTATTTTTGCCTACTGATAATACGCGATTTTTTTTTATTTTAAAAACTCAGATGCATAACGATTTCTCAAATAATTACGCAACTTTTGAGCCTAATCCGAACCTGGTCCGAGACGATCTTCGATTTTTATTGCATGATTTTCGTTCAGGTTTATTGATTTTCGTATGATTTAGCTGGAAATAAAGGAAAAGGGAAAAGATTTATTTTGAAAAAGGATTTTGTTCACAATCGGTGCAATGAGGAGAGGTGACAGTGTGCTTGTTTCCAGCTAAATTATACGAAAAAAAAAAAAAAAAAAACCAACGAAGAATCAATAAACCTGAACGAAAATTGTGCAATAAAAATCAAAGATCAGCTCGGATCACTTTCCGATTAGGCTCAAAAGTTGCGTAATTATTTGAGAAATCGTTATATGCTTGACTTTTTGAAATAAAAAATTACGTATTTTCAGTAGGCGAAAGTATATTGGTTATTTTCTTCCCACCTGATTCTGTGATGTTGCCGTATTTTTTTATTTTTTTTTATATCGAAAGTAGGTAAAAAAAAATTCGCAGTTCTTTGAGTTTTTTTTTTTACGAATTCTCGTTCCTTCCGCTCGAAAAATTTGCCTCGAATTTTATTTTATGAAAATCTTTGATGGGCTGTCCTGACTGAACGAAGATGAAGGTCGAAAAGTCCTCCCAGGGATGTGTTTAATACACAAAAATCGGCAGCAAAAAAAGAAAAATATTTTAGACACATTCCAAATGCCATCGTCTATGATGTCTCTTTTTTCTTTTTTTTTTTTGTAAAATCACTCGTATACATAACTCGTAGTACACGATAATACACAGCTGATGTATCTCGAATAGCGAGACCAAGATTCGCTTTTATCTCTTCATGAGCTCGAGACAAATCGGCCTCAATGAAAAACAGAGAACCGACGAAATTTTTATATCAGGATAGAACGTGCGCGCACCCGAGATAACGGATTAAAGAATTAAAAAAAAAAGAAGCAAATTCGAATGTAATTTTTTTTTAATTAAAATTTTTTTTATCAATCTCTTTAAGGAGGTTCTTAACGTTAATTTGGTGCGGCAAGGGGAACGTGTAGGCGCAGCGCGGGCAACGTGCAGGGCAGGTTGCATTTGGCATTTGTTTCACCAAATACGTTTTCATTTTATTAATTTGCCATTACTCGCGCTCAATTCTGTTTACAAGTACATGGAGAGTCCTAGAAAAATTACCGTGCTTGTCACTGTAAAGTGGGGGTAAACGACATGTTTGGGACATTTTCTACGAAAAATGAGAAAAGCCCTAAAAAAATTACCGTGCTTGCCACTGTAAAGTGGTGGCAAACGACATATTTGGGACATTTTTCGTAGAAAATGTCCCAAACATGTCGTTTCTACGAAAAAATGTCCCAAACGTGTCGTTTCTACGAAAATGTCCCAAACGTGTCGTTTCTACGAAAAAATGTCCCAAACATGTCGTTTCTGCGAAAAATGTCCCAAATATGTCGTTTGTGATATTTTTCGAATCGAGGCATTTGTCGAATTGGGACATTTTTCGTAGAAAATGTCCCGAACATGTCGTTTCCACGAAAAATGTCCCAAACATGTCGTTTCTACGAAAAAATGTCCCGAACATGTCGTTTGTGACATTTTTCGAATCGAGGCATTCGTCGAATTGGGACATTTTTCGTAGACAATGTCCTAAACATGTCGTTCCTACGAAAATGTCCCAAACATGTCGTTTCTACGAAAAATAACCCAAATATGTCGTTTGTGACATTTTTCGAACCGAGGCATTTGTCGAATTGGGACATTTTTCCTAGAAAATGTCCCAAACGTGTCGTTTCTACGAAAAATGTTCCAAACACGTCGTTTCTATGAAAAATGTCCCAAACATGTCGTTTCTGCGAAAAAATGTCCCAAACATGTCGTTTGTGACATTTTTCGAATCGAGGCATTTGTCGAATTGGGACATTTTTCGTAGAAAATGTCCCAAACATGTCGTTTCTACGAAAAATGTCCCAAACGTGTCGTTTCTGCGAAAAATGTCCCAAACATGTCGTTTGTGACATTTTTCGAATCGAGGCATTTGTCGAATTGGGACATTTTTCGTAGAAAATGTCCCAAACATGTCGTTTCTACGAAAAATGTCCCAAACATGTCGTTTGCCCCCATTTTACCGTGGCAAGCACGGTAATTTTTCTAGGACTTTTCTCTCTGTATATATTTCACAATTGGAACGGTGAAAAATTTTCTTTATGGGCAAATTATATCTATGAAGGTCTAATCTGTCGTTTAAGCGGTACTTCGGGGAAATGTTACCGTTTTTTCACTCCTAAAATAATCTCCAATCATAACTTCGAATACTTCTCCCATAAGAGCCCACGTATAAGCGGCATATTTAACGTTTTTTTTTCTCCTCAACCACGTGGTCAAAAAATCTGAAATAATTACGATGTATTCCGCGTACCAGCACAAACCTTCCCTCAAATTTTGGAATCATTCTTACCGTTTTTCTCTGGGTTAAGAAACTCCTTGAATGATTGTACGAACGTTGATTCGATATTTGAGACAGCTGATTGCGAATTTACGCGAATGGATTTTCCATTTGCCCGGGAATGCAATCAGATTTTCATTCGGGTAATTTTATCCCAACGTATTTTCAAGGGCGCATATTTTTTTTGTCATACCTATATATATATTTTTTTTTAATAATAAATTTGAAAATTTCAATTTCTCACGAAAGCTTGAATTTTTCGAAAAATCGAATACGGAAATTTTTCTCGCGTAATAACCTTACAATCAGCAATGATCGGGTGCTATTTTTTTTTTTTTTCTTCGATTCCAATACTTATTCCAATATATTCTCATATTTATTTATATGCTCGAAAAATAATAATAAAAAAAAAAATAAATAAAAAATCAAGTCACAATAATGAATAACGGGAAGGGATGTGAAAACTCGAAAAGGGTGATAATAATGCACTGATAATAATTTTTGAAAAATATATAAAAAAATAATAGTAAATAAATATAATAATAGCAAAAAATAATGATAACTAGAAAAAGAAAATTTTCATCAGGTTTTTCGTTTTGTTTTTGACGCATCGATATCGATAAAATTTAAAAAATTTTCTCATTAAACAAACTGTGAGCTAATGGGGCTAAAAATATAAGGATAACACTTTTTTGATCTCTTTCCCCGCTCGGAAAACCAATCTCATCCATGAATCGAGATCCCACGCGTGCTCGCTATATAATTTCGCTTTACATACGCGACGATCGAATTTATCTTGCGAGAGCGCGTGCTGTCACGTCTCATCTTTCACGCTAATAAACCTCATCACCAAACGATACGTTTAATCGTTACTCAATTTATCCTTGCGTACGGAAAAAACGGTTCTGGGTTGACGTACGGAAAAAAAAGTTATAAATTTTACCGAAAAAGGATCCTTTGCTATTTTTTTTTTTTTCAAAAAAAAACTTTCACCGTTCATCCGCCAGGAAGAAACGAAATGCGAATTAAAATTGTCCATTGCTTTCTCGTAATTCTCGCGAAATTCATGAGAAATCATTGTGCAAATTTTATTTGCATGCTTCTTTTTTTTTTTATTTCTCAATGTATTGAGTAAATTTTACGAAAAAAAAAAAAGAAATCGTTTCCTTGTTCACGGCTTGAAATTTTCCGTTATTTTCGATAAAATTATTTTAAGAAAAAATTGAAATTTTTGATAAAGAAGTTTTTCGTTTTTTCCATTAAGAGCTAGCAACATTTTTCAACATTTTTTTTTTTTCGTAAAATTCATGCAACGTGTCACAAATTTCATGCAAGTAACTTTTTTCGTTTTTGAGATTATTTATCGAGTTAAAGTTTTTCTAAAAATTCGCTCAGCGGATAAAAAAAAATAATAAAAAATCGTCAAATCGAAATATTAAGTACGTTATTTTGAGTGTAGAATGCTGTAAAAAAAAAAAAAAAAAATCGGGACGCTGGAAATTATTGAGTTTTTCAAAATGTAAATGTCACTCGGATTGCCCCTCGAGGACATTTTTATATGAACAAAACTTTTTTTTTTCTCGCTCATTTTGAATTATGAACGCTTATTCTTATTCTCTTCTTCCTTGTCCCTCGACGAGAAACATTTGTGATAAAATTTCATCCCGCGAAAGGGCGCGCAGGCAATCAAACCTAACAGGTAACTCACGAGTTCAGTCTTCCAGGCCGTTGAGACACCTTTTGGGATTTTTTTTTTTGTCGTGGTGTGCTCCGTTCACGAGGCTCAATATTACACCCAAATGCTCAAACTTTGAAGGGGGAGACGAAAAAAAAAAAATAAAAGCTCAAAAACACCCTCATATATTTTAGGTGTTTGAAAAACAAAAAAAAATTCGATTTTCAAACTGAAATAGTCAGTTTAGGTAGAACAAAAGATTTATGTCAAAAAATTAGATTTTTACGTCCAGTGGAAGATCCGCTGTATTTGATTTTTCATTTTTCCCCCCCCCCCCACTTTTTATCGAATTTATGATGCAAAATTGCTGGTAAAAAATATTTTTTGGAGCTCACAGCTGCCAGAGGATCGATTTTTGTTTTAAATGAGATGCTCTTGGAATTTAAACTCTTCGGTAGTTATTTAATAAGGGCGTCTAACGTATTTTCTGATTATCATTCAATCAAAACAACACAAAAACATGATATTACTCAAATTTTGCTTTTAAAATTAAATTAATTTTCTTATTCAGTGGCGTTTTTTTTTTTTTGGCAATAGCCGATAGTCTTTCTTTTGACAAGTCGGATACTGCTAAAGATAAAATTTGACAACTTGAAAAATGATCTTCGTCTTTTGTCAATAATAAATTAAAATCCGAGCCCAAAGCAACTGGCTCTTTCAGCACTATCGTTAACTACTCTCAAATCCTATAAAATTTCCATAAATTTGATATAAAATTTCACCACCAATTACCCATCATGAATTCGATAAAGAGGGGAAAAAAAAAAAAAAAAAAAATGAAAAATAAAATTCGGCGGATCTTCCACTCAACCTAAAATTCTCATCTTTTGACATAATTTTTTTTTTCCATCTAAATTAACCCTTAGCGGTCACACGGGGGGTAACTAGTTACCCCCAGGCCCCATGTGGCCTGGCCGAGGTGTGGGCCGCCAAGGGTTAACTATTTCAGGTGCGTGGCCCGTTGGAAAATCCTAATTCATATATACTCACAAATGTATGAAAAAAATAAATAAATGCCTAAAAAAAATTTCTTAACTCGCGAAAATTTTATTCATCGACGTATTAATATATAAATAAATGATAGATGATACGTAAATCAACCATCGTCCGATTACACCGCAGGATTTAATCTCGTTACGGCGAAGAGCGTTATAATCTCAAGGGGGCAAGGGGGGGGGGGGGCATAAAACAGCTATTACAGATGGCCCAACGTGTGACAACACGCTGTAAATAATGTTTGCCACTTGTGTCACGATTCTTTTTCTCTCTTTCTCGCCTCTGTATCATCACAAAACGTGATAAAGGCAAAACGGCTCTTTCCCTACGTATATATACAAACAGACGAGTGTCCCATATATACATATATGCAACGTTTGACTTCACTAAATCGTATCTTTACCATTTATATTCCACATGGAATATCGCTTTTTTTTTTTTGCTTTCCACATTTTCGAGCGTCTGTTTTGTCTTTTTCACGAATAAAGGAGGAAAGCAGAAAAAAAAATCTCCTATCGAGGTGTCTCGATAAAGGGCTTGGAAGGGCAAGAGGAGAAGGAAAAAAAGGGCGGGGGGGGGGGAGCGAGGGAATTTTGAGAGTCAAGTGTTTGAGTTTTGAGTAGCTGGGAGCACGTGGGGAACGACAAAACGTCCTGCCGCGTAGAGATAAGATTATTGAGAAGAGCCACACTCGAGGATCTCGAACTGTTGACGGCGAAATACTCGAAAGACTCATAGATTAATAAAAAAAAAACAATTATTGCTTATATTGGTTGGAAAAAAAAGTTATGCAAAATAAATTTTCCATCAATCGATACGATTTAACAGGGAAATTTACGTGGGCGAAAAAATATGCAAAATATAAAAGATTTACGTGCATAAAATATACGTTATATGTGTGTTTACATATGAGTTACTTATCTTGCAATATTTCACGCAAAAATTTAATGTACAACATACGTAATTTATCTTTCTATGTGAAATAATATGTAACACATATTATTTTACACTCCAAAATCATCGAAATTTCGCAAATATATTTTTTTTTTGCAACTATTTCTCCTTTCCTGTCGATTACTGGAAAATTCACCTCGAATAATAATATTCGTTATTTTTACTCATCAATTTTTGCAAATTCGAAAGGAAGCAATAAAATTGCTAATATTAAAACTCAATGCTCTTGATATATTCAGCATAGTTGTTTTTTTTTTCAGATTGTCATTTTATTGCAATCATCCGAAAAAAAAATCTCATGGATATTTATTTCTGAATGTGATTTGTACGTTTTTCGGGATATTTCACACAAAGTTGAAAGTATAGAGAAAAATATGTAAATTTTGGAGATGTTTTCACACGAAATCTACAGATCACGATTGCAAATTTTTCAGGTCATTGACCGACGGTTTCTGTGAATTTTGAAAATCTTTGATTTACATGATTTATCAAGCACACGATTTATTTAACGAAAATTATAAAAATTCATGAAAATTGAACAATCTCGTTGCAGCATAGAAAAAAATTGAAAAAAAATTTCTACTAAATTTCTAAACTTTCTAAACAATTGTATTAAACTTCTAAATTTTTCGAATAATTTTACGAAATTTCGCAACTTTCTTAACAATTTTACAAAATTTCCAAACTTTCCAAGCAATTTTAACAAAATGATCATTAAACTTTGAATTACTCGAACTTTCAACTTGTTAAATTTCTTACCAATCGCACGAGACTAAGAATCTTCGAATCCTCGTTGTTTCCTTTAGCTCGATTTTTTTCCCTTTAAATTAGTGATTTTTTTTCTTTTCTTAAATCGCTGCCAAAAGCTGCACACGCGTATCGATAATATTTCCTCACGCCAACGTGTTCCGTTGCACTCGACGAGATTCCCTTCTCCGACAATAAAATTTATTCAATTTTTCTTCTTCTTTCATGTTAAAAATAAACTCCATTTACGTGACACAAGAATGCTTGGAATTTTCTTCGTCGTATTCATCGAATCTTAATTATTGAACGAAAATTTAACAGATCGTGTGCATAAAAATTCGATTGGCACACAAAAAAAAAAAAAAAAGGCGTTAATTATAAAATGTATTTAACAAAAAGAAAAACAAAAGCTACGACAAGCTACCAATTTAAATTACAGATTCACGAATAACGCATTAGTCGCGAATGAAAAAGCTGCAAATATATTTATTTCTCGAATTGAATTATTTTTTTCGTCCTGCCAATTACGAATGATCTCGAACGTTTTTTACTGTAACGTGGCATTTTAGGACGTTTATCGAGGACCAGGTCAAACGCATTACGCCGTTAGACGCGATTGAATATAATAATTATAATTATAATAATAACAATTTTGAAAGTCGACGGATTTGAGCGATGAGTTCACTCTCGCGAGTCGCGAGCAACTGTCGTATCATGCAAACTTGATTTTATTTTTTATTTTTCTCTCGTTAAAACTACGAGAAGGGCGAGAGAGAGAGAGTAAAATTATATTCAGCTCAAAGTCATCGCGAGAGCGAGATGGGCTTTGAGTTCGTGCCATATCGCTCGCGAAGGAAGTCGTTTCCGATACCAACGTCCTGCTTATTCACTGTCGATCGGTTGGCCAGAGTTGCACCGTTTTCGACGATAGAACAAAAAAAAATGCAAATTCCTCAAAACTTTAGGCACGTCCTTGTAGCTTTTTTTTCTTCAATATGCTTGATATTTTTTTGTTTGCTTTTTTTCACGATTTTTTTTAATTTTGCATCCTCACAGGAGCTTTCAGCTATGTTTTTTTTTTTAAATAAAAAAAAAAAACTCTACCAGATTTCGGATATCCTTGATTTTCTGAATTTTCGTTTTGTCCTTCGGTTAGACTACAATTCGCTGTGTGCAGAAAGCCAAGTGGCGCCGCGGCCGGCTGTACTCCGCAAATTTTGCTGGAATAGCTCTCATTTATTTACACAGACGAAACCTCGTTGGACTAATTTTAATAAACGAACGTTTATATTCGTGCTGCATAGAGTTTTTTTGAGATTAGCTTGACTATGACTGCGTTGAAAAAAAAAAAAAAAATCGACGTATTGCGGTGTAATGAAAATAGGTTTACGGCTATTTTTCCTTCTCAATTTGAGGCTAAGCCTGAATCTTGTCGGTCTTGTCATACGAACCGACAAGGCTCGTATCGAGAACAAGAAAGACGCAACTCGGACTTGATTGTAACGTGGATGAACGATTAGCCGCGAAGTGCTCACCGCATATTCGGGTAGCCAATCATGAGAGCTACTAAAAAGGGAAAAAAAAAATCAACTTATTTGTATTATAATATCCTGACGTGAATTTTTCATACCGAACAATATATGCGCGTTTAACCTCGAGAATTTTACTTTCTTTGTTTTTTGCACCCAACTAATCTAGTTTTTGCGCTGCCTCAACTTTATAAATTGCTGTCGGAAAGGCGTAAAACTTAATTTCCGAAGTTGCGTAGCGGAAAACATTCTTACATGACTTCGCGCAACGGTTTAAATTTCCTTTCCGCAACTTCTCTATTATATTGCCCTCAATTGCACTGCGCGACTCCAGCAAAAAATGTGCATTCTCGCCACCATTGGCGCTCCAAGTCGTTCTCAGCCGCTATAGTATCGCACTGCACACAGCGAATTATGAATTTACACATCCTTGCGCATACTTATAATTCCCGGATACTTTCAAAGACTCCGGAATTTCCAAAATCACTGGACCCCGTGTTGAAGTTGTTTTTTTTTTTTTTTTTTTCCCCCCGTCAATTTCAGAAATGGTTCGATTACGACGTGGATTCCGACGACGAATGGGAGGAGGAAGAACCGGGCGAATCTCTGCGCGGCTCGGACGACGAAAAGGACGAGGAGAATCCCGACGACAACGAGTATGACGTCGACAATGAGTTTATGGTTCCTCATGGGTAAGTCAAATTTACGAAAAAAAAAGGGGAAAAAAAAGAGAATCGAGCCTCTGAAATTTTTTCATCGTTTTTTTATTTTTTTGCGACGATCTCAGATACCTCTCGGACGAAGAAGCTCAGGCTGACGAAGACGAGGAGGACATGGTAAGTCAAGCTTGCGATTTTGACGATAATAATGAAAAGTAACAATTTGCGAGTAATTTGTTTGATATTTATTTTTTTATTTTTTTTTTTAATTTTTCAGTCGCCGGAAACGCAAAAGTTCAAGTTGAAAATTCTCGGCGAGGAATTCGAGGCTGAACGAAAAACTCAGACTTCGAAAATCAAGCCGAAAGTCATAGGTTGCATATGGCAGGGACCCGTAAATTCATATCCGGAAAACAGTGAGTATATAATTGAAAAAAATTCTATTGGCGAAATAAATGGGAAATATAGTCGAAAAATTTTTTCGTTGAAAAATAAGCAATTTTTAAATAATAATGCGTCTGTAATTTCTTTCAAGGCATTTTCATTGCGTGAAAAAAAAAGCATTACAGTTATTTTGAAAAAAGTCACGAGCAAAATAAATCGGGAGTGTAGTAAAAACAATTTACGTTTTTTTCCCCGGTGAAAAATAAGCAATAATAATGCATTTATAATATCTTTCAAAGCTTCTCTAATACTTGAAAAAAAAAAAAAAAAAATTATATTCCCTGACCTTAAGAATGTATAGGACGTATCTTCCCAACCAAAAGTGACTTTCCTCGACAATATTGCATACTTTAATACATAAAAATCGGTAAAAATTCACCCACAGTAAAGACGATAAGGAAGATTAATTTCGAATAATAATATTATGCCAAAAAGTTATCAATAAATTGTTCAAACGGAACATTGACAAATTTTCAGAGAAAGGTTTTTTTTCGACACGATAAATCAATTCGTGAATTTTAATGACTACACAAGAATTTTTCAAAAATTTTCTTACCATTTTGAAATTTTGGTTTTCAAAAAATTTGTTAATTTTGAAAAATGACGAAAAAATCGTTAATTTTCGATATGTTTTTCGTAAAAACGTTGTATATTACAATTAACAAGTTTCCAGGTCATCGAACGAAGCGTTCCGTAAAAACAATCTTTACAAATTTCCGAAAATCAAAATTTCAAAATGATTGAAAAAAAAAAAAAATCACTCTTTTCTTTTTCTTCAAATTTACGATAAATGCAAAAAAAAAAAATCGTTTTTTTTTCTTCTCATTCGCTCCAGTACCCCAAAAATTGGTGGATTTTCTCATGGCTCGTCAGTCATGGGTACGCGAGACACCGATAGCTCTCGGCTCATCGGTAGGAGCCGGCGAGAGCGCGGGCTCGACGACGGACAATACGGGAACGGCGCCGACGACGAGCGATGAGAGACGGGGAGCGAGAAAGACCCGAGTACCGGACGAGGCATTGCCGGAATTGATAAGACTCATACACGGCAATACTCACGGACGCGCGTTTCTCATAAAAGAATTCATAACATTCTGGAATCGAAAGAAACGAAACGTTAAAGCCGATGCGCTCTCGAAATCGAGCGTCGGGGAGAAAATTCGCGAATTGGCTCGTCGCATAGCGTGTCCGGACGAGGGTCCGATGCATCTCAAGGCATGCTGGTACGTATCCGAGGAAATACGAAAGATTCATCTTGCCGATGAAATTTTTCAACTTCCGAATTCATGGAATTATGCCCTGACGCCGAATCGACGGGGAACCGGCGTCGAAACGACGAAAATTAGTTCGGAAAAAATGGAAAAAGACGACAGCCGAGAGAGAGATAAAAAGTTCGCACCGCTCATAACGCAGTATACGAAAAAAATATCACCGGAAGAGATGAAGAAACAATTGGCGCCGAAGAGCTCGCAAATTTCGAGCCCGAAGGCTCGCTCGGGCTCGTGCGAAAAAGTCGCTAAACGAGCGCAATTATTTTCCGTCGGTAGAAACGAAGAATTTCCAAAATCTTCGATGAGTCGCTGTCACGAATCGAGCGAACGCGAAAAAACTTGCCTCGCTTACGCCGCGGAGAAAATCTCTGATATTTCCGGAAGTGTCAGCGGCGCGAGGGACGAAACGAAAAATTATGAAAAAAATGAGCCTTTCGTTGTCGATCTTGACAATTAGTCGGGAGATTTGCGAGACGGAGTGAGTACAGCGATTAAGTACTCATTTTTTGTCTCTCTCTCTCTCTCTCTCTTTTTTTTTCTCTCTCTCTCTCCTGGCTGGATAAAGTTGGAAATTTTTGGTGAAAAAAAAAAAAAAAACAAATTCAGAGTTCGAAACGAAAAATCGTCGAGTTCGCTCAAAACATTGCAATTCGAAACGGTGGAAATTCTTTTTCAAGGATTAAAAAAAATTTTTTTTTAATAATGCTTCGCGCCAATCAAAAGTTCGATCAACTCGAAGTTCCGGTAATTTCTCATGTGACAGAAATCGGGGGAAAAAAAAAAAAAAGAACCCAATCTTCGATCGAAGATTTTCGAAATATTGACTTTGAATAATAATAATAATAATAATAATAATAATGACAAAAAGTTATTGAAGCAATTTGTTGAAAAAAAAAAAATGAATTGTTCAACGAATCGTCGAGTAAAGATTCCTTTTTTGTCGTATAAAATGAATTTTTTGGTTTTTTTTTTTTTTCGAATGCGTGCTAATTTTTTCCGAAATTTCTTTTTCTTTGTGAATTTTTTTTTTTTCGAAATTTTGCGAAGAGTCTCAAATTTTGGAATATTTTTTGGCATAAAGGTTGCAGTGGAAAATTATCTCCCTTCCCTCGGTCAGCCTTGAAAAATTTTGAAAAACCGGAATTAAAAAAGAAAAATCTAAATAAGAAGGGATAATTCTAAAAAATTTACACATATTAAAAAAAAACGTTAATTTTTTCACCTGATCCGAAAAGAAGAGAAAAAATTCTCGTTCATTTTGTTTGACAAAATTGGCTTTTTTTTTTTTTTTTTTCAAACAATTTGTGAATTACATTTCGGCATTATTGCAATTATTCAAAATGGAAAATTTTTCCCAGATCTTCCCGCAAAACACTCGATTTTCCTTAGATTTTCATTTAATTGCGAAATGCTTCGAAAAATTCTCTCACGAAGATGTCACTTTTGGCTTGGAATTTATACGCGAAGCATTCTCAATGTTCTTTTTTTTTTTATTTTTTTTTTTTCTAGCCTCTCGATGAAAATTCGCGGAGATTGATCGAACAATGTAAACATTTTCGGGACTCGGTTTTGTTTTTCGAATTTTTACAATTTTTTTTCCGTGAATTAGATATTTTTATTTGGGGAATTTCACAAAAAAAAAAAATAAAAAAAAAAAAAAATAAGAATGAGAGTTAACAGACGATGGTATTTGGAATTTGTATGAAATATTTTTTTTTTCTTGCGGATTTTTGTGTATTAAACGCATCCCTGGCGGGATTATTCAATCTTCATCTTCATTCAGTAAGGTCAGTCCGTCAAAGATTTTCACAAAATAACATTCAAGACAAATTTTCGAGCAGTAGGAATTCGTAAAAAAAAAACTCAAAGAACAACTGCGAGTTTTTTTTACCTACCTTCAAAATTAAAAAAGAAATAAAAAAATACGGCAACATCACAGAATCACGTGGGAAGAAAATAACCAATATACTTCCGCCTACTGAAAATACACAATTTTTTATTTCAAAAAGTCAAATATATAACGATTTCTCAAATATATACGCAACTTTTGAGCCTAATCGGAAAGTGATTCGAGCCGATCTTCAATTTTTATTGCATAATTTTCGTTCAGGTTTATTCATTCTTCGTAAGTTTTTTTTTTTTTTCGTCTAAATTAGCTGGAAAAAAATATACCATCAGCTCTCCTCATTGTACTCATTAAGAACGAAACTCTTGTTTGAACTTGATGTTTCCTCTTTTTTTTTTTATTATTTGTTTTCAGCTGAATTATACGAAGAAAAAAAAATCAGAGCTGTGCAAAGTACCAGAAAGTACTTAAAGTACCAAAGTAAAGTACTTGAAGTACCCGAAAATACTTCAAGTACCAGAAAGTACTTAAAGTACCAGAACGTACTTAAAGTACAAAGTAAAGTACTTGAAGTACCCGAAAATACTTCAAGTAACAGAAAGTACTTAGAGTACCAGAAAGTACTTAAAGTACCAGAAAGTACTTAAAGTACCAGAACGTACTTAAAGTACAAAGTAAAGTACTTGAAGTACCAGAAAATACTTCAAGTACCATAAAGTACTTAAAGTACAAAGTAAAGTACTTGAAGTACCAGAAAATACTTCAAGTACAAAATACTTTGATTACTTGACGTACTTGTGAATTTTAAGTACCAAGTACCGTAAATACTTGAAGTACCGAATATTTTAAGTACTTGAAATGCCCAAGTACTTGAAATACGTCAAGTATCAGGTATCAAATACTTTTCAAGTTTTCAGATATGAGCCATTCCGCATCGACATGACCACTTCAAAACTTTAATATCTTGAATTTTTCTGCAATCGAGATGTGCTATAGTACTCTTTGAAAACAAAAATATTGATATGCATTAAATTTATGATGGCATTGATAGGGGTGAAATTACAGGAAAATGCGATTTTTGCTTGTTTTTTCTCCCTGATTTTATTACATGGAAATATCGTGTCGGAGCGAAAAATTGCTGAGAATCAATTTTGTCGTGTTTGTTGCAAGGATAACGAAAAAAAAATTTTAGAAGGCAAGATTTTACATTTTTCATGGAAAAAAAAACTTATTTAAAAAATAAAAATCGATTTTTGGACCATTATGACAGTTTTAAAAAATTTGAAATATTTTTTTTTTTAAATTCCTCGAACTTTTTTCACAAAGAATACGTCTCTTTCCGGATGGAGAAATTCAATCTAAAGGCTCAGCAAAAAAAAAGAAAATTGGAAAAAAAAATTTTATGCAAAATTTGAAATAAAAATCTTATATAATGCGAGTATATTTCTCAATATATTTGCGAATATTTTGTAAATTCAATCTAAAGGCTCAGAAAAAAAAAAAAGAAAATTGGAAAAAAAATGTTATGCAAAATTTGAAATAAAAATCTTATATAATGCGAGTATATTTCTCAATATATTTGCGAATATTTTGTATATTCAATCTAAAGGCTCAGAAAAAAAAAAAAGAAAATTGGAAAAAAAAATTTTATGCAAAATTTGAAATAAAAATGTTATATAATGCGAGTATATTTCTCAATATATTTGCGAATATTTTGTAAATTCAATCTAAAGGCTCGGCACAAAAAAAAAGAAAATTGGAAAAAAAAATTTTATGCAAAATTTGAAATAAAAATCTTATATAATGCGAGTATATTTCTCAATATATTTGCGAATATTTTGTAAATAAATATTGAGAAATATACTCGCATCATAAAACATTTTTATTTCAAATTTTGCATAATATTTTTTTTCTAATTTTCTTTTTTTTTTGCTGAGCCTTTAGATTGAATTTCTCCATCTGGAAAGAGACGTGTTCCTTTTGAAAAAAGTTCGAGGAATTAAAAAAAAAAAAATATTTCAAATTTTTTAAAACTGTCATAATCGTTCAAAAATCGATTTTTATTTTTCAAATAGGTTTTTTTTTCCATGAAAAATGTAAAATCTTGCCTTCTAAAATTTTTTTTCGTTATCCTTGCAACGAACACAACAAAATTGATTCTCAGCAATTTTTTGCTCCGAAACACTTTTTCCATGTAATAAAATCAGGGAGAAAAAAAACAAGCAAAAATCGCATTTTCCTGTAATTTCACCCCTGTCAATGCCACCATAAATTTAATACGTATCAATATTTTTGTTTCAAAGAGTACTGTAGCATATGTCGATTGCAGAAAAATTCAAGATATTAAGGTTTCGAAGTGGTCATGTCGATGCGGAATGCCTCATATACATCTCGCAAGTTCCAGTACTCATATTTGATTTCTTACGTATTCTTTAAACTCATTTAATTTCGATTCGAGTACTTTTTGTATCAAAACAATATTTTTACATTGTCCTATTCACTCAGGCTAGGCAGATTGGGACAGAAATATCAAAACGAAGAATTAGAAATAATTAAAAAAAAAAAAAATAACATTGCCGATCGTAATTGAGATTTATTTAACTTTAAATCAGAAAAAAAAAAAAATAAATAAAGAATATAATACACGGATCGTTAAAAACTGAGCCATGCATCGACAATGACACCGTAACTAACCGTAGCTTGAGCCTTTGAACGGTTCAATTCGAGTACGAATACTTGCAATACTTTTCAAGTACTTTGCACTTCAAGTACTTTACTTCCGGTACATCGCAAGTACTGGGTACTCAAAGTACTGCTCGGCTCTGAAAAAAAAAAAAAAAATCAACGGAAAAGTCAATAAACCCGAACGAAAATCATGCAATAAAAATCGAAGATCGGCTCGGACCACGTACAGGATTAGGCTAAAAAGTTGGGCAATTATTTGAGAAATCGTTATTTATGTTTGTTGTGTTTCGCAAAAAAGCGTAGCAGGATCGGCGGGATCGAGTAAAGATTCGATGAATTGAGAAAGAAACTTTATTATCATATATAACGCGGTATATATATCTTGTTCACATAACGAAACGGAAGTACTCAGTCTTGGACTTGTAATTATCGTAATAATACTCGAAAGAGCCAAAACTTCCACCTAGAGCAGCGCCCTCCGTTGCCATGTCGGTCCAAACTAAGTTTGAGCTCGATTTTCAAAAATACATGAATTTTTAAAATAAAAAATTGGCATTTTTTCAGTAGGCAAAAGTAAAGCGGTTATTTTTTTTCCACACGATTCTGCGCTATTGCTGTATTTTTTTTTTTTTTTAATTCAAAATTGGCCCTGAATGTCATTTTATGAGAAAATTTAATGCGCTCTCCCTGACTCCGAATGAAGATAAAGATTGCAAAATCCTCCTGGAGATGTGTTCGATGCACAAAAATCAGGAAGAATACAAAAAATATTTTCGACGAATTACAAATACCCATCGTCCGTGATCTCGCGCAGTTTTTTGTGAAATAAACACAAACACGCATAACTCGTTCCTGTTTAATAAGTATTTTCACTCTTCCTGCAACGGGGAAAATAGTTTTCACGAGGATTAAAAGAAAAAAAAAATTATTAGAAATACCGTATTTTTGTTTTTTCCAACGAAAAATCAATAATCGAACGAAGAGAATCTTAATTATATATAAAAAAAAAATTAAAAAAAAAGCAATTTCTCATTCTCAATTATCGAAATAGAAGAAAAAAATAACATGTAATTTTTAATATTTTCAGCAATCATTCGCCATCAATATCGTCGAAATTATTCGCTCGAATTTTCATTCTCGTGATTTTTTTTTCTTATCATCCCCGCACCGGAAGTATGCAGAAAATTCTTCGTTGTCCGTTATTATTATAATTATAATTATAATTATTTTTTATTTTCTATTATAAGTATATTATACTCGATTTAAGTTTGTGTAACTCTTTTTTTTTCGATATTTTTTAACATCGACGTCGGTGAAATTATCGGCGAGTCGCTGCAACGTCATTTCTTTATATATATATATATATATAAAGTAATAATAAAAAAATTTTAAAAAATGGCTTTATATGCAAAGTCGTTGCCAGCGCAACACGTGAGATACGTCATGTCTCACGTAATTTTTTTGTGATACGTATACACTCGTGGCCTTGTGTGCATCGTAAGAAGAAAAAAAAAAAAGGAAAAAAAAAAAACAAACAAACCGATAAAAGTGTTCATTTGGACAAAAGGAGAAATGAAAGAGGGGAGACGGTGTTATCGTTATAAAATCCGTGCAAAAAATGCTGATAATCTATCGACGCGCGAAGGTCTCAATGTTCCGGAGTGTGGAAAAAAAAAAAAAAACACAAAACAGATTCAAGTGCCTATAATGAAACGAAATATTACGTTTAAGAATATTTTGCGCTTTATTTCCCATCCCAAAACAGTCCAAATCATCGCGTATTTCGGTGCGTCTGGGTAAGTTAAAAAAAAAAAATACATTAAACAAAAAAGTATCAACACGAGTTGCAGCGGTGATTGTCTTGAAAATTTATTAATGAAAAAAAAATTCCTGCTGACTAATTATGCAGAAGATTTTTTTTTTTTATCATTCTGGCATAGTTAATTGATTTCTGAAGTTAATAAAAATTACATTAATTTCTTGAAACAAATAAATTAGCAGTATTATATCTTGAGGTGTAAAAATTGTAAGAGATTTATGCGCTCTGCGGGCCAAGTGACGTCACAACACCCTTAGGTACTGGGGCAAAGTTATGTCCGGTTTTTTTTTAATCCAGGGTTGATCTTACGGATATAGTTATATCCGCCAAGTAATATACATTGCAGCGTTTGCTGTAACTTAGAAGAAAAAATTAATCCAGGATACATGAAAGCGACATCTGCAAATTTTCCAAGAACAGATTTAGAGATGTTTCGGACACAAATAAACTCTTTTTCCGGCGTTGATATACAATTGTGTTTTTGCAACACGGTACAAAACAATATTTGTACACTTGCTTCGATTGTTCAGGTACATTTGTCATATTAGAACCCTATTTACCGACTACATATTTATGAATTATGATGATTTTTTGGGGTTAGGAATGGATTATTTGCTTGAATTTCTTAATTTTACCGCTAGAGGCGCTGCTGCACTGGGGGGTGTTGTGACGTCACTGTCACGTGATATACGTTTGAAATGCAACTCAATTTTCAAACTGGTATAATTAATTAAATAATGATCAGTAACTGAGAAAAACCTATGCAAATGATGTTTTTAAATAATTATCTTTTAGATAATTTAAAAGTTGAAAATAATTCAAGTTCTCTGTTACGAAGATTTGTTGGGGTTAGTAATGGATTAGCTGCTTGAATTTCTTAATTTTGCCGCTAAAGGCGCTGCTGCATTAGGGGTGTTGTGACGTCACTGTCACGCGATATACGTTTGACATGCAACTAAATTTTCAAGCTGGTATAATAAATTAAATAATTATGAGTAACGGAAAAAACTTATACAAATGATTTTTTTGAATAATAATCTTTTAAATAATTTAAAAGTTGAAAATAATGCTAGTTCTCTGTTACGAAGATTTTTTGGGGTTAGGAATGGATTAGCTGCTTGAATTTCCGCATTTTACCGCTAGAGGCGCTGCAGCACCAGGCGTGTTGTGATGTCACTGTCACGCGATATACGTTTGAGATGCAACTCAATTTTCAAGCTGGTATAATTAATTAAATAATGATGAGTAACGGAAAAAACCTATGCAAATGATGTTTTTGAATAATTATCTTCTAAATCATTCAAAAGTTTAAAAAAATGCAAGTTCTCTGTCACGCAGATTTTTTGGGGTTAGGAATGGATTAGCTGCCTGAATTGCATAATTTTACCGCTAGAAGCGCTGCTGCACGGGGGGGGGGGGGGGGTGTTGTGACGTCACTGTCACGTGATAAACGTTTGAAATGCAACTCAATATTTAAGCTGGCATAATTAGATAAATAATGATGAGTAACTGAAAAAATCTATGCAAATGATGTTTTTGAATAATTATCTTCTAAATCATTTAAAAGTTAAAAAAAAAATGCAAGTTCTCTGTCACGCAGATTTTTTGGGGTTAGGAATGGATTTGCTGATTAAATTTCTTAATTTTACCGCTAGAGGCGCTGCTGCACTGGGGGTGTTGTGACGTAACTGTCACATGATAAACGTTTGAAATGTAACTCAATATTTAAGCTGGCATAATTAGCTAAATAATGATGATGAACTGAGAAAATCTATGCAAATGATGTTTTTGAAGAATTATCTTTTAAATAATTGAAAAGTTGAAAATAACGCAAGTTCTCTGTTACGAAGATTTTTTGGGGTTAGGAATGGATTAGCTGCCTGAATTGCATAAATTTACCGCTAGAGGCGCTACTGCACTGGGGTATTGTGACGTCACTGTCACGTGATAAACTTTTGAATTGTAAGTCAATATTTAAGCTGGTATAATTAGCTAAATAATGATGAGTAACTGAAAAAACTTATGAAAATGATGTTTTTGAATAATTATCTTCTAAATAATTTAAAAGTTGAAAATAATGCAAGTTTTCTATTTCAACGGCGTTGTTTCAGCTAATGAATGCGGTGTATTCCTAAACTTTCTTTCCAAATAATACCAGTGAATGCTAATTTAACAATTATTATTAGACTGATATATAATGATCATTTTTGTGCTGCACTGCTGACTTATCAAATCCATACGCTAAAAATATTGATATTTAAACCTCGCATAGAATACTACCAATTCTGATGGTGCTGCACTCTACGCCAGCTTTAACCGAGGATCCCACTACTGTAGATTCCATTATGAACGTTCATACATCGAAAAATTCTCGTAATTTCTTCGATTTTTCAACTTTTTTTTTTGTGTAAAATCCATGACAAAACATTTTGGGTATTAACATTTTAGGTATTCCTCCCTTTTTTTCCGTTTGAGCAAATTTCCATCCGTATGTTAGTGTCATTACGACGAAGACGAATCGGTTGATATTTCCACTGTACGAGGTCAGAAAAATTTCAGCGTCTCGAAGCCTTCGGCTAGTATTATTATATCGGGCACAACGGTTTCAAGCTTTCTCGTTCAGGCAATAAATTCCGGTTCTTCAGCTCTCTGTGCTGCTCCTCTATGCGAGACATTCTTCGCGTCAAATTACTCGTGACAATAGAAAAAAAAAAATTGTTTATCCCACTATAACACGGTTCATGTCGAGGAGGAGGCTGAAATTTCCAACGATCAACGACATGGCAAAAGAAGACAGGTAACATTTTTATTCGTAATTTTTATAATAAAACAATATCATGAATCAACAACACCAATTTCGCTCCCTCGTGCAGGAAGCTTTGTTTTCATTAAAAAAAAAATTCGAGATTTTCATGCCAGTATGTTCAAAATGTCCCAAAACATTGAAAAAAAGCATCATGTTCAGTAAAAATGTCCGGACGTGAAATGTTCTCGAAAAATTAAAATCCATCTATCCGGAGAACTGCTTGACCAATCAATCTGAAACTTGGTAGACATGTAGTCGATGTATTCACTTCCGTTTACTAAAATTTTCGTTCAAATCGTTCTGGAATTTTTGACTTGGCAGGATTTTGAATTTTCGAAAAATGTCTGTGGATGCTCCCAACATTTTTCTAGCTGTCGAGCTATAATTTTTTTTTCACACAAATAGACTCGGTCACGTGCATGGTTGGTATTTAATTCAGCAAGAAATAGCTCGAGGGGTTTATATTTCAAAAAATGTTGAATTGCTCAAAAAAAAAAAAATGCCTCCGATAGGTCTAACTTCCGAAAATTTTTGGCTACCGTGCCAAAATTTTGTACACGGATAGGTCATGGGACATAAGGATGCGTGGTATTGAGATTAACAAATATCGCTCTGGGCAGTCCTCGTGCAAATGCGTTTATAATGAGAATTCGTTGAAATTTATAGTGGACGAAGAGAATGCTAGTACCCAACTTCTCGTAAAATTTGAAGCAGATTGACCGTTCCCAACTCGAGATATTCAATGTCAAAGTTAGCAGCCATTACGTATGTGGAGCATATATAGCAAGCAATGCTGTACCCTGATACTAGCACGGTTTTTTTTATTGAATATCACAACTAAACGCGCAACCAGATTTTGATAAAAAAAATTGTAGACGGGAGAAGACTATTATTCGCATGTTAGTAAAAAAGAACAAAATTATTCACCGTTTCGTTTACGAACGACGATCACACAAAGAATGCAATATGAATGAAAATTCGATGCGTAAGCTGCATATTCTATGGTGTGAATCTATATCTGAATATGCACGATTCCTTGTGTAACAGTCATTTCTGTACAGACTAACCCGTATTCATAGTCGTTCCTTGAGGAATACGGATTCCTTGTTCCTCATTTTAACGTTGTGAAATGAGGAACAAGGGATCCTTATACCTCAAGGAAGGACTATGAATACGGGTAAAGTTCGCTGCATATGACCACTAGGGCCGTGTATATATTTTATCATTTGATACATAGGAAACTTTCTCGCACTGTTGCAGCACGAGGACTACCTTAAGTGGTTCAAAAAGGTTCGTTTTTTCCAAACAAATAAACATTTAGTTACAATCACGCTTGGTATTGAATTTGCCAGGAATCGATCAAGGGATTCAGATCGTAGATGGCGCGGTAACGTGTACGAAATCATTTGGGATGGAGAAAAGATTCAATTCCTAGTGATACGAAATTCAGTATAAGAGTATAATATCGATGGGCTGATGCCAAAGGGGCGTAAGCGCCGTTTTTTTCGGAATTTTCGCTTTTGCACTGCCACAGAGGCGTAAGCGACAAACTAGTTTTTTGGGGTGAAGATACGCCCCTATGTCAGTAAGATTTGACCGATTTCACAATTTCTTCGAGCTCTTACTGCCGTACGGGCGTAGTCGCCCTGGCACTTACGCCCGTTTGGCTGTAGAAATTTTTTTCCCTTCAAACCCATTAAGTATACAGCTCTTACGCCCTTCTGGCAGTAACCCACTTTTTTGCGCTTACGCCCCTCTGGCATTAGTCCATCGATATAGAAGACTTATGGGAGTTGTGGAGATACTTTTGTGTTGGCTCTTTTTTTTCTTTAGACTTTTTTTCAATTTTATTTCTTTCATCGTCGACCCGGGATTCGCGGAGAGACGCGTATGCTGCGATATAGTGCATCGGGGAGAGAAAAATATAAAAAGTACATGGAAAAAGAGAGAGAGAGAGAGAGAGAGAGAGAGATGGTGAAAGTATCCTTTGGGGTAAATAGGCTATACACATCATTCGCGTGTATACCTTGTACATATTTTTCTTCACGATTCACGGTACATAGATCCGCTTATACATATATATTCTTCACAATTCCGAGTACATACGTATGTACGGGAGAAAAAAGGTTACATATACATACATAAAACTACCGAGAGTCGTAGAGAAAATGGTAGCCAATGGCGTTGAGCTCGTCGTAGCTGCTACAGTATTGAACGTCTCTACGCCGAGGTCCAGAGATCTTTCTCTCCCTCTCCTCCATTCCTTCGTGCCTCTCTCCTTTCGCAAAAGAGCTCTCGTCCTTCCTCCTCCGTCTCTCCCTCTTTGCTATATTCGCCCCCCTCCTCCCTTGGTCGCGTCGTTCACGTCCTTCGCGCCATCTCCTCGTCCTCATCTTCCTTTCTTTTTTTCTCCCTTTATCCTCCTTCTCGGCCGTTTGCTACTCTCCGTGGCCCTCGTGACCCGCGACTACACGTCCTCCACTCCCTCTGGCATATAGCATCGTCGACTGGAGAGGTCCACCCTCTCTCTCCTCTTTCTCCTCTCTTCTGTTCTCTTGATTTCTCTCTCTCTCTTTCTTTCTTTCTTTCTCTTGATCTCTTTCCCTCTTCAGTCTGCCCTCGAGTCTCTCTCACGGATTCCTCTTTTGTCCCTTTTTTGCCGTCCTCCGAGTCTCACCGCGTCAGTCGGAGAGATCGCGAACATTCGTCGGGTGCACTGCCGGCGAAAGAGCAGAGCTCGAGCGAGTAGCGTACACTTTTGGCCCTTCTGCACTCACTCGCCTTTCTCGAGATCCCGGCTACTACGGCGATACACCAGCATCCCTCCTTTGCTTCGTATAATACTCTTGAACTCTTTGCGCCCGATCCTCCTATGCTTTCTCGCTCTTTCGATCGTTTCACGACAATGACGATGTCCGAAATCGCATATCGATCGTTAAGCACTTTATAGGTCGATTCCCGATCAAAAGGGTCCTGTGATTCACGACGTTGCGTCTCCGTGTTGCGTATGATTCGAAATGGCGATTTTGGTAAAAAAAAGAAGAAGCGAAAACAATCACGGAGAATCGATCTCGGACTATTTTCAGTTTGAGGATCAACGTCACGAATGCGTAGGATTGAATCTAAAGAGATTGGAGTTGGGTATCGAGGAGAGTGACTTGATCGGTCATATGCGATTCACCGTCGCGATTTTGAGTTGAAAAATGTGTAGGATTGATAAGAAAAGATTCAAAGTTGCAGTTTTAATGACACAAATTTGCAAGATAATGTAAAATTGGGTCTGGAAATATCGATAATAACAATAAAAGTTATCATAAAAATAAGTATCGTATAAGAAGTATATGGTATTAGGATAAATCCAACACAAATTACAGTTGTGATTTCTGCTTGGGAAAGATGTACGATTAATTGTGGACACGAGGTACCGTTTGCCATTGCCATGAAAACTGTGTAGGGTCAAGTCTACATTTGAAAAAAAGTAAGTATAAATAATAAATAAATAAATTGAGCTTCGATTTGCGTTGAATCAATCCTGCACAAAATTGCAGTCGTGACTTCAATTTTCACGAAGTAAATCTTCAAGATTGTATCCTCCAACTCCCTACACTTTAAGGCTATAATTTTAACGATAATCACGAATCAATTATACGCATGCAACACTTCTTTCATAAATATCGGGCCCGAGGCAATGGGCGATTAATTGGAACGAGAGAGAGAGAGAGAGAGAGAGAGAAAATAAAAGATGAATTTGATTTTCCTCTCATTGATATTGCTGACTGAGAGTCATACGATTATTTTTTCGCTGGCACCCCTCGTGTCCTATATAAGGACTTTCGCGCTATATGATTCATCAAAGTGGAAGAGACGAGGAAGAAAAACGACGCGGAATAACGAGTGAGAAAGTAATTGCTGTTGTGAGGCACACACATCGGAAGCTGGATAGCCTCGGGCCGAAAAAAAGGTTGCAGAAGATGTGCGAGGAAGGTAGGATGTTGCAGAGAGAGTGAGAGTGAGAGAGAGAGAGAGAGAGAGGAGAGAGAGAGAGAGAGAGGGAGGATGATATAGATAACCCGGAGGATTCACGCCAGGAGGGTGTACATGTGAGATCGAACTGAACGCGAGAGGAAAGCGGAGGGATACTTAATTGAATATACTTGGACTGCGATTGATGCCCCCCTGTCGAAGGCTTAATCCATATACAATATATCAATATACACAAACATATACGAAAGGGAATTTATCCGGGACTTTTTTTTGCAACGTAATGGCAGTATCAAGGATTTGGAAATTTTTGGATTTCAGGCCTGTTCTGGGATCCAATAGTCCCAAGAAGAAACGAGAATAATTTTTTTTTTTAGCGAATCTCGATCCTCCATGATTTATGACTGCGCGAAACGTCATACATCAATTTTTCACACTAAATTCAATTTTATTGATAGAATAGACGAAAAAGTTCTCAATTAAAGCAATTTCGATCAGTTTTTATCGTCGAAATCTATCTTGAATTATTATTGAACGTTGCTTGCAACGTACAACTTAATCTCCTCTAACTTCAGTGTCGTAAATTGCTAGATATTCCGGAGAGTCGATTTTGTTGACAAAATCGTCTACGAAAAGCATTTTGATTAATTTAATCGTTAAAATTCCCTATCTCAAACTTTTTTAAATTTATTTATCAATGATGCTTGAGGCAATGAATCCTGGGCAGATGTGGGAATTGCAGGGTTAAAGCACTTATTCTTTCATTTCCTTGAGACTGTCGACCTTAGGACAGAACTGGAATTTAATCACTTCAATTTTGAAGTCTGAAACTACCATATTGTATTGAGAATCAACACCACGAATGATATTCCTTCATACATGTTATATGTATGTATACGAGTATCAATTGCTTCGAGGGTTAATCGAGATGATACCGCACTGGCTTTTCACGATCAATTTAGGTCAGTATGGAAATGTAGGATTCGCGTTCAAAATTAATCCACTATAACCGTGCAATAGAACACGTCTAATGATTCACCGATGCTATTGGCGCTTTGTTACGGATGCGTACATGATGCATGTTCGATATATCGTACAATCTGGGGGCAATCGGTTAAGCCATGCGAATCTGTTAAGTCTTCTCGTTATCCAATATCTCGTATGGATATATATATATATATATACATATTCATCGCTTCGATGAGATTCTGATGCACGAAGCATCTCCAAAATGAGATCACTATGTGATACACGTCATATGCCCTGTTGAAAACACCTTCGACCGTAATAACATTGATATCCGGATTATAGCCGCGACTCGTTCCCGTTGCTTCTGAAAAGTATCTCTGGCTCAGTTATGATTTATTAATCATAAGTTATTCAATGAAAATGATGAAAATTCGTATCAGTAAGGGAGAGTATAGGGTGATGTGGCCTGGTGAGGTAAAGTGGCATCACCACACGTATCTTCTAGCTAAGCGATGTTAAGAAGTCGGCTATTTGCACCAACTTACCTTAAATAGTACTTTTTGACTTTAGTGCTTTTTCCCCCTTTAGATTCGTCGTAACGTCCACTTCATGATACAATTAGTTGTTTTTTGTTGTTACACATGATTTGCATAAAGTCAAACAGTTCAGTAAAGTCAAAACAGGTCAGTAATGTCGAACAGTCAAAGTGTTGTTACGTTGTACATTCGGGACAATGGGTTGGACATGAGATCATTTGCCATCGCGAGAGCGTTATTGGTAATAGCCGCCCGAACGCCAACCTAACCTCGTGTCGGGTGACATGTAGCCTCTGTCAATCGTGGCAGCGCAGTGCGTTGCAAATATCTCCGTTTTACCCTTAACTGTCAATATTGAGTGAATAGTTTATTTGAAATCAGACGTATAAAATTCCCCATTTTAGTCACTGAAATGCTTAAAAGCGTTAACATTTTTCCAGTCGTTATGGCTTGATTTTTCAGACTCAGTTTACATTAATTATGGCACTCTTGTTTCACGAAAATATCGGGTCTGACCATCGTACACGATTTCCCAACAAACCATGATACGAACAACAAAACATGATACGAAAGGATTAAACCTAGGTCAATATTTCATTTGTTATGCCCTAATTAAGTTTTGTAAAGTTTTCACTTTACCATACTCTCCTCGTAAATCTCGGGTCTTTTATTACGTTTTATTATGATATCAATTTTACGATATTCACATTGTCTCGACGACAGGAACATTATCTCTATAGTCGCAAAAAAAAAAAAAAAAAAATCGTATTTTCGGTGCAAAGTTACTCGTCGAATTTTCTGTGCATCGAATGAAAAAAGTGCATCTCTTGTTTCGAGATAGTAATAAAGATCATAAAAAACTCAAAGTGATTGATGAATGAAGTAAGAAAAATTTATTTAAAATTTTGAAATTAAAATGAACCAAAAAATTAATGGAGAAATGATTGTTATAATAATGATACATTGCTGATTAATATAATTTTCCGTTTATTTCATTTTAGTCATTTCGAATGATCCAAAAGCGAATTAACGCAAAATATATAAACTCACGTGATATAATGTATACCAAGCCAGCGGAAAGCTCTCGTCGTTGCAGCTGCTGGATCTTATGCTAATCTAACCCCTCCCTGCCCCTCCGCTCTCGTATAACTGGAAAAGCGCCTATCTCATGTCCCGCCGCACAAGAAAAGCAGCGGAAAATACGCATGAAAAAGTTGCTCGTTATATACGCGATACTTCTGCGTCCATAAATCTTTTTTTCTAAGCTCAATCTGTTCGCCGACAAGGCCGAGCTCTCGAGCCCGCGAGCACACGGCTGGTGTGCGCGGAGGAGGTTAAAACTCTCCCTCGCGAGCCATCCTCAAAGCCATCTCTCGCTCGTCCCAGATCCACGCACAACCCGCAATCCTCCTCCCCGTTCTATCTTCCCCTTTTCCGGAAAAAAAAAAAAATATATATATATATATATATATATATAAGTATCTCGGAGGAAAACTGCCGAGCGGTAAAGAGCGGCAGGTGTGCTGCCACCTTTTCTCCAAGCTCTGGCGCAAATTTTCATAATTCGCCGCGGCATCCTTTGGAAAATTTGAATTTTTTAAAATACAGGACACACACGCTCGCGCGCTTCCTGCTCGGTGAAATCGTGAAGAATTCACGTTACGATTCTCATTAGCCATTTAACTTTACATAATTTTTTAATTATGCATGCAACGTCATTTATCATTGAACAATTTATCAATATATTATAATAAAAATAAGTAGATAAACAACGATGCATGATAAACGAAGTATACTAAATGTAATTAATCAAATTTATCGTAATCATATTTTATTTTAAATGGCCCTGGATATAGTCAGAGGGATCTTGTGGTAATTGGTGCTGTTCGCGTGAACAATTTTTTCAAGGGAGTCAAAAATTTGATGGAAAAAAATGCATCCTTGTTCTCCAAACGAATGTGCGCGATGACCTGAAATTTTGCATGAAACGGATCTTATTCCCTGTTCCAATATGTTTCTTCCAACATTAAAATGGTGTTTCGCATATGGAGCATCATTGAAATTGTGTATTCTGCATCGAACCCCAGGGTTTTAAGGGTTAATAACAGAGTGGACGACTTGAAAACCCCGGTGCGAGGTCACCAACGAACGGCCCAGAAGATATGCTTGGGCCGTTGAGAAATCGCTCTCATAATGGCGTGAGAAACCGACAGAGAATTTCCCTCCTCGCTGTAGCAGTCGCGATGCCTCTTTGTATATAAGTATCGCGTGGTACCAACCGGACTCACCAAGGGAGAAAGATGAGTCTACCCGCTAAATCCAAAATGTAGATATTACTCGTCTCGCTGATGCCGGAGACCCTTGGCCGTGGCTCGAGAGGGACATTTTGTTGAAGGGAACGATTGGTGAAGAGATCCCAGGACGTGGCTGAGGGTCCTAAGAGAGAGATAGGGAGAGAGAGAGAGAGAGAGAGAGAGAGAGAGAGAGAGAGAGAGAGAGAGAGAGAGAGAGAGAGAGAGAGAGAGAGAGAGAGAGAGAGAGAGAGAGAGAGGAGAGAGAGAGAGAGGAGAGAGAGAGAGAGAGAGGAGAGAGGAGAGAGAGAGAGAGAGAGAGAGAGAGAGAGAGAGAGTGAGGCGAGGGGAGAGGGAGTGTGAGGAAAAAGAGAGAGAGAGAGAGCAAAGACTCGTGGAGATGAGTCTGGCACGCCATCGTCTCGAGACACGCCATTGGCCCTTGGGACCTCGGCAATATTCTCCAGCGTCTTTTCTCGCGAAAGATAGCTCTTATACCATCTTCCGTTCCGTACTCCTCTTCCACCATCTCCTCCTCATCTCTTCCTCCCTCGCTGCTTCGTTTTCTTCGTCTTCCTCCATATACACCGGGGCGTCCGCGGATCACCGTAAGAAATTACGCTGAATCCTCCGCGAGAGAGACTCTCTCGCTGTCAGCGAAGATTATAATACCGGTGTGCCCACCCGTGTATACGGGGAGGAAGAAGAAAGAGGGTATTGGGAGAAAAGGGGGATGCTCATCGCCTGTTACAAGTTTCTCTGCCTTATAAGCATCCGTGAGCAGACCGGGTTATACCCACGAATTCGTTCGAGATCTTTTCCCGCGGCCCAAGGCGTGAGAACCAGGTGCAGCTCCATAGATATTTCTAGCATGCTTTTGCTGCCATATATATCCCTGAATTCGGATTATCGACGGGGTTCTCCAACTATACAGGCTCGAGCTTCAATCAAAACTGACAATGGGTGTACTCAATGGGGATTGGTAAACAAATTGAACGATGAAATTAAATATTTCAATCGAAAAACGTGTAAACGAAATTAGGAGAGATATGAAAAAAAAGACTTTTTGTTTGTTAATATATCCGTCTATTTTCCGAAGTGTCAAACCTTACGCTGCAGAGATACGAAACGTTAGGTGCCACCCTCGGCCACTCTTTGTACCAATTCGTGATACGAGACGCCGCCAGAGGGCAACACCTAAAGGAGTAAGAGACTAAATTCGCAAGAGTAAACGGTATTGGATATATATAAGAGTGCACCAACGTTTAAGCTTGCATGCCTTGAAATCTTTTCCATATTTTTTTATCTATACCAACAGCTTTGCTTTTCATCGTCGAAACTGCTCCCGTACGAGGGTCGATCTATATTTTTTCCCGGATTTTTCTGCATTTTCACTCCCCAGGAACGAATTAACTCCACAAAGAGGTGAACCCCAACCCACTTCATACGAACTTTTCTCGTCCATCCATTCGAGCATCCCTATACAAATTTCTGCGCTGATACTTTCGGTAGTCATCCATTCCCTGATTCTTCCCTCTCGAACAAACACGCGACGAACATTAAGTGGGAAGATTTTTGACGGGAGAATTCTTCTTTGAGCCTCAAGATTCGAAATTTCTACCTATGAGCATACTTTCTACAAAATTTCCTCGACGAAAAATCCTTCGAGTCCCCAAAGAACATACTCTATATTCACGTATCGTAAAATATGTCGAACGTGACAACGCTACGGGGCGGGAGAGTGAGTCCCTTGGCCACGAAGGTGCGAATAAGTGAGTGCCAAGGTTGGATGTCCTAAGAATATATCTCAAGCGTACACATATGAGGGTTATGTATACGCTGGATAGATGGCGTTCCCGCTCCTTAAGGGAATTGTGCAAAATCTTTGGTAAAACTGACATAGAGTAGCAAAGACTTGACGGCGAACATAACATATACGTACGATGTGTATACGCGTGTGCATAATACACGTGCAACACGGGGGAGAATTTCTCCGTCACGTAAAATAAAGATATGTAGCATGCGCGAAAACCGGAGAGGGATAGAGAGAGAGTATAAGGGGAGGTGACGTATAGGGAAGGTGCCATTATGGAGATGGATCTTCCCTCGAATAAATGTAACGTCGCTCTGGTGTCTGATGGTGCGCTTTCGTATATAGCATGAACTGACATACACCACGACGTATGTGTGAATTTCTGTTGGCGATGGTAGCGGGGGTAGTTTCGAGTGGCGATGAGGGATTTAGGGATACTTGGAGGAGAGCATGAGGAGGGAAAGACGAAGAGAGAGCGAGGGAGGAGAGCTTTTAGAATAGGAGGAAGATAGGGGAGAAATGGATATATATATATATATATATATATATATATATATATATATATATATATATATATATATATATATATGTTAAGTTTACTATATAGAGGGACAAGCCGTATGGCCTGGGGGGTAGTTCGTGGTAATATATCACCTCCTTGTCGTCCGTGAGACGCGAGTAAGCCTGTCGGCCAATGCCCACCTCCACTCTCTCTCTCTCTCTCTCTCTCTCTCTCTCTCTCTATGCATCCCCACGTTGATACCCCCCCGAACGACTCCCGTATCTCTACCAACCCTTGTCCTCCTTCGGCTGCTTCACCTCCTCGCTCCCAGTGTTCTCGTCCTTCGGAGGTTACGGCCGAGAATCGATAGCTACGTGTGCCGCGCGCCTCTAGACTCCCCGAGGCAGATATAGCGAGGAGACTCCGCGTGATAGAAAGGAAACGGTGCTTCGGGGTGTGGGTAACGAAGTATCAGCAGGTTTCATCCCCATCCCCCTTGGGTCTGATAACGAGTGTGAGAGACTCCGATTACCAATTACAAATGTCTCTCACGCGTTGAGATTTTATATTCCAGATGAGCATATAGCGAGGTGAATAGTGAGGAAATTTTATAATTATATGGTCATCAAAAGGAGGTTTAATCAAGAAAAAGGGGGACAGAGACAGTGGGTGTATATAGTAGAAAGCTGCATATACTATACTAGAAGAATTATGGTGGAAATGTGAACCGGATGGTAAATTTGAACCACTTGCATCTAGTTTGTCGTTTATGTGAAGAAATTACCACTTTAGCTATTCAACTTTACTAATGGAAAACATATGTGAGGTCTCGGATGAGAATCCGTTCAACGGATTTTTTTTCTACATAATGAGGACACAAGTGCTCCCCGAGGGATTTTATAGCACTGCATCGTCGATTCATAAAACAGGAATATGCGGGAAACGAGAGTGCATTATCCACCACACGTCTCGGACTGGCCACAGTTGCCTTTTATCTAACTCGCTAATCCCCTGAACAACCGAAAGTCAATGCACGAATACTCCATTTTCGGGAAATCTTAATTCCAAATCGAGACACTTCCAGCCCAAAACTAGGAACTTGAATGCTACCAAAGTCCTCGACTTCCCTATAAGCAGTTCCAGTCTAAGATGTTCTAGTGATCCAGGCACATTGCTCTCATTGGATTGCCTGATCGTTACCAATGTACCCGGGCGATAATATAAAGAAACTGAAGTGTCGATCTGAATTGGTACCAACTTCTCTATATACCCGAGGACGAGAGGAGGATCATCCGGTTGAGGGGTTGATGTACGAAAAGGTTCGGATTACGAAGGAGGAGGAAAATAGAAGGAGAAGAACCGAGGAGGGGTGGATAGGAAGAGGGAGCTAGAGATAAGGATAGATAAAGATAGATAGAGAAAGATAGGTTGTAGAACCACGGATCGATGTGTCGCCGTGTTGTCCAGCGGTCGCCGAGAAACGCGCTTGCGCTTTCCGTTTCTCCCGCTCAGTTTGTCCTCCGTATCATACTCCCTCACTACACCTGTATGTATGTATATATGTACAGTGATAGGACGCTATGTACACGTATATAGAGAAGATTTTGTTAGGACTCAGGCCTTCACTCTGATTCGCTGAAATCCTGGTTGACGACAGAGTGTGTCCTCCCAATTTGTGTCACAGTGGAACCAACCTCCGTGTGGGGTTGTCGCGCAGCTGGTGTCTGTCACCAACCCCAGACGAGGATCGACCCTCTTTTCTCCATACATTCATGTGTATATGCGTTAGTGTATAGACATTGTATACATATATACGAGGTTACAGGACGCCTCCACTTTTGGCGACACGAGCCCTGCGCGTCGTCAACCTGCTCTTTCGAGCTCTTTTGGTCAACGCCCTTTTTACCTCCTATACATATATCCTGTTTGTCCAGATGCGAATGATTGTCAAAGTTTTACGAGTATTCTGACGCTCCCTTGCGGCCGATGGAATGGGGGAAGGGGGGAAGGGAAGTGCATGGAAGCTCTTTATCATCGGACCGGAAGACACGTAAATCATTTTAACGGGCAATCTTGGAAGGAGAATATGTGTTTTTCAAATAGGAAACATTAGTAGCGCGATTACTTTTATGGCAGTCGAGTAGCTATCAAATTTGGCATTCCTGATATTCGTGTTGGCCAGAGGGAGGCATAGGGACGTTGAGAAGTAATTAATAATTACGGTGAAACAAAAAAATGTTTATTGAAAGTTTGTTGGAATAAATAAGAATATTTTTGGGTTCTTTCATGTTGGGTATACACTTTAAGTTTCACAATTGTTGGATTTACATAATTAAAAAAAAATGATTTTTGAGGGTTGTTTACTCGAAAGATGCTCGTATCTACGGTGGAAAAAGATTTAGAATTAAATTCAGTACGAAAGTTCATCGCTTAAGGATGTATCAGCACTAGCTTCACGATCATATAAAAATCTGAATTTTTTATATGGTGTAGCAGAAGTGTATAGGATAAAACCTGCAAAATTTCAAAGTGGGTCAACGACTCTTTACGCGAGTAATTAATTCGTGAAATCAAGATATTTATCCCACGCCATATACGAATTCTGGGCTGACGCAACTTTGAAACAGAAATTCGTATCTTTCACGATCAGATACAATCAATATTAAAACTGTTAAATGTTCAGAAAACTATCACGATTACATACGTTCCATAAAAAATGGGGGTTAACGAACCTTTTGACATACAATTATCGATTTTAAGGAAATTTTTCGCGTGGGTCGGATAATAAGCGGTCCGACTGTCTCTTGTTTCATGTGTGCCCCTCGCTCACCGCGCTCACCCGCGCCCACGTTTTCGCGTATTCCCCGCCACCTTGTGCTCATACATCCTTAACGTATTTAATTGAATACTCGAACCCATGTTTAATTAAATCTCGAACGAGTTTTTGATTATTTTTTGTCGCTTCTACTCTTATACATTAATGAAAGCATTGATTTAGTCGCGTTGATCGCATCATGAATGAATGTCAATGAAAATACGTAAAAATCTACAACTTTTGTAGTCAACTTTAGTGTAATTTCGTTGCATTAATTTGAGAATGTTTGCGTCAATGTTTTTTTTATTAATGAAATTTCAACAAAATATCTCACGGCCATGATTATCGGGTCATTCTGATGGGGGGGGGGGGGGGGGGGGGGGTAATGCGGGTCGGCCATCAATCGATCGCGCCAGTGCTCTCGGCGTTGAATATCGATCGGGCAAAAATGTTTTTGAAATCCAACCTTTTCAATCCTCAAAAAATCCGCACAAATCTCACAGACATTTTTCTACGATTCTTCGGTTTATTTTCGGAGTAACTTTTACTTCATTGTGGATCCTCTGGGTATTGACGGAGATTTCTTCGAATTTTTGCATCTCCGCGACAATTCATCCCTTTGAATGACATAATATACGTCATCAACGATATCATATCCATCGCATCCCCCTGTTTTTTCAAGTCTCAGAGAACACCGCGGAGTATCGTCCTCGTTCGGATGATATAAGTTTCTCATACGTCGAGACGAGGTCGACGATTGAGGGGCTTCCTGCTCGTCATGTACACATGCAAACACAGACGCGTAAATACGTACAGATGTAGCTGCTGGATAAGCTACAGCGACAATCGAGTGTGTCTCTTTTGCTCCTCGCATACACGAGAAGAATCCCAACCTCTGCAACATTATACTATACATGTACATCTGTATCCTCGTCTCTCTTGCTCTGATCTCTCTGTCGGTAGGTCCGATTGCCGTCCTCCACTCTCGGGCTCGGAATGTCGTTCCCTCTCGACGTTGAAACCGCGAGGGGAACTTTATATATATATATATACAGCTCCTCTCCTTTTGCGACAGTCACGATTGGTCGTACTCGGGGACATGGGCGTGGTTAACCTCCATCGCTCTTTTGGTATTCACGATAATTGCTATTCCCCCGTTTATATATACGTACATCATCGTGATATACCGACGCATATCACGCTTCGGGATATTAATCCATCGCGGAATCTCGGAGAGTCGATTTTTCTCATTTTTTTTTTTTTTTTGAGCTGGAGCAATTTTTTTTTTTTCAACGATCGACGAAAATGAACCTCCGATCGATGAGGTTGTCACATTTATTTGGGAGCATTTGAAACGATGTGTACTCGACGGAAAAATCCAACGAGCCATGAACAATCTCAGTGCGAGGACGTATCGGATAAAAAGATTTTTCCACCTTTTGCAAATTCATATCGATATCACACCCCCATGAGCTCGTTCGTTTTCTCTTTAAATCTCTCGAAAGCTCTCGCGATTATAATCGCACTTCGCGGTGCTGGATTTGATGATCTTCCGGGGATATAAATAAACTCCGTAGACCCTCCGAGAATCTCATTTTTCATCGAACAAAAAACCGTTGAAAGAAATCCCCAAAATCAGCGAACAAAATAGCAAATTCAGACACTCTCTGATGCAAGAGGAAAAGGAAAAAAATATCTTGATATAACCGCGTTCGACGCAGTGGGTGTCCCGGTCGTATGTCCACATTGTGGTCGGCCCAAAAGAGCCACAAGAGTAAAATTATTACGATGTATGACGGATGTATGCATGCAATATGTGCATGTATAAAGCTTGCATATATAACATTGAGAAAGAACGTGCAGAAAAGAGATATAGGGAGGACCAGCGTGATGGTGAGACATCGCGAAAGAGGCAGCGAGGAAGACCGTAAAAGCGTTCACTATGGCATCTTATACATACAATGTACACCAATACACTCGAGGCACACACACACACACACACATATAAACTCGAAAGAGCAGAATACACGGAATATGATGGAGAGAGCGAATAAAAGGATAGGGCTGGGGAGGAGCTGAAAATACTCTCACGCCGCTCTCCCATATCCTCAATGGTTGGCATATAGTACATACCTTTATATTTATATATATATATACGAATCCTATACATGTATGGCCATGGGCCTTGTCGTGTTGCGGGATAATTGGGACACCGTGTATTATCGCTTGCGTGCCATACGCGCTCACCGCGGTTAAAACAGTGTGTGATTGGATAGGCGGAGATGGGTCGCGCGAGATAGCTGACCCCTGACTAAGGTGGTAGGCACTATATATATATGTATATGTGTAACGTGGAAACGCATACTTTCGTATACATGTACATATAAATTCAGGCTGCTGGAATGATGAAAAAGGGCACGAGTTGTAATCACATTGGTCGTTGAACCATGTGGATTACGCCGCTTTGCTCGCCAGCTTTATCTGTATAGATGGGAGCGCAGTCGTTGGGTGCGAGGAGGCAAGGAAGAGGGGGCCTGGTGGAGCAAGGGGTTAGGAAGCTGCGTATTATATCTAGAGATATATGTATGTTGTGCTTTTGTGTTTGTGTGTGTGTGTGTGTGTGTGTGTGTGTGTGTGTGTATCTCCGAGGGACATCTTCTCCATCTGCAGCAGCAGGAGCAGCCAGGGCACAGAGAGCGCGCGTTTACCTATCTACGTCATGGTTTGATGCATGGCGTGGGCGTTTCTTCGTCCGTAGCCCAGCCCAGGGGTTCTCATTTAATTATAGTGCACAATCTCACGCCGATGGTGCATCTCAGCTGTGGCATATCCACGCTTGAACCGTTTCTATATCCTCCTTGAAAATTGCGTGTACTATATATATTCAAACATATGGAATATATATATGCTGTGTGCCACGACGTCGATATGGCTCGCAGAGGAGACAGAAAATTCGTCGAGAGGATATGCTTGTACACGTGTGGACCTACAGGCCCCTTTTGATTTCGAAGGTTCTTCGCCTCTCTGCGAGTGTGTCTGAGTGTATTATATATGGGCTAGAACCGTGGATAGTGATAATGCACCGTGGAAATATTGCGTGCAGTTCGATCTTACTTCATCTTTCATCTTCTCAGCTCCTGCGACCATGCTGCAGAGGGCTATACATATACTTGTCAGATCCGCCACTCAAAACGCGCGTCGCGTGCATTAGAGCCGCATATATGTGTGTGTGTATGTGTATGCGTGCGCGTGTTCTCTCGGAGTGTGGGATTCTCTTCTCGTTGCGGAATGCGGAAAAAAATGCGGTTAAAGAAAAAAGAACAACAACGACGACGACGACGACGAGATAAAGAGGAATACTTTGCGTGAGTTTGGGACGAGCGTGGGGAAAGAAATTTAGGCCCGGAGTCAGAGTGCCTTGAGTACCGAAGGATGATATGTTTGGACAACGTTTTTTTTTTTTTTTTTTTTTTTTTCGTAGGCTTCATTCGACTCTCGTTGGATTTTGGACGAAAGGTTTTTTTATCGATTTTTATTTTTGAACAATCCTTCATTTCTGCGTACGAGCAATGTCTTTCGTTGAACTCGTTAATGTCATGATTGATCCAATTTCTTAAAACGCATGTTTTAAATTAATGAGGAACTCGAACAAGACTGCGTGGATAAATTGAGGTAGTCCTGCCGGTAGGCCGCGCAGAGTCTGGACGCTAGAGACTATATGATTTAATAATGGGCCAAGTGAATTCGCTTGAATTTAGTAATAATAAGATGCATAAATAATTCACCACTTTCAATGACTTGGCGTAATTTCAAGGTTCCGATTTTTATAAAAAAAAAAAAAAACATAATTTTTAATGTCAACTTGACTCTGTTCAAGCTGGGTCGAAAAACTAGTCAGAAACATATAATATGGCAGCCTCGTAAGGCACGTCATCCGTGCTCCTGCGTGAACCGCGTGGCTGATTTCTATTCGCAGCATCTCATTCGGCCACGATACACGTTATGTGCATGCAAATGTGAGGTTATTTTTCTGTTTTGATACGGAATAAATATGAGTACAGAAATTATTATCAGTGTCAACGAGAATCACAAATGTGAGAGCTGAATACGGAAAGCAAAAAGGGCAAATTTTCGTTACGCTTTGCGATTTTTATAATAAGACTCCACCACACATATCTCATAATGAGATTCATCTGGGCTTCAATTGAAAAGTGCTTCAGAAATATGCAATATAAGATTTGTCAGAGAATAGTAATTCATTCACAGTTAATCAATTTTTGAAAATAATTAATTTTTGTAATCAGCAATAATTCAGCAAAAAATTTTTGACAATTATAATAATTAGTAATACATTACGATAATAATCATTCCCTATTCTATTTCATGCTTGCACATCGTTCATAAGTATGGCACACGATAAGTATAGCATGCGTGTGTATATTATATACACACCACAATGCGCACTATTGCCAAACTTCAGCGCCATCTTCTCAGCGTGACATTTTCGTTTGGTTCGATTCAGTATCGTTTCCGTTAACGTGATATTACTTTCTCAAGTGTCCGATGACTATTAAAATTTTATTAACAAAAAACATCCCTAATTATCTTTCTTTTTTCTCTATCTATGACTAATTATTGACTTAAATTTCGATGCTGCTATCAGAAGTGCCCATCTATACCCATGTATAAATCTCGGTTTTTTGGATTTAACTTCTCTTCGTAATAAGCGGTATAACCAAGTTTGAGATTTCATTAACATGAAAGTCGATACTGAAGCTTTAATATATATATATATATATATTGAAAATTGGAGCACCGCATTAAAATGTAACGCTCCGAGCGGGAAAACGTGCAATTAAAAATAATGTTAATTCAAATGGGTTCGATTGGCAAGGAGCTAAAGCTCGCCTTGGGTCGACTGTGGACTACCTTAGGTGTGTTATTTACTCGATTTTTAGCATCGTGCGATTGACAGTACGATTTAACAATGGCGACGCGACTCGTCGGACTGAGTGCATGACGAGCACAAAAGAGGACGATATTGTTAATCAGGATATTTTGGGGAGAGGGAGCGGGGGGTAGTTTTGGGAATATATAACGTTTCATGTTATCGATACGCAGGGAAGAGGATTCTGTAGTTTAAATAGGGTTCGTGTACGCGGATAGATACTACAGTGATTTCATCGCGAACGCGAACCGAACGCGAGATACCTTGTCCCTCGTACACGCACTATATATATATATTAGCTCGCAAACTCACGCATCAGCAGCAGAGATCACAGCATCCGAAAACACAGGGGTGGAGCTGTTGCTCCGGGTCCTCATTAGCGGATTATTAATAGCTCAGCCGTATTATATTAATGACAAAGGCATCTGCGCCATGCTCGATCGCGTGCATGTCATGATTCTGGCCGAATTGTTCGCTGCTGTTATCGCGAGATGACAAGAGCTTTTCGTTTCGAAATTTTTCAGCTCAAATTATGTTCCATGCTCTGTCGAAAAAGAATTCCCATAAAATTTAATCTCAATTGAACGTACTGTAATTTAATATGAAAAATTAATTTTATACATATTATTAAGATAAATTTTAATTTTTTACTGTAATAATCAATTATTCGCAATTGATTGGTTATTATTTATGAGTTCAAGCATATGCGTGGCAATTGATGAATGAAACACATATTCGGTCGATTCTCAAACGTCTTCCTCTCGGTGAATTATTTCGCGTCAACATTATTTTCTTCATTCTTGAGTGTCCTATTTTTTTTTTGTTAAAAATAAAAAAGGCTAACTTAACGATTTTCGAAAGACTCTCCAGGCACAGGAGAAGAAAAAACGAAGATAACGTACTGTGAATTGATTTGCAGAAAATCTTAAAATTACTGAACAATTATGGATCACTCTTTTGATTTGCATGGCTATACGATTTCGAAATTTCTTTGGTACAAAAGAAATACGCTCGTAGTATAGTCAAGTGACCTGGTCAATCTGTACGATTGTAACGCAGAGGTATATATATCTCGGTGTATATAAAATCACTGTATACCAGCGCGTCTCGGTTGACTCCTTTTTTTTTTAATTTCTTTTCGACTAATCGATGCGAGGATCCGACATCCAGAGATGAGTTGTGATAAATATGTGATAAATATTGCGGCAGCTTAAAAATATTCAGTAGCATGTATATATATATATATATATAATATATATACATATATATGTATCGTCGATTGCTGAAAAATAAAAAAGGCTTAACCCGCGCAATGTGGCGCGTGCAAAGCGATGGGAGTTGCGCCTTTTTTTGAATTTCATAGAACTCGATATATAAGTGCATGTAATATGTGCGGTATACACGCGAGGCCGCGAGATTCTTTCGTTCTCCCTTTAATTTAGAAGGTATTCAGTACGACACAAAGCACTGCCGGTAGCTCATATGTCATCGTCGGTCCGCGAGAGACTCTTGCCATATAAGAGAGTCGCCCTGGATGCTGCTCTCGAGCAAAGAAAAGCTGAACATATTATATTCGTTCTATGGGAAAAGAGAGAGAGAGAGAGAGAGAGAGAGAGAGAGAGAGAGAGAGAGAGAGAGAGCATAAATTTCAAGGAGCACACCGCGAGTCATTTATGCTTGATTCTCTCTCTCTCTCTCTCTCTCTCTCGTTCTCTATCTCTCTATAAATTTTTTTCCCTCTCTCTCTCTCTCTCCCTCTCTCTCTCTTGTTCATTTCTCCCATATATATTGCCGGGACAAGAGGAGGCTTAACTGCGGTAAGCGATTGCTAATTGACGTTACCACGAGAGCACAGGATATCTTACCGTTCTTCTCGTACACATATATGTGTGTGGTCCGCGCCGACGTCGTTAACTCTTCGTCGTTCGTCGTTCGTCGTCTTGATAGTCATTAAGCGAGATGCTGTATACGTATATAATAATAATAATAATGATAATAATAATGTATTTCCTACATAGGCGCACAGGTACATATGCATTCATATGTATATACATCCGTGGATTGATCGAGAAAAAAAAAAAATATATCGTTACGTTAATTTAATAATTTTTCATTCAGTTTGAGGTCAATAATATCGGATAATAAACGGGAGTAGTCCAGTGTTTCTCGCTTGAGCAACATTTTGTGTTATCAAGGGAATCGTTCAAGTAAGAAAAAATAGAATCTTATTCAAGTAAAATTGAAGTCGGAAATTGAGCGATTAAAGTCCTGAAAAATTTTATATAAATTTATATTTTTTCAACTAAAAATGTATTTTGTGCCAATTGATTCATTATGCACATTAGTCGAAAAAAAATTAATTTTGATTAGGACACATCGAATATTCCTTAGAGAAGCAATGCTGTGAGTGCACAATGGTTATTTGTCATGGACAAGAATTTATTTGTTCAGAGTACAATTAGTGTTGGGAATTTGCTTTGATTTGAATAAAAAGCATTTAACGATAAATTAATATTTTTCGATGCGTATGATATATAGAATTTAACGACGAGAATCATCGAAATAATCATAAATTATTGGGAAAAATACAGTCATTATCTTTTTATTTCTATAAAAAATTCGTTGTTTTATAAGAATTAGGTTTATTTTTTGACACAATAAAATTTTTGTCCATAAAAAGCCGCAATTTTTAAAACAAATTTGGTCCCGCTAAAGATTTACCATATCTCGCGATAAAGACTTGTACACACAGTAGAAGAAAACTTGCTCAAGTATATCTGTCAAAAATAAAAACAATCGACCAAAAAGTTTTCGTAAAATAAATTCCTAAAAAATGTCCGTTTTTTTTTCGGCCAACAAAAGCTTCAGAACGAAATTTCTGCTGAAAGAAAAAAGAAAAAAAAATCAAAATCCCGATAGCAGTTAACTCGAGCCAAGGGGGATACACAGAGCCGTGCATGGATAACTGGAAGTTCGCGAAACCCCTGCCTAAATTTCCTTCAACGAAAGAGAGAAATTTAGAAATTTAACCAGAAGCTCGAGGCCCTTGACTCTTCGAGGGGACGTTTGGCGAGAAGACAACGCGCAGCTGGTCTTCCCAAAGTTGCCTATACATATACACATAAATGTATCTGTGTGTGTATGCGTACCTATATATATGGATGTTTTTGGTACTGCTGCAGAGTCTGAGGAGAGTCTAGGGTGAAGTCGAGAGTTATCCGAATCTATGCGTGGCGTATTATTATTTTTTTATGAGTGGGTGTGCTCCTGAGGCCTCCTCACAGCTATATCTTCTCATAAAAACATCTACAACGCATGAAATAAATATATATATATATATATATACATATATATGTGTATACGGGGTTAGTTCGGTATATTAGGATCGCTTCGAGTAATTCGGCGTTTAGCGAGTATAAACGTTTGTCTGTGATCGCTCGGACGCATCTACTATAATCTTTCCTGCTCTCCAGGCGGCGAAGATTCACGGTGGCTGCGAAACATGCAACCGCACGACGAGAAAGCTGGCCTCAAACACCAGCGCAGTAGAGAAAAAAAAAAAAAAAAAAAAAAAAAAAAACAAAATGCAGCTGCCGTGCCGAGAACTATTCCCTCGCTCTGACGTTCTCGAATCTCAGGCTTCATATGTATATGTATATGTTACATACATACATACACAGATATTAGAGACACATGTATAAACTATACTATTATATAACTACCTATTAATTTTTGTTTCATTGCCCACGATTTTTCTTCATCCGTGGCAAAAGAAACTCTCATTCAGAATTCTCTCATTCCCTCTCGTTTCTTTCCATTCTTTTTCTTCACCCTACGAGATGACCGGTGGGAAGCTTTGTTTTTTTTTTTTGTTTTTCAATCTTTTTACTCTTTTTTCAAATTCACTATTTTCCTTACTTCAGCTTCGTACAAAGTCGGCAGGCTAAATATTACGTGCGAGAGCGTTGAAACGTCGAACGTTGCTGATGAGCCAATTATTTTTCGTCTGCAAATATTTTTTCCCTTCTAATTCGTAGTCTATTTTTTTTTTTTATTTTTGACAATAAAATACTGGAACGCATTTTTTTTTTCACCGCAAATTCATTGCATATCGCTCTCGTATCGATCTCCAGTATTTTTACGAAAAAAAAAAATATTCATCCGTGGGATATTTTTCTCGACATTGACAATGTTGGTAGAAATTTTTTTTCTATAAAAAAGTAAACATTCCAAGCTCACTTATGTTAATATGATGATCGTTTTGAAAGCTTATGACAATCTTTTTGTTAAATCTGAATACTCGATCGGGCAGAGCTGAAGCTTTCTCGAACTGTAATTGTCAATTTGAAAAATTAAGTTTAGCCATGGGAAAAGACGAAGTAATCGCAGCAACATTTCAATCATAATACGCAAATTCTCCGGTCATTCTCTCGTTCGTTCACGGTGTAAAAAGATACGTGACTTCCGGTTGATCCTGCTTGGGTAGGAGCACATCAGTGAGCGTCTCGCACGTCGACAAGTTCCGGCTAACTTTTGTACGTGAACCTTACATATAAGTATATACATATATATATATATATATATATATATTGCTTCTATAATATCCCTCGGTACCAATAAGGCCCACGCTCCTGCGGGTTGTACACTCTTTCTCTCGAAGCATCTACCCATATACTCGACTAGTCAGTTTGCTGCTGCCGATGCAGTTGCACCCTCCGATCAGAGAAATGCAACGCGCGCGCACGCCCGTACTCAAGATAGTTACGTGAAAAAGTATATATATATATATATATATATATATATATATATATTCATACATATATGTATACATTCGTGTACTATATACGGATCTGAAATCCACCTCTGCTTCACCGCGATGAGATGCTGCACACACACACACACACACACACACACACACACACACATTGGTTGCGAGCAGCATAAGTGCAACCGCGAGGAGAGTCATCTCTTCACCCTTTTTTTTTTGCGTTGGCTTCTGCCGGCCGTGATTACCGGGGATATATCTACTGTGTATCTGTGCTTGTGCGAAAGAAAGCCAGACGAATAGAGAGCGAATGAGACAGAACGATGAGAGAATAAAGGGAAAAAAGGGAGCAAAAAAAAAGTAAGAAACGTGTATAAAAGGAGTAAGACCTCGGGAGTCGAAGTATGAGGGATATTATATCGCGAGTGTAAAGAGAAAAGAGTGGAAAAGAAATGAGCAAAAAAGGTATGGGGTATACCAATCTCGTGGAGAGTTACAGGGGAACGGAGAATCGGCGAAAGAAAAGTCTCTCCGCGCGCGTGCTTTTCGTTAAGTATCGAAGGGTTAATATTCGGGAAGAAGAGGGCGTTCGGATAAAACGATTAGCTCAAAAGACATTCTATATGTTTCTCGGAATTATCCGACGCACTTTTATTTTCCATTGAATTTCCATTAATACGACTTATCGTCCCAATTCGCGGTCTTTGATAAAGAGGGATTGAAATTTGAGACCGCAACGTCGAATATATTCGATATCGGAAATCAATGGATTCGAAAAAAAAAAAAGATAAATTAACCCCAAATTTTACTTGTTCGATCGATAAAGTTTTACGCACTTTTAAAAAAACAATCGTCATTGGGAATCCCAAAACATCGCAGAGCGTCGTAAAACGTTTGTTTTTTCTTCTCGATGAAATTAAATTGTCGCGAGAAAGATCGTGAAGCGCAACGACGGAAAAACGATGCTGCACGAGATTATATCGATATAATAATATGCGAAGTGAATCCGGTGGAAAAGGAGATACAAAAAAAAAAAAATGGTGGCTCCCTGGGCGATCTGTGCGCGAACAGATTCATACGCGGCGAGGAAGAGAAAGATGAAGGAAGAGAGGGAAGGATAATGAAAGAGGCGAGAGGGTAAAAGTATAGATGCTGAGAAGGAGAGAAGGATTATGGCATGAAAGAGAGACGAAAGAGGGAGCGATGAGAGCGTGGATATGGGGATGAGCGCGAGGGGGTGCCATGAGAGAGAGCAGAGGTTACTTTTAATGTCTCGCGTCACGCAGCCCAAGGCATCGCGCGGCGAAGCCTCGCCTCGTCTCCTTACTAATTTGGCGCCAATTTTCAAGCAACCTCACGGCAAAAACTAACCGAACCATATAACCTTCTCTATATACTATCCGTGTGTATTATAACTTCACGCATATATACGTATATATATCATGAATTGGCGTACGTACAGCGCGTTTCTCTCATACACACTGTAATGAGAGCGAGAGCACGCTGATTAAATGCTATCCGCCGCATGCCCCGCCGCGGACAGCGCCCTGAATCTCCCGATGTTTTCCCACACTCGACCTGGACTGCTTTTGCTCGCGAGTCTCTCCAGCCTCCCTCTCTCTCCCTCTCTCTCTCTCATCCCCCTTGTGATCTTTCAGCTCGGATACGCGTGCACTTGGAGCTAAAGACTGCTTGCCAGAAAACGAAAATTCGTCTTACACAAACTTTGCTATACACGTGATTTTTTCGTAAGCGATGGATTTTTGTGTACGCGGCGATGCCTGAAGAGTCGCGAAAGTTTAATTATAACCCGTTTTTTCCTATCGTCGTTCTTTTCCGGTAATTATTTTTTCTTCTTAAGAAAGATATCTTTTGAAAGGAAAAAATAGTCAGATGGTTATAGATGAGAATTGAGAAAATCTCAGGTTTCGGCAATTTTTTTGCCATAAAAAGATCGAAAGGGATGAAATTTCGGACAGAAATGAAAACTTTCATGACCAGAAACATCGCCGACGTTACTTCGTTTCAATTTGTTCTGTCCATAGCGAGAAAACTATGGTTTCGTAATAAGAATTCGACAAGTTACAAAGAAAATGAGTTATTTCTTCAGTTGCGTAGTTCTTATGTTGTTAGTTGCTTGAATTGAAAAAAAAATCTAATTGGCACATTAAGCTTTGCCCAACTCTCACATGGACTTGCCATTTTCACTGTATAATTTAGTCAAGAACGATCGTTGGGGTAAGGAAAAATTTCATTTTTCTCGATACATTCGAGCGATAAACTTCGTGCATTTTCTCTCGGACATGACGAGATCATTTGGATTTATTGACAGTCGCATTCTCAACCTTTTTAGACACGAATTATCGTACCCTCAGAAATTACAACAACGAGTATCTCTCTCTCTCTCTCTCTCTCTCTCTCTCTCTCTGACTCTCTATACACATATTCGTTGTACTTCGAAGATTGTTTTAGGTTTTGTAACAATTATGTTTCATCATTGAGACAGAAATACGTTTGAAGCTCTTTTTCTATACTACTGGTTCAAAGGAATTTTATACGGTTGATCTTGTACTTGTAACTTCTGTATGCCAAGTTTTAACATACCTGTGTAGATCACAAGAAGTGTGCTCAACGATTTTCTTATGTAAATAATGATCCAATTATGGAATCCTCTTTCCACCGGTTGTTATAGTACGTACCGCGGCCAATACTCGATCAATTTGCCGAGTGTATCGAGCACTCTCTCGTGCCTCGCGAGTTGCTCAGCAGTATATATTTTTTCCTCTCCTTTTATTTTTTTTTCATTGAATCCGAGAGTAGCTCCTTCACTCGATTTTTTTTTCTCTTTTTGGTACTCTTCACTCTCTCTCTCTCTCTCTCTCTTCCCCTTTCACGGGGCGCGTTGAACGACTCAATTAATCCACCGAACAGCCAGCTCGTGGAGAGTCCACGAGAAAGGCCGTCGACGGCGCGTCTATTGGATGAAAATCAATGACGCGCCCAAGAGAGGTTTAATTCCGCGCTGATCACTCGTACGTTGAAACCACGTTGGGTCCATCCAAGACGGTATATTATACATATAGATGTATGACGATGACGTAAAGCCAGAAGGGCCGTCAAGTCTATGCTTGTACGAAATTCGATACGCCCTTTTTAAGTTTGTGCGAACGACATGTATGTATATATATATATATCTGTATTATAAGAAGGCCACAAACAGCGTGGACTAAGTGGTCCCGTCGGAGACCGCCCATTCGACAACCTCGATAACATCCATGTGCTTATGCAAATACGCATCGCAGCGGGCGTCACTTTAATGACGATAGTATATGCCGCGAGGGGCTTAGCGACTTCTCGAACTTCTCTTACAGAGACTCGTCCATCTTTCTCTCATTCTTGTTTTGTCTTCAATCTTTCGATGATAGCCACAGCGGCGTTTATCTCAGGAATCGTAGCTGGCATCTTCAGTATATAGTTCGGGGAGTGGCAAGAGAGAGAGAGAGAGAGAGAGAGAGAGAGAGAGAGAGAGAGAGAGAGAGAGAGAGAGAGAGAGAGAGAGAGGAAGAGAGAAAAGGTCAAAGTAACCAGGAAAAAAAGAGAGAAACAAAGATATCGATGAAAGGATAGAAGCTAGTGAAAATGGCCGAGCTAATCGTTAAATCGACAAAGCCGACGACTAACTGAATCGCAGCAAATGAGCAATCGAGCATGCACATTCGTACTGCCAGTTGGATCCCTCTGTGTTGCGCGGCATCCGTAGCAAGCGAATGAAAAGAAAAAGATCACAGGTCGGTATATCACGGACTTGCAAAGATACGTTTTTGATCGGACTCTTTCGCATCCACATATAGCTCGAATGACTCCCCGCTGGTTGACCTCATCACGCCACGCTATGGGGGTCTTTATAAGAGGCCTATCGACTCCGTGCCAGCAAAACTAACCGCTCCACGGTCGAATCTAATCAGCTTTTGTCTTAGGATCTCGTGTGTGGCTCGGTTAACGAAAAAGACGCCCAAAAGCCTGCAACACGTATCGCATTTGTGGAGCTTTGCAGCGATACTGAATCTACACCAGGCGCGAGTCATTGCTGAAAAAGATATGCGCTAGCGAAGCATCGCTTGACGCGCCGCCAGGCGATTATTACGCGCAACAAATCGACGCAGTCATAGTACCAGCTATTTGTGCATTTGTATCTAAATATGTCAGAAAACGGATAATTTTTTCGTAAAATATGCATGCGCGACGTTATTGTTGTACTTTCTTCAATAACATAAAGACAAATCGCAGCTGCATGCTTGCAGTAACCTCGCCCGGCCTTGCAAGTACAATTATATCGTAGATTGATCGATCGGGATTCAACTAAAAAAATGAATGCGATACGGAAAAACCTTGACAAGGCCGATGTAAAGACTGTTTGACACATGGTCCACCATATAACGCTGCAACTTTCCCTGTTGCAGCAACATTTTTGGATTTTTCATGCGTACATCGATTCCGTGCTATAATATTATTGTATAACTACCTGATAACTACAGGATAATACACGTTTTCTTCTTTTTTGTACTACATGCAGCAGGGCGCTTCTCGTCACTCACGTGAAACGATCGTAGTAATTTTTTGCCTTTATTTAAACTCTTACGCCAAAAAATGTCGGTATTGACCGCTTGAAAACCACTACTGATTATAACACTCATGACCCAGCTTTGCAGATAAATAACGACATAAAAATAATAATAAAACGTAAATCGTATGTGTTCCCAACATGCATTTTGTATTGCTGCCTTTGAAATATTGCGTCGATTTGTTGCGTTTAACGTACAGGAGATGGCGCGAACGTCGCACGCCAGCGATGCTTCGCTAGCGTATGGCTTATGCAGCAGTGAAAGTGAAAAACTTGAATTTTTTTATTTTCAACCCCCCTTTGTGTCTTACGCAGCCAATTTCAAGGATTCGTTGGCATTTGTTCTCCTGGTGACAGTACTCGCACGTGTGTGCTCAGGTTATCAAGGTGTATCATGGTAGAGGATAAAGCACTGTGGCGACCGATTTGGATCCGTGGTGGAAGGATAGATCATCTTACCTGGGTAGGAAAAGATGTATTGGCCTGGTGCATGGGTATGCACATTGTGTTCTTCAATATATCTCAACGACGAGAGAGCCTGCGATGGTGCTCGAAGGTGGAAAATGGTGATGGTGTCTCATGCCTGTCCGGACATCGAACGATTCATATTTTAGCTTTTGCCGACAGGAGCTTCAGGAATCAAAAAATTTTTGTGCTCTCTTATCCCTCGATGAAAACAATTTCGGAATGTGTCCGTGGCAGCGCTATTGGATATTTAGCCACTGCCTTCACATCCACCGAGCATTTGATATCACTGAGCTCTTTTCCAGCTTATTCCTTGACGATTTGGTCCTGGAGAACGGGCGAAAGACTCACCTCGGTTGATACAACGATTCACGATATTGACGGCCAAATTATTCGAGTGTCCCACGGTAAATCATCTCTGATTGCTCAGCTTGGAAGACGTACGGGAAAACTGCATGTCTGGGAGCCAAGCTACGCTGGAAAAACGATTTTACTGACAAAACGCGAGATCACGCTGCCCGGAGATGCGACACCGTTTCACATGGACTGGTCTTTGGAAACTCACGAGCCAAAGCTCGCCATTGTAGATAATTTGGCCAATATCTACATCGCTAATCACGACGGTAGCGAAGTCATTCGCGCAGTACTGACCCAACGATGCGGCATCTGTCTGGACTACGAGGCACCATCGATACGTTGGTTTTGCGATGGAATAATTCTGCGAACGACATTCTGTCAGATACGTTTCTATAAAAAAGACGCGAAGAACTTTTGGCGCAAGCAGTGGTACATAAAATCGATTCTCAAGCCCTCTGTCTTAAGTGTGCATCCGTCGAAGAACGACAGACTGTACTATCATACTCACGAAGGATTTCTCATGGAACTCAAAGTCTTTGAGGGCCAGGAAAATCCTGTCATCGAGAGAAGATTGCACTGCGGTGGTATTTACAGTTTCGTTGAATTGGTTCATCCGTGGGGGCATCATTTGCTGGCAATAGATGATACCGTGGAATTGTCCGTTCTCGATTGTTACGATGGGCGCGAAGTTGCCCGATTGGATCTCGAGTTGGAAGGTGAAATAATGCAATTATTGTCACATCCTGATTATCCAATGGCGGCTGTGAGCAGCATGAAAGGTGAACTTGCTCTGCTGAGCCTGCATTTGGCGGAGAATCCATTTGTCATCGCGAAATATCGTCTCCAGAGTGAGAGACTCGACCTATTGAAATTTTCGCAATGTGGCAAGTTTCTCGTTGTTGGACAAAGAACGAGCGGGGTCTGCTATTGTCTCAGTCTCACGCGAAACAAGCCTTTCGTTGTCATCGCCAGGGTAGAAACGAAGTCTCGAATGACCGATATTCTTCTTTACGACACTCGAGGTCATCTCAAGCTTCTCGTTCTTGTCGTGTCCTCGAAAAAGGTCACGGTAGGTCATCATCTGATTCTCTACGAATTACAGACTGGTAGGCGTAATTCCACGGAACCCATAAGTTACCTGGAACTTCCTTGCGCCTATCAGTTTCTGCACTACGCGCCATCGGGAAAAAACTTCCTGATTGCGACGCCATACCTATCGCGGCAGCTGCATCTGTTGGAGATGAGAGACTGGCAGGAAGTGAATCTCGTGGATGCAATGGTTTTGGGTCACGAGGTTAGACGCGCAAGATTGTTCGCCAATCGTACATGGATCACGAGTGCCGCTTTCGATGGTCAGGTGACACTGATAAATGGAAAAACACGAAAACTCGTGGCCAAATTGCATCCCCATCACAGAAGAGATCTCGGCGCGATGAAAGCCATTGTGAAAGCTTCCGGCGATCTTGTCGTTTCGTTGGGTCATGATGGTTCACTGGTGGGCATGAAATCATGGCAGATGAACAGTGCTACCAGCTCGGACTATTCGCCGGATTATTTTCGTGTAGATTTTGGCGAATACGAGAGAAGGAGAAAAGAAATTTTCGCTGATTATTCGAGTCTGGCTCCTGATATCATGGAAATACTCTCGAGACGGATCGAGGGTTTTCCCCAGGTGAGTAACGGCGTGAAGAAAACTTGGGTCGAGTGGAGTCAAGAGGTAAAGAGCCTGGAAGAGGCGGAAGAATGTTCCCAAGTGAAGACTGCTCTTCAGGCTGATTTCACGAGACTCCAGGGCAGAGTCGTTGAACTGCTGAACAACAACGAGGCTTGTCCGGAGATCGAAAGATTGCCCATTGCCGCGTTTGATCTCGACAAAGCAACACGCGATTCGCGATTGAAATCAGGTCGTGACGAGCGAGAGGACGCGCGATTGGAATTGGAGGCAAGCTGCATCTCGATGGACAAGGTCGCCAGTTGGATCAAATCGATTTTTTGGGATTCGCAGAAGGTCATCGGTCGTTCGGTATTTACGATCTTCGACAACACTGAGGTAACGAATTATCCCACTACCAGCGACGATCCCAATGCCAAGGAGTTGCTTCGGTTGGTGCGTTTCTTCAAGGATTCCATGCAAACCGTCATGGACGTGGAAACTTTTTCTCCCTGGAAATTGTATACTTCGTCGCAGCTGCAGTTGGCACTGCGATGTGAATTCCGATTACATCATGTGGACGAGAGACAACGAATGGACGACGTGCTCTCGGTGGAAGATGAGGAAGATCGGGATGTGAGTCCCGACGAGATTGAAGATCGACTCGCAAACGAGGGAATGACTACTCATCATTTTGTCCAACAATCGGAATATTATTATTCGCAATTCGAGTGCTACGGATTCGCTCATCTACTGCTCAATAGTCGGAATCTCGTCGAAGATTGTAAAATATTGCGCGATTACTTTAACAAAATCTTCAACGACACTTGCTCGTCGAAGGAGCGCGAGCTGAGTGTGATACGCGAGAGACACGAGAGAATACGTTACATCGATACCGAGCTGAGATCGATGTTTGGCCAATCGGTGGCAAATATGCCGTTTGATCCGGATTGGAACTCGAAGGAACTGCCGGATAGTATCGTCAGAGTTAACGATCGCGAGATTAAAGTTAGGCCGTATGTTTCTCCGTCTCAGCAAGAATTGCTCGACAGGCAAGCCACCGAGGCTGAGAGACGGAGGCAAATGCTGTTGGCCGATGATTTTCGGGAAAAAACTTTGATGAGAATGATGGACGGCGTATTGGAAGTTCGCTGGGAAGATATCATAAAGCGCGATGTTACAAAACCACAGTGTATGCTCACGAAAGAGCCGGATCAGTACAATACCGAAGATCTAATCGCTATTCGTCAGTACGATAAAGATCTGGAATTTTTGAAAAATGAGAGAACTCGTTACCATCGAATTCTCGAGACTGAGCTCACGAAAATAGCGTCTGTGCTGCAAGAAACCGTCGAAAAGTTTAACGCCAAAATTCACGATTTATTTGTGCTGAAAATGCGAGTCGAGGCTGCGATACAACAGCTCAATCTTCGCAACTTGCGTGATTCCCTCAGGCACGTTTATCGAATGCGCGGACTCGTCGCGGACGACGAGACGAGGGGAAAAATCGCCGCAAAGTCAAAAATCCTCGAACGTCTGAGCGACGAGCTTCGAATACTTCAGGGCCTCGCCCAGGAGTACAGAAATCAGCACGAGGCACTTGTCACGCGCGAGAGAACTATCGAGAGAAAATTTCGCAGTGATTTCCCATCATTGGGAAAGAGCAACGTTGAGCTGATGGAAAAAGAGTACAAGCGTCGTCCTCGTACGTCTTTGAAAAATGCCACGGCAAGTGATCTCATCGAGTTGGGCAGAAGTGCTGCATCGCGCGTCAAGATCACGTATTTGTCCCACGAGTGCACGGAATATCTGAAAAATTTGGATATCATGGATGTCAGACCTGTCGGATTGCCGGAAAACATAGGGAATCATCATTGGGATCATTTGATTCGCATGCGAAGAAATAGAATCGAGCTTGAGATGAAGACGAGATCGCAGATGGCCGAGCTTCATGAAACCGAGCGAACGATCACGGAACATGAGAGAAAAATCGTAAAGCACAAGGCCAGCGTGGATTTGCTGAAGGAACGATTGATCGCCATGAGGCAGGAAAGAATAGATTTTGATCTTGATATGGAAATTCAGGTTGTAATGAAAATGGGACAGATCGAGGTTAGGCCGAGCGGGCGACGTGACGACATGAGAAACGTTCTGCTAATACCACGCGGAGAGATAGAGAGTGTGAATGAAATGATCGTTAATGCCGGTGGTGATAAATTGAGGGCGATGAATCATACGATTAACTTTCATCGTGGTACAATATTCAAGGAATGGGAGCACAAGTGCTTGAAGATGAAGATCGAGGATCTCGAGGAAGAGTATTACACGGTTCAGAATGTTTCGGTGACGAGGAACATGAGGGAATTTCTGAATCAGCGATACAACGGGCACGGGGATGAAAAGACGCCGCAGCAACTTGAGAAAGAACTCGAGGCGATCAAGCAAAATTGTCAAAAGTATCTCAGCGACTGGTTAGCTCGTTTGGAGGACGTCGAAGCCAAGATCGACAATGCCAAGCGAGAAAATAATCTTATGGATCGAAAAATCATGAAAATGAACGTCGAACGCTGGGAACTCGAGGGGCATAGAGACATTAACGGTGAAACGAGACAGAAGGACTATCACGATCGTGTAATGTTCGTGGTGGCGAGCAGAGCGAAACTCGTGAGAAAATTGCACAACGAGTACACGGAAGGTTTGGCACTTCAGACGGAGCATGAACTTCTGCGTTTGCGAAAATTTCCTGCTTTGAATTTTTTCAAAACATTGAATGACGAGCCCGGTGTTCGTTGAAGAAACAATACTTCGAGATGGCACTCGGTATTGTTTTTGTCCTATCGTTTATATGATATAAATTATTTCATAGCGACTATACAACCTTGAGTACAATTAATTTTAAGCTTTCCATTAAAAATAAGACAGGACCTTTTTCATCGATATTTCGTTGTAGAAAAGTCGTTGAATGTATATCTATCAAAGGAACCAGTGTTACTTACTTCCTATATGAAAAAAAAAAATTACATGGCGAACTATACAACTTTTTGCGAGACATGTTATTTATATATTCTACATATATATTGTATATTATGAAATGTACAAGTTGAATATACATACGTTTAGCGTATATATTTTACACATATTTTCAAAATATACGAAATTTATATATTTCTTTAATGCAATTTTTCCCACGCGAGTCCATATCAGTTAATTTCGTTCTAACGAGATTTTTCAAGGCTAATGAGCATGACCTATTCGTACACGCAATCTTTTGCACGAAAGCTGATCGCTCTTAAATTGAAATGTGTAGAATTTTTAGGGAATAAAATTTTCCAAAAACTGTCAGTATAAATCTAAAATGGTTTAGACAGGCTTTGACGAGGATAAAATGATTGAAAAATTACAATTAAAAAAAAAAAAAAAAACCCTCCATCTTAACTGGTTAAAATAATTAGGTGGAAAAAATCGATTCTAAAATACTTCCAAAATAAACCTCATCATTGAAAGCCACGTTTGTATTTGCAATAATTTAAAATATTGGTCTCTTAAGAGTTGTCAAAATCGTCGTTCTTAGCAGATAAACAAATCATTTGCCTTTTTTTTTCTTACACACACAACTCTGTATCCCCATAATATATAAGTGCTTCGAGATTATTTTTTTTTTTAATTCCCGGTTGATAAAGTGCCGACACGTTCACGTATCAATTTGAAGGACGGGAAAATTCCCAGGTGGCTGGCTGTCAGCTTATACCTTTGTGAAAAGAAACCGAAATATCATGCAGCAACGATTAAGTGTGAGAAAAAAAAATGATTCTCTCCCCGTTCGCGAGAATAATCCTGGAGACCGAGACTCTGCATTAAATCCAATGACTGCGAATGTCGTTACGGTAATACGATCGTTTTATTAATGACAGTTGAATTTTTGTTGACAAAATCACGAAGAGGCTGTGACAAATGGCCCAAATATTATGGCTCGAGTTTTTCTACAATGTCACTTACAAAAGTGTCGTCGACTTTCGAGTTTGACAAATCAATTTATCATCGTATTTCACATAGATGGGTGCTCTGACACACACGTTGAGAATTTTCTTCAAATTGTGTGTGTTTTTTTTTCAGTACTATGGTAAGTTTCATGATTGCATGAATATCTTGAAAAAAAAAAAAAATGTCACGAAAACAAAGCTAGAGAAGAGTTGCTATAAACATTTGAATTTTATGTAATTATGCCTAATTTTTGCGAAAAAAATATGAACACGAAGACCGACTACTGTTGCAAACTAACAAATTTCCAGGTTAATATTTTTATTATACATATGCATAAATAATTGTAATATTAACAATAATATTGTTAATTATTATCAGTAGAAAAAATATTATTATTACAATTATTATTATTATTATTATCGATCTTTTCCATACATAATTATTATATTTCAAATCATTTTTCCATTCGACTCGCGTTCAACCCTCGTTTCTGTGTGAGATATCGTATCTCATTGAATTCGCGTCTATCGGCTAAAAGGATTCAAAGATATATATATATATATATATATATACATATACGTATATATGTTTTTCGGTACTGCCTCTTGAGGGGGTGAGATTCTCGAGCCAGAGTGAATTTTATTGGGACATCGTGCTCTGCGCGTTCCACACTATAAAACGATGGTCCAGAGACTACAAGCGGCGAGAGTGTACGGGGAAAAAAGGGCTTTTTAGCGTTATAGTTTTTCCCCGCGTAGCTCGGACGCTTGCATTCCACCATTTTCGCGCTACGAAGCATTCGCCGTTGGGAGAGGATGAAAAAGAAAAAAAAAAAAAAAAAATAGCCACGGCACTCCAATCAATGCAAATCAAATCGAGGAGCCGTGAATACGGAAAACGCGTATAGTCAAATCAGCCGTATAAAAGCTTCATGAATGTAAAGGATCGCGGTGTTCCGTGAATGCCGGCTTTTCCTACCACCCTCTCTCTTGTTCCCACGCTCGTTCCGGGCCGCGGTCGAGTGCCAATCTGTTAATGCGTCCGCGCGATAGCAGGGAAAAAAGCACTCTCTCTCTCTCTCTCTCTCTCTCTCGTCCTTCTTCTGTTTCTCTCGCCTTCTCTCTGCCATATGAAATCGGCACTGACACGCACTCTTTTAAATCGACGAGATGCACACACACACACACATTAACACACGATTCGTGAGAGTGAGACTATCGTTCACCACGCGATTTTCTCGCGCCTCTCACCATCCCTATCCTTTTAACATTTTTAACGTTCCACTTCAGCGAAAAGCTCTCGTCGATTATACGTACAGATTAAACACACACACACACACACTCGCGTTGATATTAAACTACAGGCTCGCTTTGAACGAATATAAAAAAAAAATTTCTAAAATTCATAAAAAAAAAAGTTGACTTGATTTTTCTAGATCCGAAATTTTAGATTATAGAAATATATAAAAGATCTATTGAATAATATATGTGTAAATATATCAAATTAATGTTACCCCTAAAACTGTGTCCTGAAGACAATATATATTTCTCATTGATAATCTCTCGCCTACATATTATTCCAAGCTTTCTCCGACGAAATCGTCCAATTCTGCGGCATAAAAATGACAGACCATCTCTCGCATTTATCTGTATTCTGCGAGAATTGCCGTAAAGAAAAAAGGTAGACCGAGAAGAGACGCAAGTCGTTATCCCTCCTCTCTGACGTTTCGACAAAATATGCATACATATATATATATGTGTGTGTGTGTGTGTGTGTGTGTGTGTGTGTGTAACACACGCATTGGAACAAAGTATTGGCCCAGAGTGCATCAGCGAGGTCCGGACAAGGACCTTACCACATACATACATGTATATGCGCATGCGCATACGCATAAACATCTAATGTATAGACTGCCCTGAAGAATCGTCGACGATGAGGCCCCTCGAGAGTCTTCGGGGCGTTCTCATAAAAATTGACACCGCGTCTATCATGGTGGTGCGAGCCTCGAGAAAAAAAACAAAGGAACTGCAAACGCAAAAGAACCTGCAACGGAGCGAGAGAGAGAGAGAGAGAGAGAGAGAGAGAGAGAGAGAGAGAGAGAGAGAGAGAGAGAGAGAGAGAGAGAGAGAGAGAGCGCGAGAGAGAGAGAGAGAGAGAGGCGTCAAGAGGGATGAAGAAGACTTAGAAGGAGAGAGAAAGATGTATAAATGGCAAAAGTGCTTGGGGGAGAGGCAAGAGGGTAAGTTTTACGGCTCGAGCGTTGCGTCCGAGCTGAAGAGACGCGACAGCGAAACTCGTTATTATATCCACGTTGAGCCGTACTTGTTTCGCGGGGTCTCTCGCGCGTTCACTCAGAGGGCGGCCTCATGTTCTCCAAGATGCTCTTTTCTCGACGCTACTGCCTGCAGTCGCACAGATTTCCTCTGTGTGTGCTTGATGGCTGCAGAACACACACACACACACACATGCATACACATTGTTCGCACCGCACTGTCTCGTGCGTCGGGCCACTTTCAGACCATAAAGAGACAAAGAAGCGTTCTCGCGTGGACCGTGATTCTAGGCAGTAAACTCTCATTTTCGCAAAATAAAGAAACATTTTTTAAACATGCGCCGCAGTATACGCGGTTATATTGCACCGTTACACAGTTGTTACATGCACACACACATACACACACACACACACACACGCATATTTGATGCGAGCTCTGCGATGCCGTGCGAACGGCACATGAAGGTGACTATACGAGATTTTTCACAAGTAAACCCCTTAAGGTGGTACCGCCACAGGATAGTTGAATTAAGAAATGGTCGAAATTTGGTGTACGGATTATTTAATATGTTATCCGAACATCTGTGTAATTTGAATAAGCCTGACCATCCCGAACCCGAGATATTTACACTCAAAGTTAGCTTGATTTACACGTAACATATGCGCTATACGCATGCACGATGAGTTAGTTATTAATTCTACCGTCAAAACTAAAATTAAGGAGTTGATGAGAAACGAGGAGAAGCTAGAGAGGGATGTCACGAATAATGTGAAAGAAATTCAGGAAGATATACCATTTAGTTTTTGAGATATTGTAAGTGAGAGAGGTACGCGCGAGCCTGTGAGCGGTTGGACTCTCTCTCTCTCTCTCTCTCTCTCTCTTGTTTCATATGCGTGCCCGCTCACCGCGCTTCGCCGTGCCAAAGTTCCCGCTTATTCCTCGCCGCCGGCCGCGAAGGTACTACCTTAATTCCAGTTTCACTCGTTCCAAGGATTCATCTTAGTGCTCATGCACACCTGGATATTATAAAAACGAAATTCGCGCATCAGGAATCTGCACGTCACTTCCTCGTTAATTATTTCGCTTGGAAATAACCGATGGCCAAGCTCTCGCTTGCCTTAAAATGGCGAACTAACGATCAGTTTCGAGTTTTCTTTTTCCCCCAACAGCTGTCAACGACAGATTTAATTTTTTTTTTTTTATTATTCAATTTGTCAATGTAGCAGTCGTCTTCATGGTTGTCAAAAAAAAAAAAATCATATTTGAAGTTCCAAACAGCTGCAATCGTTTTAGTGAGATTTTCGCAAAACTCAGTACCGGACACCTTTGATCATTACTCTATCCTTTGCCTTTATCCTTCTCTACTATTTATTACAATTTATTGTGAACGATTTCTCGTCCTTGCTTATGAAAAATTTTCTCAAATATTCAGAGACGCTTTATCAAGAAAAATTAGATCGGCTAGAAATCGAAAGTCGTCGATTTCGATTCTGATATTCAAAACACACGAATTTTCGAAATTTCGGCACCGGAAGTGAGGTCAAATATTCACACGACTGCTGTGTATAGTTACGGGTTGAAATGACGAATATTTATTTATGATTTTACTGGTAAAGTTGACCGTTGAAAAGATGACATTTATCCTCGATAAGCCGGACGGTATGTCGGCATTAAAAACTGTAGATACATGTATTTATATGCTTATACACACATGTAAGTATTATATATATATGTACATAGCGAATAAGGAAGTAGCATTACGTATGCGCGCCCGAAGGAAAGCGGCCAATATGTTTGAGAGCTTCACGAGGGGGATGAAAGCGTCACCCTCTTCGTCTTTCGGGGGATTTCACGAAACGCGATGCGATCGACGCATGAAATCGAGAATAGCCCGTTCTTTCCAGACAAACGAGAGAGGCTCTCTGACGTTCGATTTTGTCCGTGTATTTTGTATAAAATGGAAAGGGTAATACGTATGCGAAGGGATGGATGTTAAACTCACGATAGACAGAGCTTGTATGCATATGCTCGTGAATTTTCATCCCCCCATGCGGAAGAAAGCTCGAACGTAACGCCACGCATCCTTGCGGTCGTACAGTGAGGCTTGACCCAACTTGAACGTCTCTTCGACTCTGAATCTCGAGAGTAATGCCGCGTTAACATTACCTCTGACCTGTCACTCACAAATTCCTCCCTGGTTCTACGAGAATATTGCAAAAGTAGCAAACACACACACACACACACGCTTATCGTGTATGAAAGAGAACTTATGTTCGAAATAAAAATAAAAAAATTTCAAGGAAAACTCATAACACTCAAATTTCTCATAGAGAAAGCTTTGCTTTCTCGGATTATAGAAGTTCCGAGGAGAAAATTTCTCATTAATCTATCTATGGATAATTACATCCGCGGGAGGGGAGGGGGGGGGGGGGATTAAAACTTGCGAACTCACCATTTTTTCAAATTTATCAGTTTTCGTGTTACTAAATATACAAGTTAAAAGAAAAAACGTTAATTGAAACTTGTACACTTCGTAATTTTTGCTCGTACACGAAGCTCCATCTGTGAGGTAGCGAAAATCGAGAAAGGTACTCATTCACAGAGGAGTTTCGTGATTGGGCAAAAATGACGAGAAAGCAGTGGGGCCAGTTTTTTTTTTGTCATGCACAACGGGTATATAAACGACGATTTCTTATTCGTACGCTGATTGAGTGTTCCGTGACTCCACGGGCAAATTAAATGTAACAATTTCGAGCAGCGAGGAGAAAGAGAGAGAGAGAGAGAGAGTCACCTCGTTAACGTTCGGCGGTCGTTTACCAAATGAATATTCTCACTCAAACCCCAAAAGGGTAAAAGGGCGAGAGAAAGAGAAAGAGAAAGAGAAAGAGAGAGAGAGAGAGAGTGTGGGAAGAGGGTTTTTGATATGTTCTATGCCTGAGATGGCCAAGCGAAGAGAGGCTGAACCGAGGAGTAGGACCACGAATATACATTCTCGAGACACACATCTCGGGGTCTTTACGATTACGGGACTAATCTCGTTTTAATGACGGGGTCCGAGAGACGGTCAAGCTCTCCGGGCGAATAATGAAGTGTCAAATCGGCTGCGGTGGGCGTGCGCCTTTTGCTCTCCTCTCCCTCTCTCTCTCTCTCTCTCTCTCTGTCTCGCGATATCCTGGCTGTGTTTTACCACAGGACTATGTCTGTGCATTTGACCAAAGAACGTATATATACATACGAAAAATATATATGGGATGTTCCACGTAAAATTGCCGATAAAAGACACAAGTGTAATGCAAGATACGATAAAAAATCAAGGGTTGTTCTCCCTCAAACTCAAAAATGTTTCCCCTCAATTTGCACCTGCCTCTCATCATTTTCCAGCTTGCACTCGAAAGTACTTTTTTTTTCTTCAAATCTATCATTTTATCCATACTTCGTTCAAGCTTACATGCATTTCATACGCAGCTATATCGGTGGATATGTATTTCAATGTCAAGCAGAACGATTTCGGATCCAAGACATTTTTTTTTCCAGAAGCCATTTAAAACACGCACGCCTGAAAAAAAATTGAAGAAAAGAAAGAGAGATTAATTTTTCGTTGAGCCAAAAGATATTCGCGAATTAATGGCGCGAAAAAATTTTCTCGTCCAAAAATCTCGTCCTACTTCGTATGAAATAGCTCATGCCACGTCTGCTCTTTCGGCAAATTCAGCATACCTGTGTATATATTCATCGAAGAAACTTGGTCCCATTCGGGGGACGTCTCCGCCGTGGCATATTTCGGCTTATAATATATTCCAACGGGCAGATTTTAATTAGCAACGGGCGGATCTCGTCCGTTATCACTGCCCCATGGGTATTTATCTCACAGATTCCGCACGATTCCAATATTATTACCGTCCGCTCTTGCTCGACTTTCAATTTCTCTAATATTCCTATTTATCCCTTTATTCTCGAATATTCTATAAATCTTCTTTTGCAAAATATCGTATATTCGATTTTTCTCAATAACGTTTCGCGAAGCTTTTAACAAAATTTTCACTGAGACTTTACATAATAATATTTATATTTTAATATAATTTTTCGTGCACGAAATTTCGACCAATTGCGGGTCCAAAAGTTCCCTTTACCATTTCTATAGAAAAAAAAAAAACAATTCCGTTTTGGAAAAAATTACTGTGCTATACTCCTTGATATCCGTGTTTAATATACCTAAAATGGATCCTACTATTACAAAATCTAAAAAAAAAAAAAAAAACTGTAGAATCAACTAAAACCGTCTTTATCCACAATCGCATGAATTACTTCCCGAAAAGAATCTTAGAAATCATAATCATAATTAAAGTAATAAATTTCATGAAAAATATCGTGTCTCGTTGCTATGGCGATTATGCCATATACCATCACGGAGGAATTATACAAACCCGCGATGCGTGTCCGACGATCGACGAAATCGCGAGAATTCGCGCTCACGATTAATAAATACACAAAATCGTGAGCCACGAAGCATCCCCGCTCCCTCACCGGAGTGCATCTCCTCGTATTATATATATGTATGTGTGTGTGTGTGTGTGTGTGTAATCTATGAGGGCAAGAGGATTCAGCGTGCGGAACGTCGAATCATATCACGAGAGAAAGAAATCCTCATCTCTCCTCGCTGTAGCCGAGGCAAATTCGTTCGTCCTTCCACGTCGCGTTCGCTTCTTATGCGGGGTCGCCGCGATGAGATTTCTCGCGAAATCTCAGTCGCCATTAATTCAAGAACGGCCGACAGGTCACTCGAGTAGAACACCACCGGGAGAGAGAGAGAGAGAGAGAGTCCCATTACAAATATAACATGCCCGTGAGGAAACGAAGAGAGGCAAATTCGATGTATATAATACGTGTATCGATTTCTATCGTACAAAAGAGCGTATACAACGAAAATTTTCGTTAAAAAGTTACGTTTGTTCGGCCTTTTTGTTTGCGAGGAGTCACATTATAAAAGGAGCATTTATATAAACTGATTTAAACTTGAAGCTGTATGTGCATTGGTACAGCCTCCCGTGCCTCCTAAGTTATTGTCCGTATCGAATAATTATTATTGTTGTTTGCTTTGAGAATCTCGGGGGTCGCCGGCCTCGCTTCTATATCTGTATACATGTATATATACCATTATTGCTGTACATATATATATATATATATATATACAGTCGAGGTGCAATTTATTTCTAAATTTATTACCGATGACCGATAGTCCTGTGAGAGTATCTCTGCCTCTCTTTCTCTCTCCCTCGGAGAGGCATATTGAGAGTGCAAGAGAAAGAGATGGAGTGCACTCGGCATAGGAATCGAGGGTTGCAGAATGCGCGAGGATAGCTCGTGAAAACGAATATATCGCGAGAGGACCGAAGCCCGAGAGAGCGAGAGCGAGAAGAGAGAGAGAGAGAGAGAGAGAGAGAGAGAGAGAGAGAGAGAGAGAGAGAGAGAGAGAGAGAGAGAGAGAGAGAGAGATATCTGCCTGCTATGAGGAGAGGAGACTGGATGAGTATTGATATCAAATAGAGATCGAATTGGTATTGGACTGGATGAATATTGCTTTGCATATACATACATACATATATATTTTGATTTTGATTTTTTTATTTTATAGATACGTATATATTGATGTTTATGTACAGATATATAGATTTGCGAAGACGTGCTTTTATAATATTCTACGTGCGAAAGGGTGTGCACGTGCATTCATCATCCCCGTAGTATAATATCAGTCCCTTATCCTCAGTGAAACATAAGTCCTCCTCGTTCGCGAATATAAGAGCCTCGGTTATATAAAAATCGAACAGATCGAAAAGTCACGATCGATTTTGCAATATATAGGAGTGATTTAACAGAATGCTTAAACACTTCAAAGCCTCACCCTCTCAGATTGAACTGAAAAGTTTTTTGCATAACAGTACAGTGTCACAGGGGGCAATTGCTCCGAGTCACCAGAATTTCGCTATATTTTAATTCGGATTTTAAATTAATTTTATTCGGTCAGATTAAATTAATTTTTGTATGCTAGAAAATGTGGTCCGGTTACGCTTATACTGAAATTTCATCTACGTTGAAAAATCCATTGATAATAAGAACAATTAATTCATTAATTCTAACATGGCTTTTATCGCTGTCGTCTGATGCTCTACGAGGTCTCTTTTAAACTTTTCGAAACGTTATGCCAAAAGGGCATATATTTTGATAAGACAAAAAACGTCACTTTTGCAGCTTGCATAGGATCGAAATCGAGAGATAAGGAGATTTTCGTAAAGCTGAGATTTTTTTACTCAAGGCCATTTTTGGCGAATTTTAGATAGCGATAAATTTGTTGACGATAAAACAATGATAAAACGTTACTTTAGACACTATGGAGAATTTAAAGTTCAAATAAATGTACGAAAAATTTCAGAATCATTTTATAATATGTACGAATATGTAAAACGTATGAACCATGAGTCTATGTAGCCATATGTATATATTGTGATAGCCCAGTGGTGAGAAGCGGAGTTCGTATCGCATAAAAATGAGACCGATTTTTTAAATTTCATTTGCGATATGGCGATAAAAAAATGATAAATTTGATCGTTCGGTTAATCGTATAATTCGTAAATTTACGAAACTGCAATGTGCGACTGAAAATTGGCTCAGCGTATCGCGATCTTTATTCGACGGTGATTTTATGAGTTTAGTGCGTGCCTGAAGCTCGTTCACCATTGATAATTTCAATGACGACGGGATAATCATGGCTAATGAATAAAATTATAATTTTAATGATTTTTCCAATCGAGCGACTTGCAAGCTCGATATATCAGGGCAAACGCGCTGTAAAGTGTTTTTAATACAATTTTATTGCTTTGAGCCGCAGTCAGAAGGAGATTCAATTAAATCAATGAAACGTTTTTTTGTTCAATTTCGTTTAACTTGATTTTCTATTAAGTACTATCGAGATTTTTTTGAATCAAACAAATTTTACTTGACAATTAATACATTCGATCTAATTGTTCGCGAATCCGTCAAATTTATTTAAATTTTCATAATTGATTGATTAAAAAATTGAATGAATGAAGATTGATTAAAGATTGAATGAAATTCCATTGAATTTTTTTGCAATTAAAATATAATTCATTGATTTCAAACGGAGTATTTTCGTCTCGAATAGTTTGTTCTTTTTTTTCGCATCTACAAAGAATCTTACGAGCAATTTTCAAACACACACAAATACGCGTTGATGTTGAAGCCCGCGAAGATTGCAGAGAGTTCACGATGCACGCACGCATATATATTAGTGCACTATACTCATCCGCGATCTCAACAGTCCGAGCACCAATAAAAAGAGGATCACAGGTACATATTTACCTATAACGCACTCCGAATAAGCCACCGAACGGTTCTCACGCAGCTCGCGTGTGCAATTCTCGCGGAAGGCTGCGAAGGGGAATCACGAGCTCCGGAGAGACGGAGATGTGGCTTTCGAAAAATATATAAAATTCAAAAACAAATATGACTACAGTTATTGGCAGTCCACTGGAAATTGTTGATTTTTTTACGAAATCCCTAGGGCAATGGGCGAAGATTGACATATGCCAATCACTGTATTTTTTCCTGTTTAGCTGGTCGATTACCTTTTTTTTTTCAATCCTGAAAGTCCGCGGGAGTTTTCTCTTTCTTAGGCTATTCAACCAAAGAGAAAGAGAGAAAGAGAGAAAGGGAGAGAGAGAGAGAGAGAGAGAGAGAGAGAGAGAGAGAAAGAGAGAGAGAGAGAGAGAGAAAAGTATATGTGTGTGAAGATGAATGTAAACCTTTGCGTGGTATTATTCGAAGCAACCTTAAACACAGGTCAGAGGACCCTCTCTCTCGTTGTGTGTATGCATTAGGGCTATGCACTTTTTTGCACGATATATAGCTATGCGGGTTATACGCGCGTATTTGCAACCTGTGCTCTCTCCTTCTCTCTCCGTGCAAGAGTCATCGTTAGAATAAGATTCCACGGGCGTTGTTGCTGGTGCAAATTCGCGCGCGCGCGCGAGAGAGCATCTCTCTTCTTTCGCTCTCTCGATCGTTTTATTTTCGTTATACCAGGCCACTCTTTTTCCCGCCTTCTTCTTGCCCGCGAGAGTCATTCTTTCTTCTCATCCTCTGGCTTCTTAAACCCACCGAGTATATACACGTCTGTACGTTTTCTTTTTTTTTTTTTTTTTTTTGTTTCCCCTTCATCCTGGCTTCCTCGCGATTCTCGGAAGTCTGCGCGGACGCTTTCCAGGATCATCACGAGATCCCGTGTCGGCTGTATTATCGCCGATAGCCGGAGATAATTGTATCAATTAAGGTATGGAGTCAAGAGACACGGGTCGAAATCGTGAAAATTTTATCGCCGATATGGATGAATCTTCTTTTTGCCAGCAAAAGTTTATGCTTGTGCCGGACGAAAAAGTTAATTATGGCGTCTGAGCGCGAGCAATTTTAATTCGCAGATGGAAAAACAAACCGGTGAAGCATGAACATACTTCATTGCGGTGAAGGATACCGTGCGCCATTTCCCTAAGTGAAGACACTTTTTACGGTTAACATCATCGCTGTAAGGTCGTAGAGATTTTCATGATTTTTTTTCTTTCATTCTTAAATATAGATCGAATTGACGAAAAGATATAATACGGACACGCGATGCTCGTTGAATCATTGAATCACCAAAATGACGATTCACGAAACTAAAATTGTTTTCTTTTTCCAATTTCTCACCGAGAAATTTGGCCATGCATTTTGAAAAATTTCGAAAATTTTATGCACGTGTCCATAGGATTAATCATATCTCGCGACAAAGATGGGAATTAAATTATAATAATTTGACACAAACGTTTATTTCTGTAGCAGTGTAATTCGGATTTTCATTATTCATACCCGAAAATTTCAAACTTTTTGAGTTGTCAAAAATACAAATTTCGAATGACACGTATATACGGCAGACGGGATTGGAAAAATTACGACGTTCATTATATAATTATATGTTATTACCAAAATAAAATTTCTCAACTCTCGGGACTTAAGAGATATCGATGCGTTTTTATTATACGACGCGTCGAAGATCGTAAAAATCAAAGATGGCGCGAGCGCCGATGGAATTACCTATATATATGTTTACTACATGTATAGTTTCGGAGATTCACCTGTCGGTACGACCTTCGCGCGAGTCCGCGAGTTCGAGGACGCCAAAACATGTATATAAATATATACACATATCTATATACATACACAAAAGTTATAGAGATATATATATATATATATATATATATATACTTATAGCTACTCTCTCAACAACCGGCACTACTTGCGATGACCGTTGGTACAGAGCACGCTGGTTTCTTCTCGTTTCTCCAGCCGCTGCTTCCAGGCACTAGGGGCAGCCATTACGTAGTAGTAAATATCGTAACGACTGTGCACGGGGCGCAGCGACGAGCTCGCAAGCTCTCGGCAAAATCCCTCTCTGTCTCTTTACCTTTCTTTTCACTCCCTCTTACCTCTTGCTATGCGTAAAAGAGAAACAGAGAAAGAAAGAAAGAAAGAAAGAAAGAGAGAGAGAGAGAGCGCGAGGCTCACAAGAGCGCCTTAACCACGAGTAATTATGTAATTGCCGAAGAATTACTTACCGGGGGCCCCCGGTCTCTCGCGGTCCATCATTCAGTGACATTCCCGAGCCTTTTTTACGGCCCCATGAGTGGCGGGTCGTCCACGCCGTCATTCTTCCCCTCTGCCTTTTTGCTGCTCTTCCAGCAACGCCAGGATATAGACCGATACAAGAGCCGATGGAAGGGTCTCATATCCGTGGGTGCAGCGCCCCAGAAGCCTTCTCCGATGTTGCGCCAAGGTACTATACGAGCCGTTGCAGCAGCAAAAGCAGTAGCAGCTCTTTTACGTTTGCAGCGCTCGGCGTGGTTGTCCAGAGCTCGTGTATTGGTCCCGCTCGTTCCACTGGCCCCATAGAGAAGTTTGGGGAAGTTGAATCAATTTTTCCGGTCGACAGTTGTCTTGTTTTCTATAGAGAATCATGTTAAATCTGCATATTTAATACTTGTCGCTTACTGAAGCATAGTCAGAGCTGTAGTTTACCATTGGGTTCATTTATAGGGAACTATTTGTTTCGTTTGTAATTCACATTTTTCTCTAGAGTTATCGGACATTCCTATGGTCATTGAACAGCCTCGGGAAATCGATTTGAACAAAAAATACGAGAATGCTTCATTGCGTCATTTGGCATGGGCTTAATACAATATGTCATAATGAAGTAGCGTACTGATGCTGCTATCAGTATTAGCCGCTTTAATCAATGTAAATTAGAAATGAAATAAAAAAATGTGCTCGTGCATTATTTCAAATCTGTATAGTTGATGCGTACATACGTTTATTCCTACATTCGCTCTCCGTATGTCTCTCAACTTCCAGACCGGGTTTTACATCGTCGGGCACTTTTTCTAATTTGGCCACATGGAGCAGCAGGCACGTTGAAAATTGACGCGCGAGAGAGCACGACGCAGAGGGAGAAAACGAATCGCGGTAAAGCGCGTCTATATTTATGTACCATAGTGTTATGGGGAGACGTGAGACTGGGTAGAAAGTGCTCCGAGATGATCGTTTTACCACCGAACGAAACTGCCAGCACACTAAGAGATATATATATATACATATATATATATATATATATATATATATATATATATAATGTAAACCCATAGATATGGGTAAACGACCATATGGGGTGCCGGAGTCTCGCGTTTTCCAGGCAACACATTTTTCCTCCATCATCTAGCTCTGACGACGAAATTGACGATCGAAAGACCGTGGCAACGTTTGTGCAGAGGATTTGCTGAAAATTTCGGCTATCATTTTCGTTTTCGTATATTTTCGCTGAAAGAAATTGCAGCCCAGGTTTTTCAAATTCGTTGCGGACATACTGGCTCCCCAAGCTTCAGCTATCATCAAGTTCGAATATGGAAGCTGCACCGGCATCGCCGCTAAGGTCGTCTTGTTTCATTATCTTGGCTGAATCTGATTCCAGGTATATTAGCTTATGGCAGAACAGAGCTATGATTCATAATAGCTGCCTGAATCATTGGGCTTATCATAGAATCATTAAAACGTGGACTGGGTACGGACCTATCATCAGCTTGTATATACCTTCTGCACTCTGCAGGTTAATACACTTTGAATCCTAAAAACCTCAGGAAGTCGAATTATCTAAAAGCTTGCACCGATACCGTCTCCATGCATAAAACCAAGCACAGCAAAATTAACAATTTCATTTAAAACTACAAAAAGAGCATCGCACGACCCGGAACTAAAATTACCCGACCATGATGTGTCCTCATAGACAAACGATAGGGATACTTGATACTGGGACATCGATGTTCATTTCAACCATCAGTCAAATCTCTTTTATCCGGTTGACCACTTTTGAATGGGTAGCAGTTTTTATTTACGCGTTTTCAGTTAATAATTATCGCGTCACTGAATACCATGTCCTTGGAGCGATTCTCATCCAAGACGAAGAGTCACGGCCCTCGAGTGCAGGTGTCGCCTCGTTTTTTTTTCTGAAGGGGCAGAGGACCTTTCGGGGGGGGGGGGGGGGGTCAAAGCCCCAAGGTTCTTCACAGATGTATACGCATACTCGCGGGCCTAAAATTCAATCGTCGTGAAAGGTATATACGTTATCCACTGAGGCGAATCGTTGCGTGTCCGTCAGTGTCAGCGATGTCTCTCGCCGCAAAGACCAAAAATTGCTTCTGTTACTCCAGCAATTGAATGACCGTGCACAATAGGCGAAAACTTGTCACGTCCTGTAGTGTGTGAACCGCGACCCGAGATACGTGCACACGCACATAGTTTTTTGCGGGAGGATACCATATGGTCGGATGATCTCTCGTAGCACAAAACAATGTATTAAGAATCGCGTGCTTTTGTCACTATCTGTCCACCTGACGCTTTACCCCTCGATTTCAAGCGTTTGCTCTCGCGACCGGAAAACTCTGCGGTTTACGAGTCTTCGTTCGTGAATCGATTCATCCGAGATTTCATCGACCCCCGGCTCACAAAATACAAATCCTCCTGGGCCAGCATACGATCATTATAAAAAGTACGTCGTACACACTCTACAAATCGAATATTATTTTCGGGAAATAAAAAAGCATGCAAATTGGAAAGACTTGCGCATTGCGTCCTCATTATTTTATCACGTTCACTGAGCTCCCTCTGTGAGCAAATTGGTTTGACGATTTCCGGTCCTTAATGAAGTAAGCTTGCGAGCAGCACCGCAGGGAAAATGGAAAATTTTCAAGCCGAAAGGAACATTTTTGGAAATATTCAAAATATTAATGATCGGTGAACGGTGGAGAATGTATATATGAACGGACGGATTAATTGATATCCAGAACAAACCGAACGATGAAAAGACGAGAGACAACGATCGCCGAAAACCGGATGTACAAAATGCACCATTCGTAATGACCCGAAGCTAACCAACTGGTGGCCGATTTTTTCGACAGGATAGAATTAAAAATCCGATATACATATATATATATATATATACGACCGCGGTATCGGAAGTTTATCGGCATGATTGCGGGACGTGCGCGTAATTGGTAGCGACGAATCCACATCGGGAGATACGAACATATTAATAGAGTGAGAGAAGAGAATTTTGGCCATATGATGTTCGGACGCGGCGTGTCTCACCTGGCCGATATTTTCGCGATAAAGATCCGTTGATCCGATAAATTTACGAGAACCGCAGAGGCTTCTTCTTTTTCAACTCTTACTTCCCTCTGGATCATCGTCCGTTCCGGCCATAATTCCATCGCACCGTGGGCCTAATTCAGCCTCGCGATTTCTTTCGAAGCTTCGTCCAATATATATATATATATATATATGTGTGTATATATGCGTAAGCGTGTAATATAACTATACTGCAAAAGTGAACCTAACGACATGTGCGCGACGCCTAAATTGCCGCAAGATTTTTATCGCTCGCTCCAACGCTAGGAGAGAGAGAGAGAGATACGAGAGAGCGATATTCACGCTTCGACATGAAGATGCGCCTTGAGTATTATCCTCTCATGCGATGTCGAAGAGTGAACGACGAACCTATTATTATACGCTTCTAACTGCTATGCTATTACCGTCCATAACACACACACACACACATATACACTGTGTATAAAATAAAAAATAATACATATTGGGCTTACCTTTTGCAATTGTATTTTCAACTCCGAGAGCGTCGATTTAATTAATTACCAAAAGCAATTGCCATCAAGACCTTACCAATCAGTCTTGCAGGTGTTTTTCCTCGATGAATCAACATCTGAAGAACAAAAGGGCCGTAATCCATGCGATTCAACATTGATAGTGACGTGTACTAGGCCCATGCTGGTTGCCAGCAGTCGATGTACGTTTCTCTCGCCCTAGCTCTTTCTCTCGTGTGTGTGTATGTGTGTGTGTGTGTGTGTGTGTGTGTGTGTGTGTGTGTGTCAGCGATTCGTGATGGGCTTCTCTCGTGACTCGCTTGACACAGCAGCGTTTCTATGGCAGCCAAGCTTTACAACAATCGGAAACAATCCTGAGCTCATACGTATGTATACATATAAGGTGCATTGATCGTTTCGCGATGTCCTTTTTCGTTCATTCCACTGTCACGAACGTGTCTTGCTCCCCTACCTCGCTTTATATACCATGTATTGTATAGGGGAAAAAAGTGACCGCCACGCGAATCGCGAGACGTTTGTCGATGAAACGCTCGGACAGAGATGGCAAAATGTTGTCTGCGATGGTGGAGAATTCACGGTGGCTGGGGGTGCAAATAGCCACACGATATGGGCGGCCAAGAACACTAACCGGAGACCGCCTTCTCTCCTTCTCGCGATATTTTTTCTCACTTTTATCTCTTTCTCTTTTTATGTATGTGTATGTGTGTGTGTGTGTGTGTCTCTCTCTCTCTCTCTCCTTATCTTTACTTCTCTCTCGTCTCATCCTCATTCTCTCCCACGCTACACCTGTCGTTTGCTCACGAGCAAAGCCCTCGGACTTCAATTGGCCGAGTGCACAGAGCACACTGTACAATCCAAGGTAGCTTGAAGTTGGCAATAACCTGGGGAATCAAAGTAGGATGAAAAAAAAAAAAGAAATTAAATTGAAACTTGCACAATTTTTTGGTCATAATTTTTCCCAAAATTTATGAACGCCACCCTCTATGAACATGTGGAACATTCAATTTTCGCTTGGTGATGGAGCGACCTTCTTGAACGTGGAAAAAATTTGAGCCACAGCAGTGCCCGAGTATCCACCGGGATATTTTTCTAAGCTAGAAAATCGCAGGAAATTGATGATCGAACACGATGAAAATGACTGTGTCAATTTTTTAAAGAACAATCCGAGCACGAAATAGCAATATGCAAGTTTCGACTTTTGTCTCGATTTTTCGTCCTTTTAGACTGGACAGAATTTGAATTGGACGAATTTGAATGGGAAGATTCAAGAATACCAACGAAATTTTTGATAATATTTGTAATTATAAATTTGCATAAAAATCACTGAGATTATAAGCGACGAAAAATACTTTTGAGGATTTCTCGTTGAATGAAAATGCGGGTCCTTTATGGATTGACTGCTAAAAATTTGTGATAAAGCGTATACAGAATCATTCGAGAAACAAAATGAGCCTTCGCACTTATCGAAATTGGATCAATTTTACGGATTCAACTGAAAAAATAAACTTCACGAACAAAGGCTTCGGTAAAATGGCCAAAATTTGAGTATGTTGACTAGAGTAAATTTTTTTCGATATTAGGTACACATTTTTTGATCCAGGTCCATCTTCATTAGGACCGCTTGATCGAAAAGTTGGATGCAATTAAAAGCGACATAAATTTGCGATTTATTTCAAAAAGTTTCTCCAAAAAGGCTCTAACATTTATTTATATAAAAAAAAACATGGTTTGTATATACAAAAAGAACGGTTCTTAAAGCTTACAAATTGGAGAATTTTAAGACAAACCAACGTTTAAAATTTTTTTAAAATTATTTATCAATTCAATCATTAAAAATTTATCGACAGATTTGATGATTGAATCATCAAATCGCGATTACTATTAAAATGAGCAGACATTTGTACCACGACCTGACACAGATTTGACCATTAAGTTATTTTTCTTAATCAACATAAATCCGTCTGTGCAAACGTGCATTGACGGTACAACATAGTCCCTGGGTAACAAATCTCATTGCCGTGGCATAGTTTTCTCGAGCTAGAGAAAATTTATCCTCGAGCACCTGTTATTATGACACGTCCGGGTCCGTGTTAGAGTCCGGGCCGATTCATCCCCCCCCCCCGTACCTCCCTTTGCCGCCGCAGGTAGAATCGAAGGTGCTAATCTAATCTTCCCGTTGGCGATCAAAAACTCGCGGTTCATCATGAGCTGTATACATACACGTATTGCTTCGGACGCTTTGAAATCCAGTGCTCTTGTATGCAAGTGTATGTGGAAGATGAAGAAGAGACTGTAAGGAGACTGGGTACCTTTGCAGAAGGAAGCGAAACGAGAGAAGCTGAAAGAGATGCGAGAGAGGGAGGATCAAGAGTACGCACACACACACACCCACTCACACACACCCAATCACACACACACACACGCACATACACATAAACACACACACATACATATATTATATATAGGAGAAAGAGGCGGCATCGTGTGCACTCTATTACTATGTATGAATGCTCAGAGCTCGAGAGAGAGAGAGAGTTATGTGTAATTAAGTATCGCGAGCAAATTACGTCCAAGACCAATCAGGTCCGAGGTCTAATTACCGTAGCGAGGAAGATGCCGGATCGCCTCATTCCCTCTCTCGACCCTCGTTTCACTTTTTGTTTGTTTGCAGAAGAATTTTGTAACGTTTTGCCTTGTAAACTCGACACTCTTGTCTTCTCATTCATTGTCAGCTGTATACATATATACATATATACATATATACGTTTACAACCGTATACGCGTGTAACTTTAACAAATCTTACGTGGGGAATAAATAAATAATACAGGAATTTCTTTCTTACAAGTTTATTAAGGCTATTTTTTTTGGATATCTGTGTATAATAATGATTAGGTAAGTTGTAATTAGACTGAATGATTAAACATTATAACGTCGAAACATCTATTTCACTGTTCACATTTTTTGTTACAATACTATCGAAAGTCCTCATTTTAATGTTAGCAAAGTTTCAAGGTTGGTTGCCGGCGAACAAGAATTGTCGATAGAAAATATTGAATGTTAAATAAATTAACAATAAAAAAAGGCTATAAATGGTTCAGTGGCCAAAGAGTCGTTGCATATATCCTATCGAACAGTGACAAGGGAAAAAATAGTATTTGAGGCTAGACAATTTTTGTGAAAAATTAAGTCTAATTTTGTTTCGCATATTCAGAAAAATGTCTACATTGTAAATGTACCATGTTACCAGTGTACCATGCACATTGTCAAGGCTAAGGGGATATAAATATTTCATGGTCTCTGCGAATATTTGGTATGTTTCATTGACCTTTTTTGTATGGTTCGAATATCCAAATTATTGTTCGCATAGCCAAAATATTGGTTGCTAAAGCCATAAATTTATTGTCGTCACTTTTTTTTCACCATGTTTTCTTCTCGGTGTAGCTTCTGGAATTGTTTACTTTCGAAATCTCATCGGTACTAGATAAACGATAAATCCAAAATGCAAAATAAAAAAAATCAAGAAAACCGCAGACAACTTGTCTCTCTCCCAGCACAATTATAAAATGCTTCCAACTATGTAGTTACTGTACAACGTTCGATCTTATTATTTCTCGTTCATCGAGATCAGTGGTAGGCGTGGGCGCGTGGCCTTTTACATTCTCGCACTCGCGGTCTACGAGTAAAAAAAAAAGAAAAAAAAAAAAAAAAAAAGAATAATGAAAGAAAAACAGGTCTCTCGGAGAACCGCGAGAAGTGAGATTTACTGATAAATGAGCGGGTGTTTCTCATTTCGTTTGAGATTTCGGACCATCCTCGCGTCTCGTGTCGGAACGAGGACGAAAACCCGAGGGCTCGGCAAGCACATGGGCGGGGCAAAATCCGCGGGATCGTTCCCTCCGAACCCTCTCGCTCCATCGCGAAGATTTCGTTTTTTTTTTTGGTCCATTGCGTGGGCGCGTTGATTCTCGAGTGGCCCGAGTGTTCTCTCAGCACTTTTCATAGTGTGAGAGAGCGCGTGTGACGAATGCAGTTATATCGAAGGGATGAAAAAAAAAAAAATATTGGCCCGGTGAGAGAAAGCGACAGGCGGTGAAAAATCGAACAAAGTTCCGAATTCTCGAGACAAATGAAAAACGAGGCGGAATATTTCGAAAACAAAGAGGAAAATGTCAATTTTCCGGGAATAGGCGTGCAGAGGCCCTTTCGTCATTTTTTTTTTCTTCTTCTTCTGAGCAGGTAAAATGATTCTCAAGACAGAAAGATCGAGGTAGGAGCATGAGGAGTGAAAATGAAAAGTTTGCACAAAATATTTTTTTTTTCCCATTAAGTTTCATAGATAGGTAATTTTTATTTTCATTAATGATGAGTGTGTGATTCTTTATAATCGATTCTATAATATACATCATAGCGTCCAGTATTATACATAATTACAATTGTAAATCTTTTTTTTTTTCCATCTTCCTTTTCCCTCCTTCACTTATAATCTCGCTCAAATTACGACTTATACACGTTTTACGCGTTTTTTTTTTTTAATTTTCTCTTTTTCGTCATCTTTTTTTTGTTTTAATCTAGAGAGTCGTTACACGCGGCGTCCGAGTGATAGTGAGTGAGATGGTGGTTTTTCGATTGATTTTCGTTTGCAACTTTTTGTTTTCTTCTTCGTTATCGCGCGAAACGTGTGTGATAATTAGCGAGGTGTAAATAACGACACGTCACGTAGAAAATGGTTTATCGATTTTTTTTTTCTCACCTCGCGAGCGTAGCGATGGATCGCGTGTGTTTGTGTGTCAGAGTGTGTAATAGGGTAGCTGGGTGGCCTAGCAGTGTATAGCCGATCTTAGAAAAAAAATGAAAAAAAAAAAAAAAAATAATAATAATAATGGAAATGTACAACATAAAATAGTGAATAAGACGGAAGCGACTGTTAGTTTACGGCTCACCCGGTGCGAAATAGTAATTAATTTTATATGATTTCACAGGCAGTAGGGATTTTCGTGTTTGGCGTGACGTCATCGAGAATCATTAAAAAAAAAAAATAATAATAATAATGATAATAAGAGTATTAATAATAATAATGAGTATCAAGTGAAATAGAGAGAGACAGGGGATTCTCGAATCGATCTTCGCGCACGAATTACGAAAGCACTGCAACATCGAGATTCCGGATATGAACCAAAGTCAATCCGGCATTTTCAGCAATCGATTAAAATTTTTTTTTTTTTTTTACCGTGATTCCATTTGATTTCTTCGATCGTTATTTTTTAATTCGCTTACCGAAAGCACCTTTAACACTCGATAGTTTCACGACGTTACACAATTCGTTTTTATTTTGTTTTTGTTTTTGTTTTTTTTTTTTTAAATTCTAAAAAGGAAGAAGTTTCCACACGGCAGTTTTCCGCTACTGGCCGCCATTACAGAGTAACGTTTATAGGATTCCCTAGGAAACAAATAAATAAAATCTATCTATGCTCCTGTTCTTTCACACATTCTTGTATTTTCATTTATAAATCTACGTCGCAGAGTTAACCGTTTTGCTTTAATCTCATCCCGATTTTCCCTCGTGACTCTCGGGCTCTCTCGGTGATTTTCGTTTTTTTTTTTTTTTTTTTCATTAACGGATTCATCGATATTTTGTTTTTTTTATCTATTTTTTCAATTCACTCTGCGTTTTTTTTATTGCAAATTTTCGTCTACTAGCTGCCATTTATATTTATTCCTTCTCATCTCTCTCTCTCTCTCTCTCTCTCTCTCTCTCTCTCTCTCTCTCTCTCTCTGATTCTCCATTTATTTAAGTTTGCTTTGTTCTCTCCCAACTTTACAAAATGTTCGCAAAACGAACGAAGGAGCGAGTTTGATTGTGTGTGAGTATTTTTTTTTTTTTTTTCGTGTTCATCTCGACATAAAATCGCTTCCAGTCTAAATTTCAATTAATAACTCGAGTACATCGATATAGGTATATACAGCGTTATCAGAGGATTATTAATGATTAAATAGGTTTTTCATGCGTACTCAACTAATTCGTACGTATAATAATCACAACGATGATAAAATTTCGTGCCGGTTATTATTATTAATTCTTTATTTTTTTCTTCATTTTTTTACCGGTCATACACGAAACACGATCCGTACGATCAAGATGCGGATCACGAGGATAAAGAACGTTTTTTTTTTTTCTTCTTTTCTCTCATTCATCCTTCAATTTTAATACTGCCACCATCGATCACGATTTTTCCGCAACGTAATCCGTCCGAGAGTCGTCATTCACTCGGTCGTCGCGAGGTAAGCGGAAGAAACGAAAATCTCATGTCAGATTTTTGGCCATCTCGAGTGGACAAAAGCGCGAGGGTGAATTTTTTTTTTTGTATCTCTTTCCTTCCGCAAAATTGATAAATTCGCTGCGGATGATACTTTACGTTCACTCGCGTACGTTTTTGGCATTGCAGAATCGGCGTTTCACGGCCTTTTCGAGATAACGACGATCGTCGATCCAATCGCGAATGATCGGTCACGAGACGCTGCTCGACATTATCGTCGTGTCCTTGTGGGCCTGTGGATCGCGCGAGTGCGCGTCTCTGACGGCTCTCGAGACGAATATTCTCCCGCATCCGGGAATCGTGCAACGGGCATCCTCGTCCGGCTTTACGATGATCGTTTGCGGCGTTGTGATCGGCGATGATTCATCGTGATCGGCGATCGGACGCTCCTGACTGATTCTCGTAAGATGATCGAGATGCGAGAGACGCTGCTGGGTAATGCCGTTGAGCCCAATGAGATGACTCGCGAATGTCGATAATCCAGGAAAACCAGCTCCCAGATGTGGCGTCATGAGAAGATGCGACGGTGGTATTCTCGCTGCCAGATCCACCGAGGCCATTGAATAACCCGTGGTAAGTCCACCGATAGCGGAATCAGCGTACCATCGTGCCAAAAGATCATTGTGCAACAGTGGATTCATGGTCGGTGCCGTGTCCTCCATTCGCGGCGATAGACTCGTCGGTAGGCTCGACGAGAGCGGTGGACTCGAACTCGTTGACAATAATTTTCTATGCAGATTGAGATTCGCCGAGTGCCGATCGCGCGATCTTTTCGATGGAAAAGCCGCGTTGCAACCGTCCACGCTGCAACGATGCATGAGCTTGAGATGAACGTTCTGATAATGAGTCTTGACGCCGAAGTGATTCTGAAAGACCTTGCCGCATGCCGTGCAACGACGTGGATTATCCCGATCCAACGGAACTTCCTGGGTACTGACGAAACCGCCATTCTCAAAGCGCGCATATGTGATCAAACTATTGTCCGTATCCATAGCCGTTGCGGAGGGCGAGACGCTGGATGAGCGTGAACCACGAGAGTAAATGTCCGTGATGCTGCTGTTGTTGTTGTTGTTGTTGTTGTTGTTGCTGCTGCTGTTGTTGTTGTCCTGGATCGAGGTAGGGCTGACGGATGTGCTGATTGGGCTGATAGAGATTCTGCCATGCCTCGATGCTGGCCTCGTGTCGACTGTGCGGCTGCTGATGATCCCGATCGGACCTGTTGATGGTCCGGTTGCCGCTGTTGCTACTGCTTCTTCTTCGTCGTCGTCGTCTTCGCTGTAGCCCACGTCCGTTTCCAAAATGCGCGACGGAATCGTTCTCGTTGCCGTCATCATCATGCGACCCTGCGACAAGGACTCGAGTTGACGCAAAGCATTCGAAGAGTCGTGGGATTCGAGTTCGTCTTTAGCGTGAGTAATAATGCCGCCGATCGATCTCGCGGTTACACGGGAGGGTGATACATCGGTACGCTCACCTTCACGATTTTCGAGACGACCGTCATCCTTCCTTCCCAAGCGTTCCGCGTCATCGTCCTCGTCCTCGTCCTCGTCGTTGCCCTCGTCCTCATCCACGATCGTCTCTTTTTTCATGATGGCGGCTGACGCTCCTAACGACGCTGATTCCGCGACTGCCATTGCCGTTGCCGCTGCCATTGCTGCCGCTGCTTTTCGTACTTCCTCATTTGTTGCTGCTTCCGCCTCTCTCGCCAGTGTTTCCTCTCTATCGCGTTTCTTCGCCTCGTCCATGTGACTCGATGACAGCCGTTCCGTGATTTTCTCGTCGGCTCGCACGTTCTCCGGTGACTCGTCATTCGAACGACGCGTTTTGCAACGCTGAAGGAGCCTCTCGTCGTCGTTCAACGCTTGACACCTGTCCGCGAGTGCCTCGTTGCGATAACGCGCCTCCGAGTCGGTCGGCGATGAACCACCGACCGTTGAACTCACATTTTTCGCTTGTGGACTGTAAACCGTTGTCGGTGATCTTGCGGAACTACTCGCGCGTGAACTCAAATCTCTCGGTTCTTCCTGATCCTGATGGTCGTTCATGCGGTTTTCGTCGTTTTTGTTTTCCAGAGAAATTATTTCACCATGTCCAGCTGAGATAAACGAATTTGCCTTTCTTCTCTCGCGTTCTATCGTCCCGGGTGATCGCGAGCTCGAGTCACCCTCGCGACTGATGCTTTTCGGCGATGGCGTGGTGTTCTTTCGTTGCTCAGCTTCGAGTCTCGACATCGACATGTCCTCCGGTTGATCCTGGAATACACCGTCGTTCGAAGAATCACCGTCCGTTGACGATGAATGCACCTCCGTTGGCATCGCGCATCTCGTTGGATGTTGCGATTTACGTTTGCGAACACCACGAGCGTTGAGCGAAGCGCTCGATGCCGTATGCGCGTTGAACGACACCGATTGGTGATCCAACGTGCTCATTGAGTCCGTGTCGTCTATACTATCGGGATTACTTGCAAGATCCTCGTCAGCCCCATCGTGCGATAATTTCGGTCTCTTCGCGAGACTGTAAGGTGTCGTTTGTTCGTCATCCTCCTGAATCGTACGTCCGATACTCGATAAATTGAGTTCCTCGTCGCCCACTATCACGATACCCTCCTCATCGTCGTCATCCTCGTCATCGTCGTCATCCTCCTCACCCTCGAGTATTATCGATGGTGTCTGTGACGTGGGTGACGCACCTGCTGTACTTGCCGTACTCGATGAACCTCTAATATGGGTATTGGTAGTCGTTGGAGTCGTCGAGGTATACAGTGACATCGGTATTGTACTGGGACCCGTTGTCGTTGCCGCTGTTGTCGTTATCATACGTTGATGAACAGCCTCGTCGTAGGACATCGCTTGGCTCTGCGTCGACGAAAGATCCAGATGCTTGAAATCGAGTGCACAGAGCGAGGCTGGCGAGCGTAAATCTGGAGGTGGTGTGAGAAGCGGAAACGAACCAAACGGCAAGTGATTCAATCCACTTGGTGGTACCGGTAGACCAATCTGTTGTGGCAATACGAGGGCATGTGCCATCGACGATCTACCGTCGTGGGGCGATATCTTTCGTCGCAAATGCGGCGAGTGCAACTTTGGATTCGGATTTGCGCTGTGACGATTTCTCGATCTTCTCGAGCTGAATTTTGTGTTGCAACCTTTAACGGTGCACTGATGCATCTCGCGAAGATGAACAGCGCTGAAGTGAATCTTCAAGGCCCCCTTGTCGCAAAATGTTTTCATGCAAACATTGCACTGTACTCTCTTCTTTCCGGTGGTGGGATTGATGAATGGAGTGCCGAGATTCGGCGGTAAGTTTGACGTTGTTCCCCACTGACTGCGTTTTCCAGGTGAGTGTGATTTTCGTCCTGGCAAACCGGGTGGTCTGCCAAGTGGCGCCGTCGCGGATTGTAACGAGAGCGAACGCAGGCGTTGTTTGTCCGCGTGTTGGTGTTGTTGTTGCTGCTGCTGCTGTTGTTGTTGATGATGATGATGATGATGATGATGATGATTTTGCTGTTGCTGCTGGTGTTTCGTTAAGGAATCACGACGACTGAGATTGAGCGCGCTGCCAGAATTTTCGTCGTCGTCTTCGTCGTCCTCGCTGCCGAAATCGCTGCTCTTCTCACCGACACTGTGTGCATCACCAATAGGACCCGTCATGCCCAGACCAGCCGTGGCATTGCCGCTCAATTTTGCCATCGACGGATGGGAAAAATGAGCCGGAAAATTCGGCGGTAATGCACCTGAAGAGCCGGCCACGGCGAGGGGATGTCCGAATGCCAGTGCCGACGCTGATATCGGCGCTACGGGCATCGGTGGCCTCAATTGCGACGAGCCATGATGCGGTGGACTGTGCGGACTCTGCGGATGATTCCTCATGGATTTTCGCTGATTCTGCATAAACTGATCGAGGGAGTGAGGTGGCATTGGAAATCCTGGCAGGCCCAGGCTACCGAGTTCGCGAAAATCAAACGGTTGCATGCTCTGCAATCGATTCAACGGCGATACGGTTAGATGTAGATTATTTGCGTTATCGAGGCTACTGTGAGATGATGAATTCGTCGTTGCGCAATTCGATGCGGAATTTAAAGTCACCGGGCTGTAATGATGCTTCGAGGCGGACGGTGACATGGAAGGATGCGATATCGACGATGACGCGGATAGCTGCTGTTGCGAGGTTAGCGGTTGAGGCGGTGGTGGCAAAGGCGGCGGTAATCTCGAACCTGGCAAACGGCAGTGTAGCATGTGCAATGATGGCGGTAAATGGGCAAGTGGCATAGTAGGCGGTGACGGTCGTCTGCTAGGTGACATAGCATCCGACGCTGGCGTACCGGCAGCCAGCAGCAGTTGCTGCACGAACGGACGCGTCTCGGGAAATCTGAGGAACTGCTGTAATACCAGCGGTTCCTCCTCAGCCGAACATATGCTCCATCGGTCCAGCAGGGAGCCGGGGGTTGGGGAAGGGGGATTCTGCGAGTCCTGAAATCATAGTAAAGAAAGAAGACACTTGATTAATTATTTTACTCCGTGCATTGTGCCTTGAATATATGAATGGATAGACTCGAGGCTTTTTGTGTAGATTTAAAGAGTAGGATCTTTATTCTGATTTGGGACATTCGCAGATCACATTGATTCATAAAGAAAATATGAAATACTCTGCAATGAGTTATCAAAATGTACAACAGAGCTGAGTTTTCGTTGAACTTAATTCAACTATAATTGTGTAGCTCAGAAATGAATGATTTGATTAAAATTTTTTGTATTGAAAAAAAAAGAAAAATTGACGACGTTTAAACTGTCAGGCATGACAAGAAGTCCAATGAATTCTCGGATAAATGATAATTGTAATACGCAGCTGGAGCGACGTGTGTTACATATAAATTTATATATATGCGATTGATTAATCGACTTTGGGCAAAAAAAATATTTCTCCACAAGATCACTCGTCGTCTTTAAGTTTATCTAACCACATCTCGTTGATATACATCGTAAACCACGTACAGTTTGTGATCTTAGAGTGTACTTTGTGTTCGTTCGTATAAAATATAACTGGCGCGGGCGTGTGTGAGCCGGATTAAAATAATCCGCAGGGTCGATCCAGTTTTGAAATTGAGCGAGAGATCCGATATAACACGAGCGATCGTCTCCCGCGCGTTTTAGTCCAACGAGGAAAGATAGACACGAGTTTCTTATAAATTTAGGGTGACTGCGTATACATTTTCTGTCAGTTTGTCTCTCGCTCTCTCTCTCTCTCTCTCTCTCTCTCTCTCTCTCTCTCTCACTCCTTCGTCTCTGTATATCTTTTGATTCCGCGGCATTCCCTACACGTCGTTCCCTTGCCTTGAGTCGCCAGAGAGCTTGCCGCGGAAACTTTTGTATATTTACGCATACCGAACTATAGCCGGACGTAACGCAGGACGCGTGGCCAAGCTCCGCGACGCTTTTCGCGTCCCTGTGTATATTTCCTCAACGGATTAAGAGAAGACCGCCCGGTGTGGCCACTCGTTCGACAATGATGCTGTACGACGTTCATGCGATGTATATATTAATTTACATATCTATATACATACGCATCTATATATCGTAATGCCGTGCACGTTGCCGGATTTTTATAGTTAGACGCGCGGGCGTCGTGTATCTCTCACGTTCTTTTAGTGATTTTTAGATACACGATAGTCGACTATACTTTAACGTCATACTCCACTTTGTCTGATACTTTGCAAAGGGAGAGGAGAACCAAGGTCGAACTCATATCCTAAATCGACGAAGCTGAACATGTTCTGGATTGAAACAAAATTCCAATCGGCAGAAGCACTGTGTATACAATATATTTTCGTGTATATTAATTATTTAAATATGAAAAAATTCATATCTCATTTGTGCCTGATGTTACTATATGGGGTCGAAAGCGAGAAAAAGTAGTTACCATAACGAAGAATCGACGACAGGCAAGTGAATTTTTGTTTTTATTTGTTAAATTAAATTTCCGATTATTCTCCATTCGTCCGGTCAATCAGTCAAATTTTTCTTTGATAAAAACACATTTACGCAACCGTGTATTCCACGGGGCGCTTCGTATAGATACCGACGATAAGCTCGGCTACTCTCTGGCTTCTTCCTCGTCAGCTTCTTCTGTCGCTCATTCCCAACCATACTGTAGAGAAAAAGCAAGGCCGTGTGGCGAGGTCAGAGTTGCCTCGTAATGCGCTTCCGTGAATGGAATGCAACAAGACCAACGAAAGCCAAGAAGACGAAGAAGAAGCGGAGGACGAAGGGCCGGTGGGGGGGGGGGGGGGAGGAAAGAGAAGAAGCAGAACTGTCGAAGCCAAAGGTGATGGTAACGGTCAGGGTGGGATACAAGGGGATCCGCGAGCTCCGTATCTAACTTTCTAGGATCATAGGAGAGAGAATATAACACGGGGGGCGCAAGGTAACAGCATCAGCAACAGCGGGAGCCGAGAAGAGCGGCGCTCTGCCTCGATGGATTTAAGTACAGGCCTCGCGTTTAGGTATATATACCCGTCATAGAGAGACCCCCGGAGTAACACGGTATCATCCATCGTTCGTGGACCCTTGCCACATTATATATATATGTATACATATATACGTATAAAAGCGAAGTAGCCGCCGCTACTTGACCGTCCATTAAGTAAATCTTCATTCTTTACCGTTTAATCACCGTGTTTCGTGCCCCTTCTCACCCTCCAACGGTCAAAAACTTGGTTTTTTTCTACTTTCAACATCATTCCTAAGCTTCTCCGAGAAAAAAAAAATTCCTGCTACCAATGCTCCATGGATCTTTGAGAAAAGTATCGCGTAATCAAAAGCCGTTGGTCCAGATCTTTCAGAAGTGCGTGATGTTTGAGACCTATGAGGTGTTCCTCGAGAGACAAGATAAAGAATAAGACGAAGAACAACAACAAGAAGAAGCAGAGAAGTACACGCGGATTCCGCGAACAGCAGCAGCAGCAGCAGCCAGCATATCTCTAGCTAAACGCTCATCTGCTCGTTCTCGTGCTCGGCCTCTTTCTCTCGTCATCCACGTCGTTACATAAAAGGAACGTCGGGACCTAAACTGCCGGGGTCTGAGAATGCAAAGGCTACCGGTGGGTCTCGCTCACTCGAAAGAGAAAAAGAAGAACACCGTGGGACTCGAATTTTCAGCCAAGCACGCGAACACCATCGAGTGAGCCCTCCCCCCCCCCCCCCCCCCCCCGTGCTACAACTGTACCACGCTATAATGTTGCCATGTCTTGATACATATTCACACTTGGAGGTGTGCAAGCGCATCTGTTTGTAGCACTGATATAGTCTTCAGGAGACTAGGTATACGGATATTCAAAGATTGGTTTAAAAAAGAATTTTAATCGTATAAAGACACCAGTAAAATGGCTTTGGTCTTCCAGAATTCTCATCGACGACGGATTTCAGGTTTGAGGATACTCTGAATACTATTTACGGCACTGTATATAGGTAATTTTTACGTTGCATCGACAATCTTGATACTGTCGATCATCGAGAACACATTTCTTGTGTTCGTAAAGAAATTAATTGTGTCAGAGTGTTTATCAAGCATAAAACAATCAAAATAAGACAAAACAGTCAATTACGATAATTAGTCCCAACGATAATTAGTCGGAATCATCAATATTTCTAATATTTGGTAGAATCTTCTTATTTGGACTTTCAATAAGAAGGTTATAGGTTAAGCAGCCACAATCCTGGCTTCTATTTTGAAATTTTACTTTGTCGAAATACCCAAACTATGTTCGCGGAAAATGAAAGCAACCGGGTGAGCTGTTATTTCTATGGCGGACTCACGAAATAATTCAGAAATACCAAAGTAAGTGAATTCGGTGCATCTCGGTGCACCGCTAAGTTCACAAAAAAAATTGAGCCGAGAAATTTCAGCAAGGACACAACTTTTCCGGGTTGCCATTTTTGAACCCTCCGTCAAGCTTTAATTCGGTCCGGCTATTTTTCAGCCTCGAATGAGGATATCAATTTCACCGAGCGAATACGAAGACACACACACACACACACACACACACACACACACACACACACACACACACACACACACACACACACACACACACACACACACACACACACACACAGAGATAGAGGCCAACTTTGTATTGCATATGGGCATGGAATACGGATAGGTATGTGGGTGTTCCACGGTTGCAGCATCCATATCCATCGGCTCGTGGGCTTCTGATGTATAGCGTTCCTTGTCGCGAAATTCGTCACGCGCAAAACGTCGCACCTCCGCACACGCGGGCTTGCAATGGAATTCGGGTCGCGCGTTTCGAAGACACCGCGCCGAGATACACACGACACCCGGAGAGCTGCTCCACGCCTGTGTCGACGTTCACTCCGTTGAGAATCGTGAGAGAACTCGAACGAGACCAAGGCACGAAGAAAGGAAGAAATGAAGAATAAGAAAAAAAAATTGACGTCGAAAAAAGATGAAAACAAAAAAACACGAATGAGACGAAGAGAGAAGGAGAGAGAGAGAAGCGGCGCCGGAACGAGGGATGTATAGGCCTTGATCTCTTCTCTCTCCCCGTAGGAACATATAGTTTGTGAGACAAAATTCTTCCCTCGACAAAGTCTCGGCAAGGATTTCTCATCCCGCCCTGCACTCTGGCGATTTTTCTCGTTTAAAGAGTCACGAAGCCATCCGGGACAGTCGCGTGTCTCGACTTCATTTCAGGCTCTTCTAAGATCCCCTCCAGCTCTTCTCACTCTCCCTCACACTCTTGATTTTCTCGCATTTTGTGGAATCCCATACTCCGAACTAACCCCCGCCTGGCTAATGTGTATCTTAGCTTATTTCGTTTTTTCTCTTCTTTATTTGTTTCCCATCTTATGCTCTCGTTTTTCTCTATTCTCGCTATTACGGATCTCGGACCGTGCGAAACGCTTTGCCTCGAGATGATGTCAGGCACACCTGTGACGCGAGGAATGCCGCCTCTCATCTCAGACTTTTCGCAATGCGATGTATAATTAACGCGACTGGTGTTTCGGGTCAAACGAGGATTCTTTAAATATGAGTTATACATCGGTAATTAGTCATTTTAGCTTTCACATTAGCGAATGAAATATGAACAAGCTGCGTTAATAAAATATACTCGAGAATTACGCGTAGGAATTAACGATAAAACGAAAATTTAGGCGATTGCCTTATGAGAAAAGATAAATTTCATTTGAAATTTGATAGAACGTTCAAACAATCAATCGACTAAATACTATTTCGAGAAATTATCGATTCGTTTATCATTCAACTTCCATATTATCGATCACGCGGAGACGAAATTTCCGGCAAAGTTGAAAAAAAAAAGCATGAATATACAAGAGGTCGACCCTCGTTTGGGATCTCTCTCGTTGCACCTGTGATGGAAAACTTCCGGTTTGAGAAACGATACGTATATATGCCACTTGCAGTGATGAATCTGTGACGAAACGCAGTGCACTCGCACCTTCTCGCTCGATAATACGAGATATGCCGGGGGGTCGTCGCGTGTCTAGCGAGCGTTTATTCGTTCCTCGCTCCTCGATTTCCTCGCTTTTTCCGGCATCTCTCGAACAACTCGAGCTCGAATAATGCTACGATCCCGAGGAAAGCGGGCAACCGCGACCTGACTGCGTATAATAAACTTCATACAAATGAATTTTCTTGCAAGCATCCAGGACGTTAATTCGAAAATGCAGTTTGAACTAGTTTATAACATTATACAGGGAATTTTAGCCTGAATTATTTTAAATAAAATTTCCTATCTGGTCCCAAACATAATTTAAGGTTGCAGCACCCAATCGAGGGTATAAATTCTACGCGTTGAAATCTTATCCTGAATCAGGCAATCAATAAATGTTCGAATAAAAGCTAGGCTATTGCATCGAAAGAAAGTCCTTCCATATGAACATGTCTTTGTGTACAAGGAATACATAAATAAACGCGTAGCAACTAAAAAGGTTCAGTCGACACAATTTAAGGTATTTAATAATGAGGGCCTCACAATTTAACGTATTTAATGACGAAGGGCCTTCTATGTATCAATGACATGAAAAACTGACTACTTTACTTTAAGAAGTACAAATCCAAATGCGCCTCTAATTGAATATTAATATTTTTTTTTAAATAAATTCATTGGCAATATTTTTAGCAACGAAACAATTTGTCGATAAATAGGCAATAAAAAAAATTGTAATGGGATGTTAAAAAAAAATTAAATTTCAGTCTTCTTTCTTCAATTATCAAAATTTAAATTTTTGATTTTAAATGTATAGGGGTAATCAGATTTTTTTCATGTCTGGAGGGTATAAATTGTAATTGTGCACATATCTATATGACTTTTCCCCCCACTTCTCGTTGTTACGGATACCTGAACGCAGGCCGCCTCCACCTGTGCGAGAATCACTCTCTCTCTCTCTCTCTCTCTCTCTCTCTCTTTCTCTCTCTCTCTCTCTCTCTCTCTCTCTCTCTCTCTCTCTCTAGGCATAGCACGCAGGAGCATTGGTAGTGGTTACGGTAAGTAGTGAACAGACCCGAAGCGTGGTGGATCGTGCCTTCACGTAACGTGGCGCCATCGAGCGGTAGCTTCGTCGTTTCTCGAATTAGCTCTCTATCGCTAGAGTAATAATGCACGGAATTCGAAATCTTTCAATTAAAAAAAAAAAAAAACATATATCTATGTATCTTACAATCTCGTCTTTCTCTGAAAGTTCGTAAATCATTTTAAAGTCCGATAGACTTTTTCTTTCTCCCATTAACAAAATTACGAGCCCAGTACTTCGAACAATTGATACGTTGACTGGAAATTATCGTAGAGCGAATTTTTTTTTTTTTCCAAGGCAATAAAAAAACAATGCCGGATGCATACTCATATATATTCATCTTACGTTCATATATTAATTGTCTTTATCTTTCGTTTTTCAATCATAAATTTGCAGTGATTGTTTTTTTTTATTCAGACCTGCCCGAGTACACTGATATTATTTATGCAACGAGCGCTTCAATAATTTACATCAGATTATAGCAAATATTTTTATAAAAATAGAAAAAGACTAAAATAACAAAGTTACTTTTCGTCACTTCGCTGCTGTTACGTATGATACGCATTTTGTCTGCTGTTAGGGGGGGAAGTAAAGAAACACCGAGCTCCGGGATAAATTGGCCTGAGAGACTGTGGAAAAAAAAAAAAAAAAAAAAAAAACGTAAGAAGAAGGCAATCGAAGGTGCCATCCGTGACTGGACACCGCATATGATTTCACGCTCGGCGTATCTCTCACAGTCTTATTTCTCTCGTGTGTAGAAATCGTGAAGATCTCGACGTTGGATTGTATCCGCTTTTAAATTGGATTGCAGTCACACACGGGCGTTCTTTCGTTCCTCGCTATACGAATATATATGTATGCATATACGTATATATACCATGTTCAAATACGTTCACGAGCTCGCGACCTCTCCTAGCATCGCGGCATTTTTTTTTTCATCGTATTTTTAATTTCTGCGCCTTTTTTCTATCCTCACGTCGCGCGGAGCTCTTGGTGCAATATTTTTTTTTTTTTCATCATCGTTGGACCTCGTTAACGATCAAGCGACTCGTTAAGACGTCGAGATAGAAGCGACAGCATGCCCGCGCTCCCAATAAATATGTATTCATCGGCAACGAGAAAATTTGTCTTGAAAAGAAAAAATGAGAAGCGAACAAAAAACCCGATTATGATTTAAACGCCACGTACGCGCATTTACTACGTTGAAATTTGCTTTATTTTTTCGCTGGAGCTTTCTTGACTCGTCTCCGTTGTCGTTGCGTCCTCGCGCGATCGCAAAGTATAAATCAAAATTCATTCGAACCGCGAATGAAACACTCGCGCTTCGCCAACGGACTCTCTTTTCGCGTCCTATGCGTATTTATATATATATATATATATATATATCTCGGGTCCATGAATATGTAGCAATTTTTTTCGTCTCATCCTCGATGAGAGAAACAGGAGGATTCTCCCTCAAACGAGAACGACGAGAGGAACAGAGACCTGCTGTTCTTTTCTACCGTAGCCCCAGGTACGAATCTCATAACGGTACGGGGAAAAAAAAAAAAAAACGAGCATTTGCACAATGTTCGCACGAACGAACATCCGTTCGTATATCATCGTTATTTTTGTCCTCAACGTTGTCGAAGAAAAACATGATTATTGGATATAGAGCCCCGGGTCGAAAAATAAGTTCAATTTTCGGCTGACGTGTTCTGAATATGCAATTGATCATTTATGAATTATGAAAACTGCAACAGCCTCAAAAAGTATCGTTGAGAATTTTTTAAGAAGAAATTTTGCGAATTTGTGCAAATGATTTCAGTCAAATGGTTGACCTTATTCGTGACCATTTTTCGACAGAACGGCTAATCGGAAAATGGAAAACGAAAAATATTTAGAAAACGATTCTTTGTCAGAACGATCGCAACCGTCAAAATTTTTCAATAATCAACAAAATTATAGGCTATGGGGGAAAAAAAAAGGTTTAAATCAGCTTTTTTTTTTCCTCGACGTTTCGCCATTCCATTAATTTTGAAAGTTTTTGCGGTTTACAATCGTGCAGATGAAGATTTGCCTGCCCTTGCTACATCATTATAGCAGGACCATTAGGATCAAAGTAGGCAAGGTAGAAAGAAATTAAGCTTCGAACTTTGAGACTTTATTAAGAGTGCCCAGGCACAAAAGGCAATAAATAATTCATCCTCTCTGACTTCCTTCTATTCTTATTATCGTGCTCACGACACAAAAATTCACTCGATGTAAATCAGTATACGAGGAAGGACCATGAAACGATTTTATTTTTCTTTTTGACTCGGGCATGGTCGATGATTTTATCACGGATTGTGACCATCTGCGATCTTTTGTTCGATGTTGGTTCCCGCCGGATAACTGCCGGTACTCTTCTATGTACATAATATTAAACGTCTATACGCGTATCCAGCAAATATGTTTATCGGACTTGGCGATGTGACAAAATTGTAGTTTCAAAGATTTTGTCGCAAATTTTGTCCCCGAAAATGGCCACTGTGTGATTTATTGCTCCATATAAAACGGTGAAATACCAGTAGAGGAAGTAGATAATTCCAAGTCTCATGACACAATTTCCGCAATTTTCTCGTACAGGAAATTCAAAAACTCATTAATAGAGATTTTAAAAAATTCTACAGGAAATGTCAAACCTCCCTGGTTTTTTAAATCCTATTTGTCTAACCTAACATTATCGAAAAAATTGGAATCATGTTTCAGCTTTGTAAATTTTCACCTTGTGATTTATAGCCTCGAGTAAAACATGTCAAAATTACAAGATGTCGTTGAAATTCTCCGTAGAAATTCAACTATTTCTACGTTTAGAGTGTGTAACTGTTGAAAATACGCATACACGTGGATTATATCGATATCGTGATGCGATAATGTAATTTGACAAGCCTCGGGCGATTCGTCTCGATGAAGGAACCGGGGTTGAAAGAGATGCCAAAAAATGACGACAAAAAATTTTTAGAGTGCAACTTTTTTTATGTCGCATGTACTAAGAATCATTGTGTATGATGTACGGTAGTTTCATGTAGGCAATATTTTTTGGTACCGCACGTGGAATCAAAAAGATGAGGCTTTTGCTAGTGATGTACGAGTCCTCTTATATTACATATATATATATATATATATATATATGTGTGTGTGTGTGTGTGTGTGTGTGTGTATTTTTTACTCGTGAACCTGACTCTTCTCTCTCTCTCCCCCTCACTTTCTATGACATGGGAACCGTGGAGATATGAGATTTACATACGAAACACGTTTTTTGTTGGGTCCACAAAGAGGGAGAGACGAGAAGCTACCGTCGTCCTCGTTGTCGTCGTCGTTGTCGTTGACGTGAACGGCGGAGACATTCTGGCCAATTTCCCGCAATTAGCTTAAGCCCCCTGAGGCACCAATGTCCCTCTTGTTGAGTGAACACACACACACACACACACACACACACACACACATACATATACATACACACACATATGCATGTAGATATGATGATGATAATAACGGACAAAAGAGCCAAAACGAGCAAACTGGACTTGGCGACATTAGCAAGTCATCGCATCAAACGCGAAACGTTTAATCCTCTGCTCAATTGAGCTCCGTGTAGCGCTTGATCGGTCAAGACGAAGACACCGAAAAATGCGTTGTGGTTTTCAAAATCTAATGCGCAGCATTTTTTCTGTAAAGTCTTTGCGTTTTTTTGGATCGTATGAAATATTAAAATTATCGAAGAAATGTCACTTCAGCTATGAAAGACTTTAGATTCACAAATATAAAAACATAATAATAATAATAATAATAATAACACGTGTGTTTACTTTTTAAAATTGAAATAAAAGTTCGACGAGGGTTAAGAGATTTTTGAAATTATCTCGCATTGTCGGGTGCAACGATACGTACATAAATATTGTACGGAGAGAAAAGTTTATTTCCGCGAGTTTCCGTTAAGTGCGATCGCGAGAGAGCCTCGCGATTGTATACATATCCAGTGAACTACCGACGACCCCCCTCGTCGCGGCAGTTTTTGCCGCACGTAAATCTCTAATTTTAGGCTATCGACGCGGCGTCGGCCTAGCTCAATTTTGTCGTATATGCGTGTATTATACGCGAGCTCGAAGACGGAAAAAAAGGGGAAAAAAGTGAGGGAAGAAAGAACGGGAGCTTTCGTAGTTTATGCTTCTTGAAAGTTCTCGAGCGCAAGGACGGACGTTTCGTAGCCGCACTTTTGTATACTTTGTTATAACCCAGTGTGTAACCGAGTATATTTTAGTACACTGCCGGAGCCTCGAGCGATTCTGGCAAACCTATGTTTTTTTTTTTTTCGTTATTTAAAAAATTTTTTTTTTGCGATATCGATGCTCGAGATGTGAAAAAAAAAATTAGTCCCAAAGAAATTGACGAATTTCGAGCCGATAAGATTGATTGCAAAATCGACATTAAGAGAATTCAATTCGACTAAATCGAGGCTGAGAGGATTCAATTTTGTCGAATGGTAATTAAGCAAATTCGAGGTATACGAAATGAGAGGAATTCCGACGAACAAATATTAGCTAAATTTTTAGTGCGAGATTTACGGAATCGAGGTAGCCATCATCGAAGCTGACGGAATGACGATGAAACGATAAAATTGACAGAATAGATGTTTATCAATTGGGAACCGATAATATATGGCGTTTTAACGAAGAGAAATCGACTAAATTTGGAGCGAGAAAGCCGTGCTTTAACGATAGACACTGTCAGACTTAAAGTTGACAGATTGATGGACGTTTATGTTGATTGTAAATTGAAGAAATATCGGGTTTTACGGTATTCGATTAATCGAATAGAATTTAACAACATTTCGGGGTCACATAAACTCGAAATTTATAGAAGAGACGACGTCAGCATCGAATTTACTTATTCAGGTTAGAAAAATGAATAAGTTATGCATGAGAAAAATTCATAAAATGAAAAGATTCCGGTACATGCAAAATTTAGCTGCGAGGAAAAAATATCTCGGTGCACTTCTCGGTCATAAATCTTTCGACAGACTTATTCACGAATAATCCTTTTTGCTACCTGGTCTCAAAAGTTTCTCATACATCGAATACAGTTATCATTCCCGTAAATAAAATCGTTCGGAGATGGACGGACGGAAATTTCGAGCTGTGAATACAGTTCTTTCGTGCGTTATACGGAGACAAAGTGCGGCTGAAACTCGCGATTTTACTATCGTGAAACTACGACCAAAGCCCATTTCGTTTCGTTCACTTTTTTTTTTTGATCATTCTTTGCCTCTACCGTATCATTTCGCGCTAAACTTTATAGCGTGGAACACGTCTACACGCGGAAGAGAAACTCCATTTTTTCCGCGACGATGTTTGACGAGATGGCAATGCGAATACTCGACTTTATGTATTTTCATTTACGCTCGAGCTATATGCGTGCATCTCGTGCCGGACGTGCAAAAAGATAAAATATATTTGACGAAGCGTCGAAAAATCTCGAGTCCTTTGTCAATGATCTTTGACTTAACTATACGATGTAAATATAAAAGTTATTTTACTTTCAATTTTTTTTTTTTCATGGTAAACGATCGGATGTTCGAAAAATGAAATTACAGTCAATGTATTCGAGCCTCGATCGATTTTTAATTATCCCTGTCTAAATTATATTCAAAGAATTATATATTTTTCATCGTGATTTTCATAAAAAACGAGCAAATGTTACGAATCCGTATGGATAATCCATTAGCAATGTACGATTAACTTCGTCAACTATTTCACGGTATATGATAATCGACGCTGGATCGATCGTCAATTTTTTTTACGTGCCGTAATATTCTCAACAACGGTCTCTATATATGCGTAATAATGAAATTTTCGTCGAAACATCGTACAAATTGTTCGTAAAATCGTTATTGATTTCGTCAACTCGTAAAAAAAATATTTAACGCTCAAAATTGATCGATGATCTTCGACGATAACGAAATTTCAACCGAGAATTTCATCCAAACATAACGTATAATCAATTCTACGAAGCAGCATTACTAGACGTATAATTTCATTGAAGTTCAAGTCCCATCGTCATCCAAGAAAGAAAAAAAAAAAAAAAAAACTCCGAACGATTCGAGTATCCGTCATCTTGTCTCTTGTGTAAAAAAAAAAAAAAAAAAATATTAAAAATTCTTCGATCGATCTCGCTCGAGGGCCCTGGACAACGTGTCAATTATATTTCGACATACGCGGGGCTCTGTATCGGACGTAATCGACGCTAGCGCAATAGATCTTTGACGGAAAGAGACATTCGGCGCGTTGGATCGTTAATGCGATCTTTGGGGACTTGGCAAAAAAAAAATAACCCCCCTAGAAAATTCCAGCTGGCAGTGTAATCGATTTTTTCGAACCTTATCGATAAATCTAGCAAACATTTTTTTTCCGATAAAGTTCTTGGACTTTAAACGTTCGGTGAATGAAACGCGGAAAATATTTTTCTATGCAAAATTAAATGAAGTTCTGGTAATCCCAAAAAGAAAGACCAAAAATAGACCAGCTGATTCTAAAATGTTCTCAACCTTTTTTTGCCTCTTTTTGGTTGTCAGTATTTTTTTTTTTCCCAAAACTTGATTCAATTTTACGTAAATAAGTTCCTGAACTTTTTTCGCTAGTTTCAATCATACGAATTTTGCAAATTGAGAAAATTTAATATTCGAAAATTCATGTCTCCGAAACTAGTGATCCCAAAAGTGACCTTCACTTTTTCGATTTTCTATAAAACAGGCCCAAAAATGACCTTCACTTTTGGGCCTGTTTTATAGAAAATCGACTGGGATTTTGGAAAAAAAAATACTCGTACCCAACGAAAAGAAAAAAATGCAACTAGCCGATTGTAAGAAGTGCAACACTTTTCAAAATTTTCAATATAATTCATTGAAGTATGGACAGTTAAACGTTCGAAAAATTGAGAATCATTATAGTTTTTCGATACGATTAATGCTCGAGAAATGTTACGCTTGAAAAGAAGTAGCAGCCTCTGAATGTTTTCTTATCTTCGGAACGTTTTTTAATTCGTTTTCACTTAATTCTTTTTAATTTGTCACGTTTTTGACGGGCGCCTCATCAAATTAAAAAAAAAAATTGACAACCAATATATATGTATTTATATATATTAACAGTTGTCGCGATATGCTCGGAGACTCGAACGCTCACCTGCGAGATGCGACTGTCTTGTCGCCGATCACTATATATATACGTTCATTCCTCCTCGTTCCGTTCACTCCTTTCGTTGTAGCTGTCTCCTGATCGCCCGTCTTAAAACCGGTTTCCCATACGTTTAATTTCACGCTAACGTCGGCGCAATTCAGTTTACACGGATACACCCCATTTTCTATGCCATGTATATACACACATTCGTATAAAGATACATCTGTATAACATAGACACGAATGCGCGTATTGACTTTGGTTCCCAGCATCCTAGATCGTGTACAGATTGGAGCGTAAGCATGAGTCAACGAAGCAAAACCGTGATCGCGCATTGATCATTAATTTATGCTAACATTTGTCCGTGCGTGTATTGATTGGAAAACCATCGATTTTGTCATTGGATCGATAATTGAAAATGTCGAAAATACCGAAATCAAGATAATCCAAGAAAAATGGATGGAAGAAACGAAAATATTTTTCACATGTATGGGAAATCTGTGTACGAGCAAGAAGAACATTTTTTCATCGAGAAAAATTTTTTTAGAGCTCTCTGATCAGCCATTGGTGATTGGATAAAATGAATATAATAGTACTTTGTGCACAGCACACGATACTTTATACAATACTATCATGTTTTCCGAACTTTTAGGGCTTGTAGACGAGGAGTAAAAAGTAGTACTTTTAAGTCCTAGGGCTTAAAAGTCCTAAAAAAAAGCGAGGAAAACATGGTAGTGTCGTATAAAATAATGTTGCATCACGTTTTTTTTTGCTAAGTTGCGAATCAACGCACTGCATGTCGTTTTGAAAATTTAAAATATTCGCAATATAACTATTTTTTCAACATATTTACACAATTTACTTTACGCGGAAAAGTTACGAATGTATTTTTGTATTTTTTAATATTTTTAAAAACCGCTACGCGCGTACTCGACTATTATCGTGGTTGATGAGAAAATTTTTCGTTTTTTTTTTTTTTAATATTTCGAATACGATGTTAAGGTACTTCCACTATTCAGTCGCCTTTGACTCTGTCATATTGCTGTTTAATCATATAATCGAAAAATTAAAAAATTCAATCGTACACTTTGGTTGTAAAAAACTTTTTTTTTTCAAATACACCAATTTTTCGTGGATCTTAAATGGCTCCTAAAAATCTTCTTGACGATAAAATTGATCTTCGATTCGATATTATGATTAATGTCATCGTAAGTAAATCAAAACTTTTTGAAAATCCCATAAAATATATCCGAAGAGAGTCCCATGCTCGTGCAAGGATATATTTTTAATCGAACTTATAGTGAATTTTTTTTTTCCAACCTTTCGATCGATATAGTTTGATGAAAACGAGTATATATTTCTGGTAGTCACAGAGGAGAGATTAATAATTACCGACCACCTTTGACTTGGCTCCCCGAGTATCGGCATGCGAAATTTAATGATGAGCCTCGATACAACTATTATACGCGTAGTAATGCATAAGTTTGTGGCTATCCCACGCACGCGATCTTTTTTTCTTTCTCTATTCCTGTCTTTCACGTTTCTTCTTTTATCTTTTTTTTTTTTTTTCATTACTTTCGAATTGGTTCAACTTCTTACCTAATGTATGAATACATTAATAAACAAATAAATATACGCTTATTTATTTATTTATATATCCTGACAGATTTTACACGCGACGATTATCGGTGCGACTGCACATACGTGTATCTTATATATTCGCGGATAAACGGGGAGATCTGCGCGATTTGTGAGCAAGAAGAGCAACACGATACGATGCCAAAGGGTTCCGAAAATTCGTGATTTAAGCTTACGCGATCACCC